>VXBH01006348.1:19991-66904 GCA_013400035.1 Rynchops niger
AAAAAAAAAAAAAAAAAGAACCATAATTTGCAATAGTTAAGTGATTATTCTAATATTTTTCTGAAGGAAAAGTCACCGCTACTTTTGGAAATCAAGATGACTTTAAATATGAATTATTAATCAAAAGGTACAGTCAGTCACTTTTAGATATATTTTACATTACACATCTTAGAATACGTAACTGTTACAGTCTGCTTAATAATTAGGTCAATAGAAAGACAGTGCCTTCCAGACAGGTATAGGTTTGGGTCAGGCTGTGAGGCAATTCATCAAACTTGGTATAGTGCCTCCCGGGCAAGTAACTATTCACTTTGGTCTGGAAGGGAAGACAGAACGCCGAGATGTCTCCCAGGCAGAAAATTAAATGGGTCAGCCTTGGAGGCAGCCCAGATAGGTGACTGTTCAGCTTTCCTTGAAAATGGATTAACATTCTAAGGTCATTCCTGAGTACATAACTATTGGCTCCTGCTAGATGACAAGCCATTATTCATGGGCTCCCTTCCATTTGAAGGGTTGCTTATTGTGGCTTGTCTTAAAAATAGATTATGAGCCGATTAGCCTCTGATTCTAGTCATAAAGTCCTGTTTGTGAACATGAACGTATGTTTTACCAGACCATAAAAAATCATTAACCCTGTTGGCTGTATTTTTGCTAGGGATTCTAAAAGAAATTCACTCTTAATTGTTATTGTAGGAACTGAGACCACATCTTAATATATAAGGATGCAAAATTTCAAACAGGGAGGCTTGTATTCACATCTGCTTGTATATAAGCCTTTGACAGGTTTGAAAGTCTAGTGAGCATATGCTTACCTACAGTACATATGTTCATGACTTGGAAGAGAATATCAAGCGCTTGGGATGTTTAAATAGGTCGTTTATTCATGTCCATCTGAATTATTATTTTAAGAAAAAGCCATACTGAAAAAAACCCACAATTATTAAAGTAGTAAAGTAACCCAGACCCGATAAAATAGAAAATGCAGACATGTTTGACTTGACCAAACGAAATAGGAAGCCTGGGAGAAGAGATGAAGAGTAGCAGACTGGTACACAACAAGGTTCTTTATACTATTTCCTCTCAGCTGTTCCCTTTCTTTTCTCATAAGCTCTTGACAGTTTGTTCTGCATTGTGGCTGTAAGATTATAAATGGAAGCATAGTATTATTTGAGGAGAGGGAGCCAAGTGGAGAATAGAGGGCGTCCAATAAATTGGAAATTCTGATAGATCTTGCTGAGTGCCAAATGGCATGTGCGTAAGTTAGCAACGCTGAAGTAATTCTGGCAGTAGAGAAGAAATTTGGCAGAGATGATTCAGAGAAAGGGCAGTTTTACATGGGAAGGCCCAGAGAGACCAGGTAGACAATAGGGCACTTAATGATGAGCTGCAGGATATGGAAGATGGTTAGAGAAAGCGGAAACTTTGGTTTGGGATTAACTAGAGAGATGCCTATACTTCCCGTGCACCCCATACCAAACCAAAATATTTTATACTGAAAGCCAATGCCCTGAGACATATGCTAGGATACTTTGTAGTGTTACAGTCCAGATCTTAAAAGGGTTGCTAGAAAAATACAGATCACCAAGCAAACTTACTACAACCACAAAAATAAAAATGAACATTAGAGGCTATGGTGGGTGAATGCCTCAAGGCGGACATCTTACCGTAATGTCTGTTTGGATTTTATACAGTGAATGTTTAATGTAAATGCTTGAGCTCTACCTGGAACAGACAACAGCTCCCTTTTCAAGTGGATGCTTTCATTACTGGTTAATATGATGTTGCACATATTTTGTTCTTTATGTTGTCCCATAAATCTCAAAACCAATCCACAGGAGGAGTACAGAGCAAAATAATTGTTTCACTTTAACCCTATCTTTTCCTATTGTCAGTGTTGTATTACCTATAATCTGCAAAATGGAGGTTTGGACACCTTATTGCTGGTCTCATTTCAGGTCTCAACATTTTAAGTTGTCGTGGTTTGGGCTGGGTTGGCCACTAAAACCAGGACATAAGTTTAGGTTGTTTCACCAAAGAGGAGGAATGTGGCACAATCAAGATAGTGTGTCTTATCAGCAAAAAAGTGATTTTTCTTGGGTGGGATTCAACTTACTGAAGAGGACTAAACTTTACTGTCAAAGTCACCATCAGCAGTCCTTTTACAGTCGAAGAGGAGAAATAAGCACCACCAGAGTGCCATTCATTAGCTGTATTTCAGATTCTATTTTAGAGTGAGAGGAACTACACCTTGCAAGGACCTTGACTTTCCTAAATGGCTGAAGATTTACTGGCTGACTGAACGTCAAACGCCAGACACTTTTTTAGTGAGTGAAGAGTTTTCTGTTTGTTTGAGGTTTTTTTTTTTTCCAAAATCATTCTTGGAAGTCTTAAAATCATCTGAAAATTTAATAATCTATAGTAACTGTTATTAAAACATCTCAAAAGTGTCTGAAGCTGCAACTTTTCAACACTGTAAGATGTAGTTCAGGGTTCATACTTACCTATTCATTCTACAGACGAGAAATCTATGCACTGGGTATTATTGTTTTAAAACCTTGGCTGTTGTAGCAAAGGGATGGGGAAACTCTGGTACTCAGTTACACAGTGGATTAACTTGTAAGACATTTTAACCTGAGCAGGTGAATGAATTAATCAAAAATAACAGCAAGGATGTTGCCATGGCTATAGAATGTAATGATAACTAGTTTCTTTTGGGGACAAAATTTAGAATATGGAAAGAACTGTGTGCTGCTTGCAGGCAAAATCCATTCTGTATTTTATTTTGATGTATTTTTAATTGAATTATTTTCTGTGGTTCATTTAGCTTCAAATGGATATCAAAATATTTCATTTTAAAGAAGCTGACATTACGGAACACCTGATGTGTCATTTACTGACAGAGATTATGTAGTTTTGTGATTCCCTTAAAGCTTTTTGGTACAACTGTCCTTGCTTTGACTGCAAGAGAGAAAAGGGTTTTTTCTAAATATCTTGTTTCATCAAATGAAGATCAGGCAAAATGTGAGAGTTTGATTTTTCTTGAGCAAGAGATTTAAACATTCCAAGTATCTCTTGGAATTTTCAGTGTTTCTGTAAAATGCTGGCTCTATAAAACCACCTTGCTTTAAAAGCTTGTTAGGTAAAGACTAAAATGATAATTTTCAGCAAATAGGGTATGATATCCACATTTTCTCTCTACTCTTGAAAGTCACAGAAAGAATTATTCTTGCTTCAAGCACAATTACTTCCAGAGTTTCTCTGGTGGTGTTTTGCTTCTTATATCGATTCTGACACATGGTCCTCCTTGAAGATACAATAAGGAGCACAATACACAGATGGGGTTACAGACTCCTACTCTGCTCTGGTTTTTAAATTCACATTATCTAATACCTTCAGGTAATAAAGAAGTAGATAAACCTATTAATCAATAGAATTAAATTGAAAAGTAGAGGTTCTGTGGGCACAAATATCCTTACCTCTACGAACAGACTTCCTTGATAAGTAGGCAGTCAGCACAAATCTGTGAGCCATTTATACTTCATGCCAGCGTGCCATTATGATTAGTGTTTAACTATTTCAATGAAAATTGCCGAGGCCCTATCTGAATGCTCTAATGGGCCTCACTGGTGACAACTGGTCCTGCCTTCCCCCCAGACCCTACCCATTGTCCCAGGAGACCCATTTCAGATCAGCTTAGGTCCATGAGTCCCTTCCTGAGCAATCCTATAGGCATGCCAGTCTCCAGCTCTGCCACAGTCCTGACCAACCCAGCCATTGGCCCCACTGATTTGGTCCTAACCCATGGTCCGATCTCAACTATGCATTCCTAAGAGCTCCTTGGGATTTCTTGTCAGAGTTGTATGGATGTCTTTGTTCTAAATTCACAGTAGAGACATAGGAGGAGGAAAGCTCTGTGATAAGAGAATAGTCTCTTGATATCGCTAGGTTATTGAAAATAACTCTTCTTTAAAATAAAGAGGTTCATTGATATCAAGTTTCAGGTTCCTTCCACCTGCTTTTAGGCAATAAACCGGGCATCTAAGCAAGGAATACTGAGATGGATTCACTTTGTCTAACTTCAGGCAAATGTTGGGCGCCTAGTTCAAGCTGTCTGGTTTGAGATTTTAGATCTGTTTGCATAGTGCTTTGAGAGTTTTATTTCTGACATTTGCCTTTGGAGAGATCCTAATTCAAGCTAGTGCTTATTTGAGAAAGTTCAGCGCACTGGAATAAATTTTGACCAAAGAGTGGAAGCAACTTAAATGACCATTTAGCTTCACCAACTCTGCAGACAAGACAGTCATGTCATTAACATAATTATTTGTTTTTCATCTGTAACTACAGCCAAAAATGTTAATAATGAGTGAAAGTGGAAAGTAGTAAGAGCTTCATAGCTATGCTCTGATGCAGCATCACAAAGCACTGCTGACAGGAGACACACGCCCCTGCCACCTCTGTCATGGTTCAAGACCAAATGACAGTGTGTAGACTAAATAGACTTGGATACCAGAGCATTTGATCATAGATGTATGTGGTTTTACAAATTACATTATTTCCTTGCACTGCAGCAACCATGTGGTCACTCCTCCTCCCAGCTCTCACAATCCTGCTAGGGTGCAGTGATGGGTTGTGACATGCCACTGTGGCCACTTGGACTGCATTGCAGCAGCCTGAGCACCTTGTGCTGTCCCCCTGGTCATATGCCTTAGCCGGCCCCTGGTGCAAACACATCTGCCCCACCCCTACTTTTGTTGTTTAGTGATTGTGATGGGGACTGCCCCCTTCTGTAGAACAAAACCCCTTGTCCTTGGAGGAGAAGAAAAAGGAAGATCAGATGTCCCTGTCTCGGGGGACAGGGTTCCAGGTCCCAGTCAGTTGCACATGGCTGCAGTGACCTTAGAGATCAAGAACATAACCCTTTTCACTTGGCAGCCACTTCCACTTTGGGACAAGCCAGCTCCACCACTGCTCCCTGTGCACTTTTCTGCTCCATATCACAGTCTTGGTGGGAAGTTCTCAGAGTTTCTCTTCAATAAGTCATTACTATTTTCTAATGCACTTGCATTCTTTTCTGGATCATCCTTCTGTTCCTTCAGTTTCTGTACTTTTTCCACTAAAGTCTTGTATACGAAGGTACAACATCACACTAAGGTTGCACATTTTTCCTTGTTCCCCTTGCACAGGTTGAACCCTTCCTGAAGTTAATTTCCCAGTAAGCCAGGATTCTCTACCCTCCCCTTCCAACAGGGGCATGCATTTGGGTGAAACAGCATGTTAAGAAGTCCCATTCATCCTCCTATCCCGGGACCAGAGGTTCTTCTTTCTTGCTCCCCTTACCACAGGTGTCTGTGATTGATGTAATCATTATCTCACTTCTGACACCAATGGACAGTACAGACACTTGCATACCAAGGCATTTTAGCCATAGATAAATGCACACTTTTAGGAGTTTCCTGTCCTGTGGAAGGTCCGTTGCACCGTTGCACAGTCCGAAAGGAAGGTTGAGCAGATCAACACTGATGTCCCTGTCATGCAGTGTGTGGTCCTGGAACAGGGCCATGGGGACCCAGGCCTCTTACTCCATTCTCTCTCTGGATACAGTCACTGATATGATCAGTTCAAGAAAACATGATTTCTGATCAATCTGTTTGAGTTTCTGTGGTTCTTAACACCTGGCTGTTGCCACCACTGGTTCCCAAAATCTGTCCCCCTGGAAGGTTCTCTGTGTCTTTACAGACTTCTCAGTGATGGACATGTTCATGGTGGAGATGCTCCCCCATTCTTAAAACTAGGCTACTTCCTTTTCCTAAGGTTTTAACCCATGCCAGCTGCTACAACCTTATCCAGAGAAACTGAGGTTACAACATAAGCTTTTGAAATGAATACATTTCCAACATAAAGTGTTTTTCCACATTACTTTACAAATTATTGCAAAGATTTATTTATCTTAGTATTAAAAAACTGGCACTGCAACTCTTGCATGAATTTCTTAACTGCTGTTTTCAATCTTATCTTCTTCAACTTCTAAAACCTGATTCTGAATAAGCTGAATAATTTCTTACATTTCTCACTATTAAAAAAAAAAAAAAAAAAAAAAATTAGAAGACTAAAATCTCTTTTGTTCCTTTCTTGTCACCTTCTACGAAAACTGGACTGAAGCAGAACAGGTGTCTTCATTAGTGTCAAATTTCCTCCCTAGTTAGTTTCAAGAAATGAGAAGAACTTCTGAATTGTAAGAAGAGATTTAATGGAGTGGAAACTACACAGAGATAATTACAAGGTGATATACAAAATTACATCTTCCTTTTTTTTTTTTTCTTTTACGCTATTTATTGAATAGAAAATCTGAAGTAGGACTATGAACCACTTATCAGTTAGATTCATGGAAAATTCAGGAAGAAAAAAGACTGTTAGGGACCAAATTTGTCCCATTTACTTAAGTCACTTTGAGGTACAACAATTAGAGAAACAGCTGGTTTAGGTTTTAAACAAACTTGATTTAGCCCAGGTATGTGTACACTGCCCTCAGAAAAAAATGAATGTTTTTTTTGTCTGCATAAAGAAATAGAGAAAATGCACTCCTAATTTTAATTTAAATATAGGTAAAATAGATTTTCATATAAATGCCCGAACAGACTTGTCAGCTCTGTCAGGATCCAAACTTATATAGATCCAGACCTGCACTATTCAGCCTTGTAGGTATCACAGGGTAATAATCCAACCCAAGTATTGTGAGCCAAGCAATTTATGATTTTGAGATACTTCTGTAACAGTTGATGTAATAGGATATGGCATGGGCCTGAGCACTGGCATGCAGTTACCTATACTGCAAAATTGCTAGCATAGTCCCAAACATGTCTCACTATATACCAGAAAAAGCCTGAGCCAAGGATCATTCTCAATAGCAGTTTGAAAACAGCTGATTTATTTAGAGGGTTAAGAGACCTTAACTGTAAAGAAAACTGCTATGTGTGCCAATTAGCCTGAGGTCCAAAGAGTCCCTGGACTGTCTTATTTATTAACATAGCCATAGTCTTAATGTTGGAGTTTGCTTTTGTATTTTTCGATAGACTGTTTTCTTCCACAGATCCTTCTCTCTTTTTGTACTCTGAAATAATTATAATTATTTACAACTTTTATTAAAACTGTCCTGAGACAAATCTTATACTTCTCACTGGGCCTTACCTGCTATTTGATTTCATCAATATATATGGCTATGTTTGTCTTCTGAGAATTATGTCTTTATTAAGAAATAAGAAACCTAACTTCCCCATCCTTGTTCAGTATAAACAGAACTGATGTCTACTTACATAAGAATTACACTAAAGAAATAGAGACAAACCCATGATCAGATAGCAAAAAAAGACCCACATTAACAAACTAAAAAAAACCATCCCACCCATCAAAACTTACTTGAATTCTCACAATTATAATTCTGTTGTACTGAATTTCATCACACAGTCATGACAGCCTTCTACAATTCAGTGTAGATTATGTGTTCAATTAACAAAGTTTACTTGCTAGGGAACTTCACTAATAGAAATCAATTAAACAAGAAAAAAAATTCTTGTTTGAATCTGAATAATATAGTTCAATAATACAATATTTAAATTCTTCTTTCATGAGTATCAGCAAGAGGAAAACAATTAAACCTGCAATTTAAACATTACAAGGCACTGTATAACCTACTTTTCTTTATCTTCCTCTTCCTTTTCCTCAACCTCAACCTCTTTCTTTTAATTTCCTTCTTCCTTCCTTCCTTCCTTCCTTCCTTCCTTCCTTCCTTCCCTCCTTCCCTCCCCTTTCGTTGTTTCTTTTTTCTCAGCCTTTTATTCTTTCTTTCTCTTTTGCTTTCTTTCTCCCTCTCCTTTATCTTTTTTCTACTTTTGCCTTTCCTTTTTTCTCTCTTTCTCTTTCTGTCTTTCACTTTCACCTTCTTTTTCTTTCTCTTCTTTCTCTCTGTGTCTTCGTCCTTTCTTGCCCTGCCACTCTGCATCTCTGCCCTTCTGCAACTTGGTGAGTTTTTGCATTAGTTTGAAGCAAAAAAAAACCAACCCAGTATTTCTCCTGGGAGCTTCTGCAATACAGTCTTTTTCATTTTCTACCTCTACAAGACAGATCTGTGCTCTGTGACCAGATGAAAATGGTCTTGGGAGCTAACCTTATGTATGCAAATAGAGAGGTGAATGTTATTGCAAGGATGCATATATTTTCACTTAAAACCCTCATAAGAAGTGGGTATTGTTCTACAGTGGCTGTCTCCAGACCTGCAGATATTGAAGTAGATTGCTGGTGAGCTACACACTAATGAAGTTCAGAGTGCCAATTACTGACTTGTTAATTTTTCCTTTAATGGTGAGAAAATGTGTCCCAGGTGAGGATTTTGCACGTTAACACACGACAAACCTAGTCATGTATTTTGTTACTGAACATTGTTTCCAGTAAAGTACCTGCTCTCAAAATATGCTATCAAATTTTAAAATACCATTAAGCTGGAGTTTCTTATTTTAAAATTGCAGGATGGTTTTGCATTAAAAATATAAAAATATCTCTCTGGGGAAATGTGGATCATTTTCCTAAAGGAACTTGTAATGAATTTAATTAGATTTCATATCCACTCTTTTACTCTGGGAACCCTTGACATAACTTATAATGCAAATATTAAAAATTCCCTTTATTATGGTGGGATTACAGATTTTTCAAAGTGTCTTACATTTCTATAACCCCAAAAGACAAACCATACAAATCAGAATGGAAACAGTTCTCATTTTGGAACAGATTAAAATTCTCTTCTTTTTTCAAACACTGCAAAGATACATTGAGTTTTAGAATTTCACCCTAAAGACAGTTAAAATTAACTATCTATTATGAAGGAAAAGACAAATAATACGGGGAGAAATAATGCCTAAATTTCCTATGGTGGTATCACGTGTAGAGAAGGGAGGCTGATTTTCTGTCCAACAGCATCCCACTGATGGAAACTCAGATGTTCTTAGCCTGGCCTATTCTCAATGCTGGCCTAACAAACATGTAGAAGTGCAACAAAAGTATGGTAAGAGATTAATTTAATTTTGGTATGTGAGAATAAGTTGATTAGGTTTTTGGAATCACAAATTTATGATTTCTTTCCTTTAGGTAGAATTCATTTCAACTGACTTACTGTGTCTGAAAATCAGACTTCTGAGGCAATCACTTCCCTTTGTAAGAAATAGGCACATCTGGAGAATGATTTACCTACCTTATCTCAAAAATCAATCTTAAAGAGGGAAGGATCAGTCCTCAAGATAATTGTTTCTTGCAGTGAAAAAAAGGAAAGTTTGTTTGGACTTTGTTGTTTAGATTCCAGTTAAAGGCACCTATGGATTACATCAGTGAACAGGACACAGAAATGCTTCTGTATGAAAGGTACAAATGTTTCCTACCTTCACCCCTCAGTTCAAAAATAGTTTCCCTAAACTATCATATAAATTCACTGAATATAAAAATAAATTACTGCCTGCTAATCTCAACCTTTCAGATGAATCTTTTTTTCTCCAGTTCAAAAAAAAAAATATATTTCAGATGAAAATAAATTGCTTGCTTTATTACCTGAATTATTAGATACCTAAAATATTTTTTTAATTAAAAGGGTATATTCCTATGAAAGCAGGCACTACCTGTGTGTCTTTTTAAATCCCAGATCTTTTTACCAATTTCAATTAACTGACCAAACAGTCTTCAAGGAAGACTGGCGGAAGTATGACCAGTGATTATCCCATCAAGCTTAAGTTTAACAAATGGTTGGAATAAACTGTGAGGACATGTTTGATAGAGCTTTACTTAAAGATTTATAGAAAAGCTGATACACATATAAGTGGAATATGCAGTTGTTTCAAAAAAAATCAGTCCTATGGAAAGATGAATATATGTATGAAGATATTTGTGTTCATAACTTAGTAAGTACAATAATGGACACCTTTAGAAGGTTTGAGGATATAGAGAATGATTTTGAATTGTCTTAAACTTTGTATGGTTTAACACTTTGTACAGTTTAACACTTTGAACAGTCATTTATGCCAAAGCAAAAAGGACTTAAAATAATACCAGCTAATGTAGCATTCATAGTGTTACATAACACAAGCTGAAATTATTGGATCAAGTCCCAGGTATAGAAAATCAGCCAGATGGCTAATAACCCATACCCCCTTAATAAGTGTACCCCCAAAATCAGGGGAAAAACCACCTCAGTAACTGCAGTAACCAGTGAATCTGAATTTCATGAAGTGATCTGAATACCTGAAGGGAAGATTTCTCTAAAAGACAAGGGTTCAGGTCATGTTTGGAGCAGCAGTTCGAGTTCATTTTATTTTATGAAGTTTATTAGAGTTAGTCTATGGAAAACTTTTAACAAATAGCTCATTCAATTAATTCAATATTTTCCCTTTTCATGGATTACGTACTATTACCTCAGCTGCTTTCAATTTACCTATAAAACCGCAATCTTCCACGTCCACTGTCTTGCTACATCTACTTTTCCTCTTTTTTTTTTTTTTTTTAGACCAATTAAAACAAACAGAAATAGAAAGGAAAACTATACTTACTAGCTAATGTAACTTACAGTTACATTAGCTGTTTTATAATTGTATCACAAAGATTACTGTTACCAATCAGAACATATTCTCCATTGCAGCAGTTATCCTTGCAGACTCCACAAAGCTGGCTCAACTTCATCATCAGTTTAGACATGGCTCAGAGTAACAATCAGATTGTTCCATTTGGGGTAACCAGAACAACAAAGATGCAAATACAGTATGTTTCTACACAGTGTTCAGCTCTACCACAAAAGAATTTTCCAAGGCTGGACAAGTAAGCATTAACCCATTATCTTTTCAGACCTTTAACTTATTAGAAAGAAGACTGTAGTGGAACTGGTCAAAAATGCCCATTAAAATACAATGTTTTGGGAGTAGTCAGGTTTGTTTGTTTGTTTGTTTGTTCGTTCGTTTGTTTGTTTGTTCGTTTGTTTTTTTGGGGTGTGTGTGTGTGTTATAAGTTTATATTTTGTAAATGATAATCAAAATCTGAGATTTAGTTTTTTACAGTTGTATTGTAACTAATCAATCTACTTACGTATTAAAAGAGATGCCTGTTCTCAGGAACATAGAAGTGAATAAAAATACTTGTTTAGTAGACAGGATTGTGACAGTAGCACAGGAATACATTAATATTTTTGAAAAAGAATGCAGAAGGAAAGAGATGTAGCTGATTCTTTAATCTTGTCCTTCTTTGTTCAGGCTAATATAAGCAAAGAACAATCCACTGTCAATGCCATAAGAAGTCAACATTCTTTAAAAACTTAGCAGCTGATTTTTACATGGTTCAACCTCATGAAAACAAATCATCCCTAGACAAGTTTAAAAACCGGAAAATATTTCATGACCATATGTGTTTCTTTAATATGAGGGCTATTTTTGGCAACCAGTCATTTTTCAGGAAGCTGGTAACTATGCATCATTTAGAAATCTCCCCAGCAAAAAAGTGACTCTGGGTACTGAACTGTGAAAGATCCATGTGTTACCATGGCTTGGCACCCATGGAACCTAATGATGGTTCAAGAACAACGGCAGTATTTATACAGCGGTCTTCATACAGGATATCTCATCATACTTTATAATGGGAAATAAAGTAACTGAAGCAAAAAGCTAAACAAACACTCTGCCAAAAGTCCACCCAAAAGTATTGGATTTCAATCTATCCATAGCAAGAGGCAGAGCCTCAGAGTTTTTGATGATGAAAGACTTTGATTCTAGAGGTGTGGAGGTGCATAATGGGGAAGAAAAATTGCTTCCCTTCAATTGACTTTGAAAATGAGAGACTAGACATTCCACAGACTCTGTGCTCTGCAGGGACTGAGAAGGACAATAGAGAATTCTGAATTCGTGGATACTGAAAAAAAACAAGGCCCTTAGACAATGCAGGAGAAAAGATAAATAACCTGGAAATGCTTCAGGCAATCACTGTGGAAACTCCAGTTCTGGAGCAATATGCAGAACTTTTTCAGTCTTAGCAAAAAGCTTTGTGATAGCAATTTGTATTCAGGGAAAATAACACACTGATTTCCTTAAAAGTCTAGAAAAAGAAAGAGGAAGACAAAGTTGCTCAATATAACTGAGCCTGATGTTTTAAACCTGTGAACGGAGAGGAGAGAAAAGGAGAGGGCAGGAATGTGGAGGGGAGCCCATATTTTTAAGGGATTTATAGGAGGATTTTTGTTCCAGATTGCTCTGGGTTCTTTGAAAATGACAGAAAGATTTCAGCTAGAATCAGCTGGAATGAAAGTTAAGGAGAAAACATATATTTACAGTGGTTTAAGATTTGTGCCGTACTGAAAGAATACTGCAAGCTCACCCCGAAATGTAGGACCCGAGTTGTTCAAATCATCTAGTTAAGGCACAAATGAAATATTTATGGTATAAGTGATTGCATATTTAAATCAAATTGAAAACACATTTTCTACTGTTGCTCGTCATTGCAATTTTACTGAAGACAAGGTTGTTTTAGCACATCAGATTAACTGAAGACCCACCCCTAATAGCTTTTCTTTTTCTTTAGGATAGCATACAGTTGTGTGATGTGATCAGGTTGTTTGCAAGCTGGAGATGGATTAAGACTTGTTTTGGTAATTCCCAGCTAGAGTGTGATCCCCTGGGGAACCACAATGAACAGTCATAATTTAGAGCAATACCTAAATTGTTCAAATTCATGCAAATGCAGGAACACTTAGAGTTTTAAATATGAGAAGCTGTAATCAGACTTTTGGTAACTATGTTCCCAACACACACGTGTACAGAGCCATGAAGAACCTTCTCCCAGTTATATTAGTTTTGTAAAACATAATCATCAGTACATTATTTTTATTCACAGAAAATAAGCACTGGAGTCCTTTGCTTGAAATAAGAGCTTTTACTTCATGTATTGTGATGTAGATAACCTGCATTGATCTCAGATCTGTTAAAGACATGCCTAATAAATAATATTCTAATTGATTAATGAGTTACTACCTAAAATTAGTGAGCAAAACGAAAATCACATTTTGAAAGGCAGCAAAAATAGCATAACAATGTAAAACAAGGTTCCCCTTTCTTCTTCTTATTGACTCTTCTGCACTGTTCAGTGTGTTAAGTGAATGCTCTGTTAGAGGGGTACCTGCTAATTCCTAGTATGTCCACCTCCCACTGACCTATTCTCATCCTGCAGTTGCTGTTCATCATTCCATTCTAATGGAATTCTCTCATGCATCGTTGTCCCAATAAAACCCTCAAAAAGCTAGGTCAGGAACAATCTTAAATTATTTTAATTTCTAATGAAGAAGAGAACAAACAACACACTAGGGACTGAGAAACATTGTAACAAAGAATTGAGGTCAATGAGTTCCTAAATTTCTCTGGACCTGGACAACAATACTAAGTAAATGACAGAGAACTTGCATTGTGCAGACTTTGTATAGATAGAATTTTTTCCTTTTTTTCATGAGAAATTTTCTAAGGGCAGTAGTAGCTTCTTGTTGACAGTGAGTAAGATTAGGAGAAAGAATTGGTGTACATGAAGAAATTTCTAGAGACCACAGATTTGTGTGGGTGAACATACTGTGTACCTAAATGATGCATGAAACTGAGAAGAGAAATGTTTAGATGTATTTGTATTTTTGGACTATTACACAGAAATAACACCACAGTTCAATCTATTTAAAAACTTGAGCAACACAGTAAAGGTTAGGCTCTTGTGGGTGACACTAATTTTTTGTGAAGTTTCTTTGTGATGCTGTTTATAGATAACATACAGTAGTGATCAAAACTCCAGCTGTGTCACTGCTTTTTGAGTGACAACTTAAATAGGTTACATAGATTCATGTGAATATCTTAAGGACCAAATGAATTCTGTGGTTCTGGTTCAAAACAGAGAGAAATATAGTGAGATTATCTACTCGCATCATGTTTGTTGAATGTTACTTTAGAAAACTGCAGTACCTACTTCTTAAACATGATGGTTCTGCTAGTTGAGACCACAGGTGATGAGATCTTTCTTCTTGTCATACAGGGTGCTATCAGGCAGTGCTCCTTCATTGCTGCATGTCCAGTAGATGCCATCATGTAACCCATCAGATAGCAGTCTACAGAGAAGACAGCAGCAACGTGTTCTTGAGAATTTCAGACCAATTCAGTTCATTTATGCTGGATAACTGGCTGCAAGTTTTTATGCAACAAGACTTTATACAATAACTATGATTTTATCAAACACATCTCTGTGTTGGGTTGACCTTGGCCAGCAGCTAAGCACCCAGAGGATAACTCAGTCCTTTCCTGTCCCCTTTCCCCTAGTGGGATAAGAGAGACAATAAGAGCAAGAGCGACAAAACTCACGGGTCAAGATATAGTTTAATAAGTGAAAGAACGAGAGAAAAATATCATGCAAAGGGAATTATTCACCACTTCACACAAGCAGACTAATGTCCAGCTACCTGGACACAATGTCTGACCTACAGCTACCATGGAAGACAAAACCCTCATGTTCTTTGTCTACACCAGTTTTTATTGCTGAACATGACATTTATATTGTATGGAATATCCCTTTGATCAATGTGGGTCAGCTGTCCTGACTATGTCCCCACCCAGTTTCTTGTCGACCCCCAGCCTACTTCCTGCGAGGCAAGAATGAGAAAAAGAAAAATCCCTGTGTATTGGGTTTTCATGGCAAGGTTTTGATAGAAGGGGAGCTGCAGGGGTAGCTTCTGTGAGAAAATGCCAGAAGCTGCCTCAATTCATAGAATCATAGAATAGTTTGCCTTGGAAAAGACCTTAAAGATCATCTAGTTCCAATCCCTCTGCCATGGGCAGGAACACCTTCCACTGGACCAGGTTACTCAAAGCTCCAACCAACCTGGCCTTGGTTAGGTGTCAGATGGAGACATTCTAAGACAGACCCACTGCTGAAGAAAGCTGAGGCAATCAATGGTGGTGGTGGCAACACTGAGAAAACATATTTAAGAAGGGGTAAAAACTGCTGCACAACAGCAGCTGATAGAGAGGAGTGAGAATATGTGAGATACAAAATATATGCAGACAGCAAGGTCAGTGAAGAAAGAGGGGGAGGGGGTGCTCCAGGTGCTGGAGCAGATTCCCCTGCAGCCTGTGGTGAAGGCCATCATGAAGCAGGCTGTCCACCTGCAGCCCATGGAAGTCCACAGTGGAGCTGGTGGAAGACCCCACCTGCCAGAGCAGGTGGATTTTCCTGAAGGAAACCCATGCTGAAACAGGCTCCTGGCAGGACCTGTGGAGCCATGGAGAGAGGATCCCCTGCTGGAGAATGCTGCCAGTTTCCTGGCAGGACTTCTGACCCTGTGAGGGACATACATTGCAGCAGGCTGTTCCTGAAGGACTGCAGCCTATGGAAAGGACCCACACTGGAGCATTTCACGAAGAATCATAGAATTGTTAGGGTTGGAAGGGACCTTAAAGATCATCTAGTTCCAACCCCCCTGCCATGGGCAGGGACACCTCCCACTAGATCAGGTTGCTCAGAACCCCATCTAGCTTGGCCTTAAAAACTTCCAGGGATGGGGCTTCCACCACCTCTCTGGGCAACCTGTTCCAGTGTCTCACCACCCTCATGGTGAAGAACTTCTTCCTAACATCCAGTCTGAATTGACCCATCTCTAGCTCTCGAACTGCAGCCCATGGGAAGGACCCACATTGGAGAAGTTCATGGAAGATTGTCTCCAGTGGGAGGGAGCCCATGATGGGGCCGGGGAAGAGTGTCAGGAGGAACGAGCGGCAGAGACAAAGCGTTATGAAGTGACCAAAACCCCCGTTCCTTTTCCCCCTGTGCTGTTTGAGGGGAAGGAGGTAGAGAAAATAAGGACTGAAGTTGAGCCTGTGAAGAAGGGGTGGTGGAGGGAAGGTGTTTTAATATATTTTTTTTTTATTTCTCATTATCCTACTCTGAATTGATTGGTAATAAATTCATTCCGCCAAGTCAAGTCTGTTTTGCATGTTGTGGTAACTGGTAAATGACCCTCCTGTCCTTTTCTCAACCCACAAGCTTTTTGACATATTTTCCCCCTGTGTTTTCAATGGAAGGGGAGTGATAGAGTGGCTTGGTGGGCACCTGGCATCTACCCAAGGTCAATCCAGTTCTGACACTGTGCAAGCACAGTCCAAGCCACAGACAAAATACTGGTGTGTTACCAAATTTGTCTTAACAAATCTAAGACACAGCATCTCATGGGCTGCTGTGAGGAAAGTCGACTCCACCCCAGCCAGATCCAGTACAATAGTTCCGTGGAAAAGCAATTGCTAGCATTATGAAAATGTTATTGTTTCTAACGCAATCATATTCATAGCAAGAGAAAGTTGGCGTTTCAAACACAGATATTCTAACATAAAAATTCCTATATTCTTTCCAATGGGAACAGGCCATGTGCTCCTCCACTGTATCTTTACTGCTTAGAGGAGACCAGCTTCAATAGTTTTGACTTGAAATAATCATACTTATTCCTTATCTTCAGTTCTTTAACTTAAATACCAAGTAGTACTTTTATAGTATACTAGATCAGACCACTTTTTAACTCAGTGGATGATACAATTTTTCCAAAGACACACTGGTTATAATGCAGTATCAGTGGCTCCTGAATTTCTTCACAATGACATTGTAACCTTTATGAATGGTTGGCTTTTTGTGCTAATGATATAGGAAGAGAACAGATGTAGTTCTCTGGTGATGAGAGGTGCTACTTTGGATGGTTGCTCTTTTTATGGTTTGATCCAAAATCCATTAGTGTCAGTGGAACTTCTTTCGTACTGAAAGGTCAGCATGCTCCAAAGAGTTTGCAAGACTGGGCTGAATTACTGAATTACGTACCTTTCAGGTTATTATGAAGAATTTTATGAGTTCTTAGTAAAAAATTCTATAAAGTTTTATCAAAAGCCTTAGCTAAAATTGACGACTATAATCTACAAAAACATTTCTAAGATTTCTGAATTTTTCCTTCAAAATAATGTTAGGGTTGTTAAAAATGTTTAGAAAAAGTTATTTTTAAAAGTATTTTACTTAAGTAAATAGAACAACAGAAACTATTTTAAACATGAATAAAAATGCAGTAATTCTCTGTCCAAATGCATGAAGATTTGCAATAAAAGTGTCAACAAGCCTACACACAACATCATATTATACGTCTCTTTCCTAAATTGTAATTTATCAATTTTACTTTGTTCAATTTGTGCTGTAGATTTGTTCCTCTGAACAATCCAACCAAGGCCAGGTTAATGAAGGCAAATATAATGACTGCCAGTTACTGAAAAGCATATTTTTTTCAAGATTTCCCTCTCAAAACAAACCCAACCCATATATGGTTTCTTGCTTTGTTTAGTTATTTATGTATGTACTTATTTCTTTAGATAGTTGAAATTGTGAGGCTCTGAGATCCAAACACGCAAACTATTCTATGCAATTTTCCATTGGAATAACAAGGAGCCTATGCAGTATCTGTGTTTGTATATGCCAGTAGAGGCCCAGGGATACACAAAAGTGTATCCCTAATTCTAATTGTAGTAGCCAGCACTGATTTTTTAAATGGCTTAGATTAGGTTTGATTGGACACAAAAGTCACATGTTATATGATTTGGTGTTTTATTTCAGGACTGGTTGACTACAGCTCTCTATAATTAGCTTTCCAGTGTACACACTTTTTAAAATGAGCTTGTCATGAATATGCTTAATACTCAATTAAAAATGAATGTTTCTAGGAAAGCTCCCACTGATAAACTTATTCCTTAGAACAAGCATTGGAAGAATGATAATTGAGGGTCTTAATCAAGTGAATAAAATTCTGGGTTTTTATGGTTTTCTATTGAATATTCATGCTCAGTATTTTTAAGATATTTATCTATTACTACTACAAACTCTTGTTTGTTTGAGATAGACAAGCAAGAGAACAGAGCATGATACTGAACATCATGAAAGCACAGGAAATATACACAATTCATCAGAATCTGTTTAAGACTAGCAAGCATCTCAGACTGTACTATAATAGCAAAACTTGCCAAAAGAGTACAGAAATGAATCTGAAATCCTTTTTGGCTTTAACAGACTAAATGTGCTTATTTAAGTCATTTCAGTGTTCAAATGGAACACAATTCAAGGAAAAGTCTATTCTTAAAGATCCTTTAAGATCTGTTCCTTGCATTTTCTGGCTTAGGAAAAATATCTGGAAACTAAATGTGCTAATGATCTTCCTTAAGTTGCTATAAATACATAAATCAAAGTACAAATGTTGTTCTTGCTTTAAGATGAAATATTTTCAGCTAAAGCCAATTATATTTGCAGTGGCTTATCACAGCAATTATATGAAGCAGCAGGCCAGTCAGTAATGACTTTTTTGTTAGGGGAGTGCTAAGAACACTTCCAGCAGAGTTCTATTACCTGGATTACAATCACAGTTTTAAATTAGGTACCAATGCAAGTAATTTAGTTTTGTTTTTGTACTTAATTGGTCATTAACTTTTTCATGCCAATACTTTTATTTCTTTGCCACTCACTCATTAAATGCTCCCTGAAACATCTATCCAGAAGTGTTCCTTACTTCAAAAGAGGCAGGAATTCCTTATAAAATATTTCTATGTCTGTGTGACACCTTCATCTCCTTGTGAACAAATCTGAATGGCAAAACATTTATTTTTTCCACTGTAATAACTGTGTGGTCATTAACATAAGTCAATAGGAGCCTGGTAACTGGTATTTGTGATCAAGCAATATTTGTGTTTAGTCCAGTGTCTTGCTGCTGTCAGTGACTAGAACCACATACTCATAAAGAAGCTGAAATGAACAATTGTACAGTAACTTTTCCAAGAGGGGAAGCTTCTTCCTATTCCCAATGGCTACCTGTTGTTTTATGTCCTGAAATAAGATAGTTTGTAACTTTCTTTTTTTTAAAGAAATAAATCTAATTCCATGCAAATGTGAATGCTCTCATTATCCATATAAGTGTTTAATCCTTTTTAAAATTCTGCTAATCTTTAAGGCCTCAGTGATATTTTTGTGGCAATGAGCTCTCTAGGTTAATTATGCATGTGCAACAAAGTATATCCTTTTATCAGTTTTGAATTTAAATCCTGCCTATTTGCTGCTACACACAGGAACTTTATAAATCTATATTGTGCAATTTTCTGCTCCAGGCGTTTCCCTCAAGTGAGTGTATGCATGAATGTAATGACTGGAGGATGCCCTAATAGTCTCTTCCCATCTTGACTTCTCTCCTCAGTGTGTTTCCCCCTAAAACTGATTTTTGGATCACTGGATTTGGTTTGGACCTGTGTCTAAGGTAGAAAGTGCAGACTCCTCCAAACAGCTTAGGAAGGTCAAACTGAATGACCTTTCTGGAATGAAAACTAAACAGATTTTTGAAGCCAAACTCAGACCAGTCTGCTTAGACTAGGCAGTAACCAAGGATAAATAATAAAGGAAAACATTATGTGAATATGCACGTAGCCCACAATTAGTGGGGTTTTCAGTCCCTCCATAATGACTGGACTACAAATCATTTTTTAATCTAATCTAGCCTTTGAGCTAGAAAAGCTAGGTCATTTAGTTCAGGCAATAAGGACTCACAGCTTTTACATCCAGAGGTCCAGCTGCTCCTCCCCAAGAGACATCTATCACATTTGTTAAATTTTAAATACAAGTTCAGTTATATTCAGATATATGCTGTGTCCAAATACCAAGGGGATTTGTGCAAACAGGTTTTATGTAAGAGGTACTGTTTTGAAGAATTATTAAACAACTGATTAAAATTAATGTTGTGAGCTCCTCCTGCTGACTTTTTAACATGAGCCAAATAACATTTGGATGATTAAGTAATTCTCTATTCCAGCAGAATTCTCATTGATTTGAGAGTTTCTTACATAGAGACTTTGTAAGGTTATTTTTCCAATCACGCTAGTTCAAAGGAAAAGACAGGGGAGAAGAAAAAGATGAAGGGAGATTACTAATAAGAATAGAGCAGCAACTCTTGAGATAACAGGAAGATGAAAGTGAGATATTCTGGTACTGGAGTCTGAGAAAGAAGAAGAACGGTAGAGTAAAAGGTAATGGTTCCATTACATTAATAGGTCATGTAAAAACAGTTGGCCCAGTTTCTTGGAAGATAACACCAGCAGCTCACGCCTGGAATCAATCAAATGTCTTACTTGGGATCAAGTCCTTAGGAGCAAACAGACTCTTGCACAACATTTCAAGATAGGTCTAATGGAAGTAGTAGGACTTTTTGCCAAGTGAAGAAGTGCAGAAGTACCTGAAATGTTGGTTTATATTGGAATAAGGGAAATGGAAGTTTAAGGTATTCCTTTTCTTTATTTCAGTAACATAAAAATTTTAGAGGCTTTTAATTAGTATGACTGTGGCAATTTTTTGGTTAAGCTGAAGGGTATTGATGTTAATTTAGGAATACACAAAAGATTGTCTTAGACAAGGTTCTCTTGAGGTAGATGGACCAAGGAAGGCTGAAATTCACAGGTACCAGTCAGAACTGCCTAGCTGTTGACTTTTTATCAAGGAAAATTAATAGTCCTGTAACTGCTGATTGAAACTGGAGATCAAAAAACTGTGCTACGTGACTAAGGAATGATGGAAAGACTGGACAAATCATTAATAAACTTAGAAATTGGAAAACATTACACTGAGAAATTCTCTGAAGAATTAATTAAGACTCTGTCAAGACTGAAAAGATGATGAAGATGACTGAGATTTGAATGACAGAATCATAGAAAAGTAGAGGTTGGAATGGACCACTGGACTGTATTCGGTCTTTGGAGGTTAGGACAGGATAATGGCGATTAGCAAACGGGAGAACTGGAGATAAGAAAGTGATGAAGACAAATTCCAATCCTGGTATTAATACTCATGAAGAGGGAAAAGCTGTTGCATAAGGGAATATTAGCAGACAAAGAATAGAAGTAATAGAAAATGGAAAAGTTGGAAGGGACTTGGGGGTGTTGTTTGACAGCCAGCTGAATATGAGTCAGGCATGTGCCCAGGTGGCCAAGAAAGCCAACAGCATCCTGGCCTGTATCAGGAATAGTGTGGTGAGCAGGACTAGGGAAGTGATCGTTCACCTGTATTTGGTGCTGGTGAGGTCGCACTTCAAATACTGTGTTCAGCTTTGGGCCCCTCAGTACAAGAAAGGTATTGAGGTGCTGAAGCCTGTCCAAAGAGGGGCAATGAAGCTGGTGGAGGGTCTAGAGAAAAAGACTTATGGGTAATGGCTGAGGAACTGGGGTCATTTAGCTTGGAGAAAAGGAGGCTGAAGGGAGACCTTATTGCTCTCTACAACTACCTGAAAGGAGGTTGTAGCGATGTGTGTATTGGTCTCTTCTACCAAATAACAAGTGATAGGACAAGAGGAAATGGCCTCCAATTGAACCAGGGGAGGTTTAGATTGGGTATTAGGAAAAATTTCTTCACTGAAAGGGTTGTCAGGTATTGGAACAGGCTGTCCAGGGAAGTGGTGGAGTCACCGTTCCTGGAGGTACTTAAAAGACATGTAGATGTGGTGCTTAGGGACACGGTTTAGTAGTGGACTTGGCAGTGCTAGGTTTAAGGTCTTTTCCAACCTAAATGATTCTATGATTCTATAAAATGGTCACAAGGAAGAAAGGAAAAACCACCATTGCTGAGATCCTTGGGCATTATAATAAGATACAGAGGGTGGTCAGCTCTGTGCTAATGTAAGAAGCTTAGAAAACTGAAAGGAAGAACTTGCAATACTAATACATACTTTGTAAAGGGATAGTGGAATGGCAGCAGAAACTGAGAACAACAGTCAGAATTGGAATGTGTTTGAAATGCATCATCTCTTTAGAGAGACAGAAATAAAAGACAAATAGTGAGAAGTGTCACCCTATTAATAAGATCATTAGAAGTTTATACATATAAAGCAAAGATATCAGTAAAACTAAAGAAGTCAAAGATTACTTTGGAGAAATACCATAAAAGCTATTGTACTGAGACGAGAAAAGTTAGATGTCTGTAAATACTTGTTGTGACTTGTCATATTTAAAAAAATAAAAACAAAAAAAAGAGAGAGAAAAGAATCCATTAAAAGGCAGTGATAAGACCCAGGCCACAACACCGTGATGTTTCCAGCAAGGAAAAAGTCATTCAAAACTAAACATCTATAAAGAAAAACTACTAAAGTGTTGGATGAATGAACGGTATTTCATATCTGGAAAAGATCGAAAACTTGAGTTTTATTCAAGCAAAATTTGATCGGGAAACAATAACTGTAAGTATATGGAGTTACAAACGAGGAAAATAACAACTAGTTTACAGGACAATGTATAGAATAGGAATGAAATGGGATAGACTGCCAATTGTTGTAGTTCATATGAAAATCAGAATGTGTCATACAGTCATATCATCAGTAACACCCTAGAATAAATAAATATTGTTATTGTTACTGCTATTGCTATCATTAGGCAAAAGAAACCACTCTGATTCCATTAAATTTAAAAGATTTGGGAGTTGGATTATATAAGGCGGTTTCTCCCTAAGAAAGGGTGTAGGGTTAATGAGTTGGGAGGTCATTAGAAATCTTGTTTGTTCAGAATCCAAGTGCGTAAGAAAACAGAAATATAAAATGGCCAACTTGACTGTGAACAAAATCTGTAGCTAAAAAGCCTACTGTCAATCATCTTAAAGGGTATTGAAAGTAATAGAAGAAAGGTCAAGAATAAAGAAGTTACTGTGCTTTTAAGCAGGAAACATGTAAAATAGTTTTACAAAGTAATTTAGATTATAATTGTGTACAGGCAATTGACTTCAGTCAATGACTCCATTCAAATTCACAAACTGCACTTGGCTTACTTAATGCCTATAGGTACCTGAGAGAAGAGTCAATCATAATAAAGGATAAGAATTGTACAAGTAAGGAAAAAAAAGAAAGCTTTTTAAGTCATTGATCCAAATATGGCAAGATAGTTCAAAATTTATGTGTTGGAGTAGGGCTGCAATTTCATCTGAAGAACTCCAGGCATCTGAAGAAAAACATCCAAGATTCATTTTTATGGGTTTTAGTTCTTCTTGAGTTAGCATTTTGCTTTTTTTAACTTGCGGTGCACAGTATAACTTGTAAAGGAATGCATTTTAGAGAGAAATGCAGTCAGAGGAATGCAGTCAGAGAGAAAAAGGCAAGGAAAAAAACAAGCAAACATTGTCCCTGCCCTAGGGATCGGCTGGAAATAGGACTTTCTATGGGATGCGGCATACATATTGAATTTGTTGAAGGGGTGTTATTTGCCATTCCAAATTAATGGTGGTACTTTTGTCCTGACAAAAGAGGAGACTCCAAGGAAGGGGAGAGTAAATTTCTAGTAGAGACACAAAGAATTGTCTCAGAGGCACAGTTCTGAGTACTAGGAACACACCAGCTGTTTCAGTACAAAAAAAACCATTGCAGAATAGCTGATTTCCCTTATGCAGATGCATAGAACATATGAGGCTACATGGTAGTAAAAAAGAATTCCCACCTTTAGGGTTAAAGTGGGGATATGACAGACAGTGGTCTTGCTGCAGAACATCTGTGAAAGAGTAGGTTAGACAAATTTCTTCATTTCCAGCAGTTGCTGAGCAAAGAGAGGGTGAAGACATGAAGAAAGAAGAGGCTGAGAAGCTAAACTGCAGCATAACAAGCTATCGCTATCTTTCTGTTACTGTCAAGAGCTGACTGCAGCTTGTTAGGTTATCATTCTTCTTTGGGTGCAGGTTTGTCTTAGGTGATGTGATGCCCAATCTTTTCCTACCTAAAAATGAAGATTTTTTTTTTTTTTTTTTAAATTTAACAAGATCATCAAGGGTGAGACGGGCATTGCGTAATCTATTTCTTGAATGCTCTGAAATCAAAATAAATTAATTGCTACCACCGCCCTTATATTTTCAGTAATTCTGGCTTTATTGAGAAAGGCTGAAGCCAAATAACTGATGTCCATGGATTTTTTTTTTAATTGAAAAACTGAATAATAGATGCTTTTCTGGGGTCCATTTTTCATAACTAGCAGCAGGCTTATAAGAAAAGGGATGATTTTCAAGCAACCCTAAATGCAAAGCTGAACTCAGTGGATATATACATGCATATTTGGGGAAAATCTGTTCATCCATTGATTTTGGAAATTTTCTTAAGCTTTGTGCACTCCTTTAAATACTAAATAATAATAGTGCCTAATAATCAAAGAATAGTGCCAAACTCTGTCAGACAAACATGTGAAAAGAGTTCAAAACTCAAGACAGAAGAATGCGTAATGGCTTAAGAGATAGTCCTTGACAGTCTTTTCCAGATGTGTGTGTGAGTCCTAGGCTAGGGTCTGATACTGCTTGCTTGAATTCCTGTCTTGTCACAGTCAGAGCTGTCTTCAGGAGGGTGACAGGCATTAAGTGTCCAAAGATGTTCACATATACATAAGTAGGCTTGTAGGAGGAGAAAATACTTCACCTCGGTCTCCTGAACACGTTGAACCTGTTTGCACATGTATAAACATGAAGAAATTGGTGGTGTTTTTTAAGAGTGCCTATTTTTTAAAAATTGATTTAATTCTATTTTTTTCCTAAAAACCTTAAGATAATTTTGAAATGTAGCATTTAGCTTTTGTTGGTAGTTATCACTATATTAATTATTTGGAATCATGGCATGACAATTTCAGCTGGTGTGGCTCCACTGAAGCCAGTAGAGCTTTTATTATTGTTTATCATTGTCAGTGCGGAACAGCTGAGGCTATGTAAGACACAGACTAATTGCCACTTAGGGGTATGTCAGGAGAGAACTGGGACCAAGCAGCCAATCCATCTGTCACAGAGCACTTGAGTAAAGATTAAACTCATGGTTCTATAACCTTTAGTTTATATTAGAAGAAGTCTGTACTGGAATAAATGTTAAATTAGATTTGTGTGTGTAAACATATGATCCAGAATGAAAGTACACCTCAGACCAGTTGCACAGGCTATGTGTAGAGTCTCAAAAGGAAGCAAATATCTTCATATGAATAATGAAAATATTAAAATTTATGAAAAATCAAAGATTATGCTATACTTTGGGGACATTTGCCACACCCTAGTTTAAAGAGTTTAATGAAAAATATATGCTGTAACATCTGGACTACTAAGGAAAACAGTGACTGATTGACTTGATGCCATTGCTTTTCCTTTGTCTTCACTTTCCATCATTATATGCTATTCTAACTTCCTGTTTCTGTCCCAGCTTTCATCCCAACTGGCTTAAGTTTCTAGATAAAATACTCCATTCTTTATGGAAAAATTGCTTGAGAATATTTTTCTTTACATTTCCTTACTATGTATATTATATCTACCATATGCTCTATATCCACAATTAGAGTTTTGGAAAGCTAACCTTTTTAATAATAAATACAGCATGTCAAGGAAATGACATACGATTCAACTTAAAGATAATGAATAACTATGAATGATACTAATGGTCCCTTAATGTTAATGTCATTCTGCTAATTTAATATGGCAATTAATTTTGCTCATGAAACACATGCAGGTGCTTTGAATAATTTTTTTTTTAAATCTTCATTTCCTAACTCTCTTGATAGTTTTACAAATTTAGAATTAATATTGAGTAACTTTCATAGTAATTTTTAGTTTAATGTTATCACCATAGCAACCACTTAACACTTGGAGAACAGCTTCACATTAATACTATTTATGGTTATATCCATTAATTATATTTAGGATGATTTCTGTGGGTAAACTTACTCCACTGGTGGTCTTAAATTAACAAAATCATAACTTGTCTCATTTCCTACATAAATTAATGTCATGATCTGCTATGTTTGTGAGGATATTGACTTTTAGGACTTGGCAAACATCTTGAGGACCCATAATCAGTGTTGTTTTCAAATTGAATAGGAACTGATAGATAGAACTGCTTTATGTGGGAACGTATCCCATGTTCCAGTTTGATAAACAGTGTTATGTGCTTGTTTAAAATGAGGTCAAATAGGCTTTCCTCTGTAGTTAGGATTCATAGCACTTGCTGACAACAGTAGCCACCAAAAGAAAAAAAAAAGTATACAGCTTCTTCAGCCTGGAGAAGAGAAGGCTCTGGGGAGACCTTATAGCAGCCTTCCAGTACCTAAAGGGGGCCTACAGGAGAGACGGGGAAGGACTCTTGCACTTGGGCCACAACAACCCCATGCATCGCTACAGGCTTGGGGAAATGTGGCTGGAGAGCTGCCTGGCAGAAAAGGACCTGGGGGTTCTAATTGACAAGCCGCTGAACATGAGCCAGCAGTGTGCCGAGGTGGCCAAGAAAGCCAATGACATCCTGGCTTATTTTAGAAATAGTGTGACCAGCAGAAGTAGGGAGGTTGTAGTCCCCCTGTACGCAGCACTGGTGAGGCCACACCTTGAGTATTGTGTCCAGTTCTGGGCACCTCAATATGAGAGAGATATCGAGGTGCTGGAGCGAGTGCAGAGGAGGGCAAGGAAGCTGGTGAAGGGCCTGCAGAATAAATCTTATGAGGAGCGATCGAAGGAGCTGGGACTGTTTAGTTTGAGGAAGAGAAGGCTGAGGGGAGACCTCATCACTCTCTACAACTACTTGAAAGGACACTGTCGAGAGGTTGGTGCTGGTCTCTTCTCACAGGTAATTAGCAATAGAACAAGAGGGAATGGGTTCAAGCTGCAACAGGGTAGGTTTAGGCTGGACATTAGGAAAAAATTCTTCACAGAAAGCATGGTCAGATACTGGAATAGGCTGCCCAGGGAGGTGGTGGAGTCACCATCGCTGAATGTGTTTAAGACTCGTTTAGATGTGGCGTTAAGTGATATGGTGTAAGGGAGAACTTTGTAGAGTGGAGTTGATGGTTGGACTCGATGATCCCAAGGGTCTTTTCTAACCTAAATGATCCTATGATTCTATGACTCTTTATCAGGGACTGTAGCAATAGTATGAGAGGTAACAGTTTTAAACTTAAAGAGGGAAAATTTAGATTAGATTTTAAGTAACGGTTTTAAACTGAAAGAGGGGAAATTTAGATTAGATTTTAAGAAGAAATTCTTTACTGTGAGGGCGGTGAGGCAGTGGAACAGTTGCCCGGGGAAGTTGTGGATGCCCCTTCCCTGGAAGTGTTTGAGGCCAGACTGGATGGGGCTTTGAGCAGCCTGGTCTAGTGGGAGGTGTCCCTGCCCATGGCAGGGACTTTGGAACTAGATGATCTTTAAGGTCCCTTCCAACTCAAACCATTCTGTGATTCTGTGAACTCTAATTTTAATTGGGCTTAGAAAAAATAATTGTTGCATGCACTAGTCAGATAGTGTCTTTTGTTCTTTTAATCAAAAATATAGACTAATCTATATGCATTTACTATCACGTGTTGACTGCGTTCTTTAAGTGTGTAGTGTTTAGCCAAATAAAGGGTACCTATTGCTGCACTACATAATGGAAGCTAGATATATCCCACCTGTACGTACTTGTAGCCTTTTGGGTTAATACTATTGTACACATGTTAACAAGGAACAAAACTGTCTTCAGAGATGGGATGACTTGGCAGTTGACTCTTTCTACACTCCTTCTTACTTATTTACTGTACTCGTAGCAATATCAGATAGTTAAAATTAGATTAAGATAGATAAAAACCTTTATCCACTCATGGTAGACAAAGTGGCTGTCTCCCATTCATTTTGCATATATCATAGTTGCTTGGGAGTCATCAAGCTGCTCACATGGCTTTGTGGGGACACTTTGTTCAAAACTTGTGGCTTACTTCCTTTGTGCCAATTTTCTAAATCCTTTCTACATCACCCCAACAAAACCTTTTAGTATAGTTGAACTGAGACTAATAAGATTTGTATAGTGCTATACTAAGGCTCTTAAAATAGTAATGGACTTCTCTTTCCATAGTAAAATACCACCTCTTCTCACCGCTTACTTTATAGCTCATCTTAGCCTTCTTTTTAGATAAGAGAGAAAGACACGGTTTATTTTGTTTTGTTTTACCAGTAATCATTGAGATTTAATTGTAAAAGTGTTAGGATGAATTATACGGGAATAAGAAAATAGCTGAAGACTATTTGTTTGCATAGACTTTAAAATAAAACAGAGTTCCAAATAGGGAGAATCACAGAATCACAGAATCTTCAGAGTTGGAAGGGACCTCTAGAGATCATCTAGTCCAACTCCCCTGCTAAAGCAGGATTGCCTAGAGTACATCACTCAGGACTGCATCCATGTGGGTCTTGAACATCTCCAGAGAAGGGGACTCCACAACCTCCCTGGGCAGCCTGTTCCAGTGCTCTGCCACCCTCACCATAAAGAAGTTCTTCTGTGTATTTTAATGGAACTTCCTGTGTTCTAACTTGTGCCCATTGCCCCTCGTCCTGTCACTGGGAACCATTGAAAAGAGTCTGGCACCATCCTCCTTCAACCCACCCTTTAGATACTTGAATGCCATGATAAGGTCTCCCCTCAGCCTTCTCTTCTCCAGGCTAAAGAGTCCCAGCTCCTTCAGCCTTTCCTCATAAGGGAGATGCTCCAGTCCCTTAATCATCTTAGTTGCCCTTCGCTGGACTCGCTCCAGCAGTTCCCTGTCCCTCTTGAACTGGGGAGCCCAAAACTGGACACAGTATTCCAGTTGTGGCCTCACCAGTGCAGAGTAGAGGGGGAGAATGACCTCCTTCGACCTACTGGCCACACTCTTCCCTATGCAGCCCAGGATTCCATTGGCCTTTTTGGCAACAAGGGCACATTGCTTGCTCATGGATAATTTACTGTCTACCAGGACCCCCAGATCCTTCTCCTCAGAACTACTTCCCAGCAGGTCCACCCCTAACCTATACTGGTGCTTAGCATTCTTCCTCCCCAGGTGCAGGACCTTGCACTTGCTTTTGTTGAACCTCATTAGGTTCTTCTCTGCCCAGCTCTCCAGCCTGTCCAGGTCACGCTGGATGGCGGCACGGCCCTCTGGAGTGTCAGCCACCCCTCCCAGTTTGGTATCATCAGCAAATTTGCTGAGGATACACTCTGTCCCCTCATCCAGGTCATTAATGAATATATTGAACAAAATTGGACCAAGTATTGACCCCTGGGGGACACCGCTGGTTACTGGCCTCCAACTAGACTCTGTGCCGCTGATCACGACCCTCTGGGTTCTGTCACACAGCCAGCTCTCAATCCACCTCGCTGTCACCTCATCTAGCCCATACTTCCTCAGCTTCCTAAGGAGGATGTTATGGGAGACAGTGTCAAAAGCCTTGCTAAAGTCAAGGTAGATGACATCTACGGCTCTCCCCTCATCCAGCCAACCCGTTATAACATCATAGAAAGCTATCAGATTGGTCAAGCATGATTTACCCTTGGTAAATCCATGTTGACCACTTCCAATAACTTCCTGTTCCTCAACGTGTTTGGAGATGACATCCAGAATGAGTCGCTCCATTACCTTCCCAGGGACAGAGGTGAGACTAACTGGTCTGTAGTTCCCCGGGTCCTCCTTCTTGCCTTTTTTGAAGATTGGAGTGATGTCAGCCTTCCTCCAGTCCTCAGGCACCTCCCCTGTTCCCCATGACCTTGCAAAGACGATGGAGAGTGGTCTAGCAATAACATCTGCCAGCTCTCTCAGCACTCGCAGGTGCATCCCGTCAGGGCCCATGGACTTATGAATGTCCAGCTTGGCCAAGTGGTCTCTGACCCGGTCCTCCTCAACTGAGGGAAAATCTTCCTCTCTCTAGACCTTCCCCCTTGCCTCCAGGGTATGGGATTCGTGAGGGACAGCTTTAGCAGCGAAAACCGAAGAAAAAAAGGCATTCAGTAACTCTGCCTTCTCTGTGTCTTCCACCACTAGGGCACTCGTCTCATTCATCAGTGGGTCCACATTTTCCCTAGTCTTCCTTTTTCTATTGATATACTGAAAGAAGCTCTTCTTATTGTCTTTAACTGCAGTGGCCAAGCTGAGTTCAGATTGAGCTTTGGTCCTTCTAATTTTCCCTCTACATAGCTTCGTTATATGTTGATAATCCTCGTAAGTTGCCAAGCCCCTTTTCCAGAGAAAGGAAGGAAGGAAGGAAGGAAGGAAGGAAGGAAGGAAGGAAGGAAGGAAGGAAAAGAAGGAGGGAGGAAGGAAGGAGCATTGTTTGCACTGAAAGTTTAGCTGTCAAAAATATAGCCTACTAAGTATAAAGAGGAATTTGTTTTCTATCCAGGGCAGCATAATGACCACTGAAACGCAGCTAACTCAGTTAATGAGATACTTAACTATTGTTAGATTGTTCTGGAGCCTTATATATAGCATTTACTCAGGTCTATTTCCTCTGCATTCTAATAGTGTTGCTATTAAGCAAGGATTTCTGTACATCACAGAATATTGTCAAGATTCATTTTGTAATATAAAACATTTAGGATTCATACAAGAACACCATTTTTAAAAGATTAAATAAAAAGTTTTATTTTTTCAACATTGAATGAAATGAAATAAAGCAATGGCTTTCACGCAGGGTGAAAAATATCTGCAGAATATTTTTCTTCTAGCATTCAGAAACATTATTTCATTTATTTTGGGGGGGAGGGTTGTGGGTTGTTTGTTTTTTTTTTTTTTTTTTTGAGGGGGAGGGGGTTGGGGGGGGGTTTTTTTTTTTTTTTCTGAAGGGGAAGTGGTTTGGGGTGGGTTTTTTTTTAGTGTTTTTGTTTTGTTTTGTTTTGTTTTGTTTAATGCTTTTCTTACAGTTTTTCAGGTCTATCTGATCAAATTACTGTCCTCTCTGTACTAACATCCCCTCCTAGGACACACTTGGGCATGACTGTGCTGCTCAGGGAAGCACCGGACCTGAGCTCTATTGACCTGAGCAAATATATTCACACAGTGTAGCAACAGTTTAGCTGCATACAGCAGAGCTTATTAGGTTGAAAATAGCACTCAATACTACTTGTGCACCACAACTTAGGTAGTCCTGCAGTCAGAGGGTGCCAGCTTATCTGTCCAAATTGCAACCATCAAAAATATTGTTACAGAGTTTAAGCTGTCTAGAATTTCTACAGTTAACAGTCTAAAATAATCTACAGAAAGAGGTGCTTCATTGTGCCCCACCCTATAGAGGTGCCTCTAACATGTGGTATTCAGTTTTGTCTCAAGTACGTATCCTTCATCTTCACTGAGGGCAGGGGACGTACATGATTTACCTAGATTATTTATGAGATAGATATAAAGTTAGATAAGAAACTTTCAGTCATGTTATTGATCTGTGTACTACTTCTGTGTTTCTTCTATCTGAGAATTCATAAGATATTGTCCATGAATATTTTTATTGTTTTCAATATATTCATGCTATTTATTATAACATTTATTAAAGTCAGGACACTGATTGCAACTTTGTACTGTAAAGAATCTGGTTATATTTTAGAACCTTTAATAGATAAACTGATCCTAAAAAAGCAACATCCTTAGTCATCATTGTACCTTAGATATCTTTAGGAGAGATTCCTTTACTGACAGAAGGAAACAGAAGAACTGATTTCTGTTCTACCTTATTTATTATCAACAACTTGATTATCGGTTTAAAATCAAAGGGAGACTTGAATGTGATTTTCATATTTATGTTTCTGCTTGACTTTGAAGTCTGTTATAGAAGGCACTGTGAAAGAAGTACTAGGGAGTATCACAAGGAAAAGTTAATCACTCTTCTGACTTTAAAATATTCAAACAACATAAGACAATAAACCTTTTTTCTAAAAAAAAAAAAAAAAAAAAAAAAAAAAAAAAAAAAAAAAAAAAAAAAAACAAAAAAAAACCAACCCAAACCTGAAAGAATACTTATTTAATACTGAGATGATATAAGCTTGAACAAACATGCATTCAAAATTAAATATCTGAGTGGTGTCCCCAAGTGCTAAAGTCAAGTCTGCTTAAAATGTTTGCAGATTTGTGACTATGCTAGATGATTTCTTTATTATTTATATTACTGGACAGTGTATTTGTAAAATTTCTTCATTGTTGTGCCTGCATTTTCATGGTAACATCATTTATTTAGCACAGATATGAAATATCTCATACATGTGTAGGCATGGCATAATTTCTTATAGTATCAAGACTATAATTGAAGAACTTCAAGTAATTGGCTTAAGGGGAAAAACAGGATCCAACAGGTTCCAACAGTTTTGACAAGGTTTTGTCTTTAGAGCCATTAGTGGCCTCTGATATAAGAACAACCTGAGTTGCATCCCAACTGCTCATATCACAGTCTTTAACACTGAGACCGTATCTGGATCACATGTGACCCCACTCTTTCACCTTTGCATTTTATCTGTAAAAGCTATAGGAGAAGAAAAAATGGAAAAAGGAAAGGAAGCCAACAACTCTGGACTTAGACTAGTACTCTTTCATCATGCCATATGCAAACAATCAAGTGTTCAATAAGTCAGATGAATGGAAAATTGGTGGAAGACACCCCCCACCCCAGTCAGACTTTGATTTTAATGTGGATATGTTCCCTTCATGAAAATGAGAAAAAAAAAAAAAAAAAAATCAAGGGATTTGGTATTTATTTGCACAAAAGATTCCATGTGTATTTGTAAGGAAAAGAAAGGAGACATGTGTGGTGGGATATGTTAAAAATCTTGATTGAGAGGGAGACATTCATCATTTACTCAAAGGCGAGATTTTTACACCAACAAGGATGTTAGTCTTATCTTGGGAGTGTCTCAAACCACATCTCCTGCTATGTGGTGGAGTATCCCCCTGGAAGACATATACAGGAATGAGAAATCATCAGAATGACAGTCTTTGATTTGCTGTTAATAAAAACAGCTTACATTGGAGATACATTTCTTTAGGTAGGTTTCATTCCAATCAACTGAGATATCTGGGGCTAATGTTTGAATTGTAGTTAACAAAAATCGCTTCATATTAGTGGGAAGAAACAGACCGTTCGGAGGTTGTGACATCCCATTTTAAGAGACATTTAAGGTAACATGAGTCATCTTCCGACAGTGTTTGTACTGATAGTTTAACCAAAATTAAGTATTGTAGACCAGATTATTACCTTTTGTTTCTCTATGGTTACTTGAGGTAAAACCTATATTAGATGTTTAGCCATCTGAACAAGAGTCCTAATGATTCTCCTACTATTTATCTCTGTATCAATAATTACTTAATAATTTTGATGATGTGGAATAGATTCAGAAAAATCTGTTCAGAAGAAAAGAGCAATTCAGAACAAAACCCTTTTGCACTGTCTTCTTGCATGTGGGTTAGAACTCTCTTGTGAAAAAAAAGTGATGTTGGCTCTTCTGCAGATGATATCTATCTGTCATCTTGACATATCTTGAGAGAAAACCTTAACTTGTAATTCTACGTAACATGGCAAACCTGAGATTTTTTTAATTTCCTGGAACTTTAAATTAGTGATTCTTTTTTGTATCTGGAAAAAGGCTGTGGGACCTTAGTATGGTTGAGCTACACATGAGGGATGTAGGTATTGACAGAGAGCAGAAAAATAATTACAGTCCTGCACAGCACTTATTTATTTCTATTTGTTTTAATTTCCTTTCTGATTTGGGGAAAGGGGAGGAGAAACATATGATGTCATATGCAACACAGCATTTCAAATGTGGCAAGTGACAGCAAATAGTGCTATGGTCTGAGTTCAGAATATTCCCTTGGGCTAAATTTCTCCTAACTGTTCCTGCTATTATTTTCCCATAATTTTAATGATTACGTCTCAGCCAGGAATAATAAAATACACCAGCAGAATAATATTTTTGCCTCACAGAATACTATTGGACACTGGGGCTAGTTTTAGTAAAGCAGAAAAAACTAATCTTGGAAATAGTAGAGAAGTCTCTCTGAAAGTAAGGCTAGTATCAGAAGTAAATGACAATTTGCTTAGTTTTGTTTTTTTTTTTTTTTCCAGAAAGTCATTCCTGCCTTCTGGTTTACTTACACAGTCATTCTTATTTCATAATAGAATAATAAAAGTGGATTTTTTTTTTTTTATTCAGAAAATATTAAATATTTCATGATGTAATGAAAACATCAATTTCAGGGGGAAAATCAAGCCAGTGGAACATAGTGGACGTTTCTGTGTGTTTTGAATATCTAGGCTTTTTAGTGTTTCCAAATCACACGATTTTTAGGAAAAAAAAGTTAGTTCCTTCACTCAGTTGTTTTCAGCTGAACATGAAATACTTTTCTAACACTGACCGAAGCAAAGGGCTTTATTTGGTTATGAAGTTAGGTGCTCTGATTTCCCTGTATCATACATCCTTCAGGGAATATTATTTGAAGATTTACAGTTGTTCTCCCTATCAGTTTTACTTTTTCTATGCTGAGAAACTGTAAGCTTTTAACGCATGTTTTTATACTGAAATACGTTCAGCAGATAATTAGATACTATTTGGCAAGAATTTCTGCTCTGAAGCTATGTTATTAGGACTGCAGGCTTTCATTTGGTTTAACTGCATCACGGTTACTATAAAAGGTCAGAATGGAGGAAAACATCTCTTCTATTGCTCCACATTCCTGACACATCATTCCATTAAAACACTGGCATGCAGGAGAATGCTGTTTTTCCATTATGGAGCAGACCTATTATATGACAGAGATTACAGCTAGCCAAAACACAGCAGTTCCTCCAATACAGCTTGCTGTCTGTGGACTACTTCTCATTAAGTATAAAGTAGTGAATGAGTTAAGGGTCTTAATGAGGGGTAAATTCTTTTTTTTTCTGATGTAGTAGCAGCTAGTGTCTAGACGTTTGCTGTTTGGATCGTATTTTCAAACCTCATAAAAAATACAAAACTCAATTTTTGTAGTTTGATCATATCAAACATATACTTAATAGACATCTAACCATCGATAGCTGTTGTGAAAAGCACACTAAAATGAGAAAATACTATAAAATCATGAAAGACACCAATGCCCAAAATGAAAGCTTGAAGAGCTTTTCACTTCAATGGAATAGTATATCTAGCATTTTAGTACTAATTATATCCTTCTGACCACAAGAATGCTTCACATTTTACAGCTTAGAATTCTATATAGAGAGACAGTTACTCTGAAACATATTTTTGACCTATTAGATCCTTCTATGACATGTCTTTTTTTACCAGCATCTGTCTTAGAATAACTTAATGAGAAGCTTACAGATGATACAGCCCCAGCCAGTTTATCAAATTACATTCAGAATCAGGTCAAGATGTCCTGGAAGACAATAACCATCACGTTTCTAAGGTAATATGTATATCCACCTGTTATCTAGCATATGGCATGATTTTCATACGCTTGATGATGTCTGAGACATTTGCGTGGTGACAGCTGATACAGCAGGGTGTAAATGAATTACACCCTTCTGGAGCCATAGCTGGAGGCTAGTCAGGAGAACCTGTGGCATTGGAAATCTATTTTTGCATCCCAGTATCATCCCTTTGCCTCCTCCATGCTCTGAGCTGGGCCTTCAAAAGGTGTAGATGAGTATTATTCTATTGAATCGTCTTTATTTCAGATGAGATATTGACTGTATTTGAGAAAACCTCTATTTCACCTGCTCAGTGATATCTCTAAACTTTTTCCCAGAACTCAGAGGAGAGAAATAATTTACATGCACATTCTGAATGTAATAGAAAGAAGAAACGAAGACTGTTGTTGGGCAAGGATTTGTTTGCATAAGGAAAGGGCTTGAGTTCTTTTGGAAACCCCTGTAACTTTGGAGAATGTGGATAAGGATATATGGTTTATGCTTCTCAGGAATTTATCATGTTCTTCTCTTACTAGGTTTTGGATGTACTTGGAATATGGTTGATGTTTATGCCTGGTTTGATTATATTTTCATTCTGGAGTTACTAGCTTCTTTGTATATTTTTAACTTTATTTTCTGGCTAGTATAAAAACATCAGAGAAGACATTTGACGATTTATTTACAAAAAGCTGCTTTCACTATTTAAGTAGCTAGAATTTACAGATGAACTCGAAATACAATTTTAATAAAGATTTTTTATTGCTTTTTCCTTTGCCCAATAGCTGTAGCTGAATGAAATACATGTATCTAAACAAACTCATGATTTGGAGAGGAAATCCCAGCACATAGCAGCTTCATTGAAGGAAAAGCAGATGTTCTTTTTGATATTTTGACAATCGTGTATTGAAAATATACTCCTTGCACCTTAGTAATCAATCATTCTGGGGTTTATAGTGGAGATAAAAAGGAAGGAGTTTAAACATAGTTAAAGAGTTAATGTAAAGCACATAGCTTGCCTTCCATAAATGTTTTGGGATGGAATACAATACTGTAAAAATAGCATATCTTGAAAAATGACATCTAAAATTATATAGGACTTCATTACTGATAATTTCCTTCAAGCAGATGCCTTTCCCACTCAGCTTTTTTGTTAGACTTTGTACAGAGTTTTTTACATTGGCTTAAATGTTGTCTTTAGTTAATAATGGCAAGATCCTTTTGTGCACTATTGAAAGAGATACATAACTAACCTGTCACTCTGACGTGTAAATGAGACTCAATGAAGAGTCAATAACCTTTGTGATTTCTGCAGGATATGCGTGGATAGAAGGAAATTACGCAAGGTCATTTGGAATGGAAATATCAGTAACATGTAGGCATACACTGAAGTAGTCTTTGTCAATACCTATGTGTCTGATGATAACTTCTATAATGAAGACTAAAGACTCATAATTCCACAGGGCCAAATCCAGACATGCAGCTGCTACATCTCCTGCAGCTTGAATTCTGCCCCACAGGTACAACTCAAAGAACCAATGAAGCTAGTTTAAATGGCTCCTCACCCTTTGGCCACTCTTATTCACTAGAGAAGCTGGAATTCTTTGACAATCTGTTCTTCAAATTCTGGCTTTCATCTTTCATAACATCTCCTCAAACGTTCTCTCTCCCTTTCTGGGTTATGTTAGAAATTAATTCTCTTTTCTCTTCTCTGCATTTTGTCCTTTGTAACTGAATGCACAGCAAATGTGAAATTGTGCTGTAGACATTTAAACCCTTTGTCTGTTCTGAATTAGCATTTTTATGCCCAATTGCATTATGTGTATAATAAGAATAGTTGTCATTGATTCTATGCTTTCCATGATTTCGCAATATGATATTATAACCTTCTAAATAGGACTTTCAAGAACCATTTACTGTCTGAATGAGAATATTCCTCTAGGAAAAAAATAAAGAAAATAAAAAGGTTTTGGTTAATTCTCTCTGTAGTTTTCTTCTTTGATAAAATCAGAGCACCATGGGTCTGTTAATGTGTGGTGACACTGATTGCTCATAAATAGAGACTTTCCAGCATATCAGAACACTTTTTGGATTAGCGAATGAACAGAACTTTGAGATAGTCTCACTAGTACCAAGCTATGTGAAATCCCACCCCTCCTCCATTTCCGTCTGATGATCAGTACCAAACTGCATCAAGCCAAGATCTATGGGCTGGCTAGTTCTTAATGCATTTAACATGTCCCATGGGGATAAGATCATAGTGATCATATTTGCTTGGCAATGAGTGGGATTCCTTACAGAATCTAAAATGTGTGACTTTTGAATACTACATTTGTAGCCTTATTAAAGAAAGATAACAAAATAGTTGCCAATATTCAGCGGAATAAATTATATTACTTTGATTCATTACTAATTAAATAATATAATATAGTTTACTGTTTTGCCCAGGGCTGATATCTTATTGGCAGACACAGGTTATCCTGTTTCTTTTTTAAAGTGGTAATACAATATTAGCTTTGTTCCCATTCTGTGATTTCCCCAGTGTTATAACACTAACTGAAAATCAGTGTTAATGAGCCAGTGTGCTCCTCAGACAGCATTTTCAGAATCCTAAAGGTAGATACAGAAATTGATGTGTTTGGAAGTAGTGTTAGCAGCTGCTGTTAAAATGTCCCTTAGATACTGCTAGGATATAAATAATTTCATCATTGTCCTTGGTAGAAGTCTATTTTATATCAATATCTTTCCTCTATACAGAACAGTGAAGTTTATTAAAAAAAACCCACTCAGCTTTTCTCCCTTAATATTGGCATTTCATTCATGTTATTAATGTAATAGACTATTTTAATTCCTTTTACTTTTAATGTAAGAAAACACAAATGGAAAACTAGCATGCCATACAAATTTATGCACATATTTGTGTCTATATATGTATATCTATCTATACACATATATGTTGATAAATATATGTAATGAACATACGTATAATCTACATAAATACATGTAAATATGCATATGAATAAAGTTAATGTATTACATACAAATACATAGTTGCCTTCCTATTACCTTAAATTTTGCTTAGTCTCTTTCATACGTTATATAAATTTCATACCTTCAATATACCTGGTCATACCTGGTCTTGATTTTTCTTCATTACTGTATACGTTTTTTACTTTCATTTATTGAATATTTTTACATCAAAGGCTGCTTTACTAATTTCTTATAAAACTTTTTTTTTATTTAAAATATCAAATGAACACATTAAAAATCATAGAAACAGTGGTAAAGGTCATCAAATCGTCTTCAACATTTTAAAATCAATATTTGAAACATGAACTTTTATACTCCTACTCTAATTTCAACTGAGTTGTTTTCAAAATTATTTTGACAAAAGTTTTTCTTGACTTCATATTGTTATAAAACATATTTTTATAAAACAAATACATATGTACTATAAAAATATAAAAGTGTGACAGTGTTTGAGGTTAAGATGAAGCAATTTAATTTCAAAAAAATATGTAGCGCAAGGTTTTGAAACTCATCCACCATGTCTAGACATAGAGAAGAGTTTGGATCTCCAAACCACTGAATTCCCTAAAGCAAGCTGTGAGAACGTGATGAAGTTATTCAAATAATAGTACTGTTTAGAGTATATTCTTGATAGATCCAAAACATAAATGGTTCATTTTGTGGATAAATGCAGAATTTGAGCTAATTCTTATTTAAATAAAAGGCTTGTTTGTTATTCCTTAAGACTAAGTTCAGTTCTACACCCTTTATCAAGAAGGTATCTTGTTTTGGAATATTCCTTCCTCTTTTAAAGTATTCTTACTTTTTCATCCTTGGAAAATCCCAGATATGCTATTATAATAGGAAAATCCTTCATTCTTTTGCTGTTAATGCCTGGTAGGAATTGCTTTCCCAAAGAGAGTTATCAGCTATAGCCTGACGTCCTAGACAACTAAAGCAACTTGGCAAAGTTTTTACATCCAGGAAATGACTGAAGCATCTGTAAGCTATGTCACCTCCTTCACACTAGGTAAGATCAATAATGTTGTATAATGCCAGCCAAGCATTTTCACTGAGTGACAGGTGACAACAGTCAAATAACAATGAATATCTTGGCAAATGCACGGTAATGAAATACGTGGCAAAACTCTGAATTACTACCTTTGTATGCAATGTGATTAGTTAGGTATCTATTGTGAATACTTTGTGTCAGGATGGTGTGCCTAAGTGATAATTAAAAGATTAAATTGTGGCTCAATTGACTTTGCTGAGTGATAAGCAATTAAGCTGGTTATCAAGAAATATCCTGGCCCTATTTGGCATATGATATGGTAAGTAATGTGAATGAGTTTGGTCCAACATGTCAGCTGTTACAGATTGTACGTATGGCACTTGTTTTCTTCTCTACATAAACCTTCTGGCATAATGAAATAGAAAGTATTAATTCCCAAGCATTATTAATCCTTTCCTTTACAAATAAGTGAAGGAGGGGGGAGGGGGAGAGAAAAACAAAGGAAAAAGGAAAAGACTATTTCCCCAAGTAGGTATCTCAATATCCCTTACAAACCTGATGCAGCATAATCTGTAACAATGCTAAGGGTTAGAGAAGTAGCAAGTGGAATGAAACATAAGATGACAGCTAATACAGTGCAAATATAATCACTGAGAGAGTTAAAGTATTTCAGTATTTCACAGAATAGCTCCTAGAGAACTAATCCTAAAAGGAACTCTGGTGCAGTTATTTTAATTAGGACAGGAAAAGTTAGTTAGTTATCTGTACTCCTATTTTAACACATAATTTGTTTGATGAAACAAATGCTCCCAAATCAGTTTGGGTAAAGGTAGATTCACTGAAAAATCTATGCTGAATTTGACTAATTGGTTCAGCTTAATAAAAAGGAAAAATTCCCACTTTAACTAGTTAGGCAAGTGCTTAAAAAAATGGTTTCTAGGAAATAGGAAGCATAGATTCAGGCCTTTGCTGCAGCTTGCTTCAGAAAGTGGATTTGATTTGAGGTTCCCCATATTTAAATTGAAGATATTTTTTTTTTTTCCAAGCACATCCCCGCTCTAAAGTAGATTTTGTATGCTTTCATTTTTCTACAAGATTGGAATTAGATTTTAGATTAATTTTAATTAACATATAATAATATGTTGAAGTCTTTCTCTGGGTATCTGCAGATGTGTTTCAGCTCCTGCTATTGTTCATGGAGGTAGGACTCAACCTCAGTGCCCTCTGAGGCACTATAGGGTATCAAAGACATCTACACAAGCTTAGCAGGTAACAACTCAGGATTTATGATGACCTTTGACCCTTTGCAGTGGATGATGAAGTCAAGGAACACACTCCATTTTGGTGTCTACAACCCCTAAAATGGTTTTCTGGGCAACATGTAAGCAGAAGACGCTGAAGATAGCATTCTGGTATCACTTGAAATGGCCAAAGCTAACCAAGACATGTACATATCCAGAATGTGACACCAGGACTTCTAGAAAACCGGTGCCCTTCTGGGCCAGTACTTGAAGGCAGGGGAAGGATGATCCAGGAAAAGGGATAGAAACAAAGGAGTTTGTGTGTGTGTAATAATTTTAACTGCATTATTATTCTTGATTAAAAATTTTCTGCATGCATGTGTTCTTCCTCTCTCTGTAATAATTTATTTTGACTAAAAATGATTCTTGATCAAGACAAGTTCAGACAGAGCAGACCTGACAAGCAGTAGTCCTCGGGACTTACAAACTCAGTAAAGAGCTTATGGCCTGTTATTAGACTGGCAATACCATATTACATCACTACAGAATTATAGGTTGGGATGGCTTTTTCTAACTTCTTGTGCAGACACTGAAAGTTGAGCTTAATTCACCAATACTTCTGTACTGCTCTGATAATGCAGAATAAGAAAGAAATTCTTATTTACCATTCCATGAAGGACTTGCATTGACAGTTGAAGAGGCTGAAGCATCCAGTGTGATGGTAGTTCTGACTTGTAGGCAGCAGAAAATAAATTACCCATATCAAACCTATGCACATTGTCAAATAACTCTCGTGCACATAGCTAAACATATTTCAGGTGTTAAGTAAACTTCAGGTTTGGAACTAAATATTCAACCTTCTTCAAGAACAGATAGCTAAAGAATATACTATTTCACTTCAGTTTGGCAAACCACAGAAGTGAGGGGCTTTTTAGTCTACATTTTCCCAGGTACGTATGATGAGTAGTTTTTGGAAGGTTGGTTGCCTTGGTAGTCCCAGCACACTTTACTGAGGCAGACAAGCACAATCACATTTGTGCAACATTATATGACTGAAGGCACCAGATATATTGCAAATGAGACTCCCAATATAAAATAAAGGGGAAAATTGCCTTGCTCTGTTTTTTTTTTTGTATGAAGAAATGAGAACACCTATAAACATCTTGAAATAAATTAAGAAAAATAGATTGCTTTATAAAATATTCATACAGTCCTTTCATGGGAAGACAAGTCAGTGATTTACAGAAACTAAAAGGAATTCATACTTCTGAATAAAAAAAAAGATAAACCTATACATTAAGTCTTAAAATGCTTCAGTATAGAAAACTGCATCACTTTCAAAAGAGTTTGAGAAATATGTAAAATAACTCTATCTTATAAGAAAGAGAAACAGTCATATCTAAAAAAAAAAAAAAATACTCCAAGCAACATAGTAATAAACTGAAATCTGAAGGACAAAAGTAATACTTCTTATCTCACGGCATCATAGCAAATTAGAAGAATTTGGGCTACACTTATACGGCTGTGTCTTTCATGTTGGAAATCCACTAACTTACTACACTAATACACTGAGACCATGGAAAATCTGCTAAAAATATATATATAAGAGAAAGGAAAACTTTGGAAATTGAATGATGCTTATCTTCTAAACAAAAATTAAGTACTCATAATAAGAATATAAAAAAAATTAAAAATTGGCACTGCTTTCATGAATGTCAATTTCTAGTAAATTTAGTTAGAATAGTGATAAACAGAAAGACATGAAGATCTTTTAACTCTTTTATTATTATTTTTTGTTTAGTGTCAATAAGTATTGGTCTAGCCAAACTTTTATTATTTTTTTCAGAAGAGTTCATAATGACTTCTAGTATTTTAGGCAGAAAAGGCATGAATGCAAAGAAAGGCACCTAATTGTAGTAAAAAAAAAGGCCAGATAGTTCAATCCTATAATTGCTCTGAAAAGAATCTGTAAAGTCTTTATATTTTAGCTCTATCTGTCCGAATGTTAAAGAAAATAAGGTCACAATAAAGTCTTTCTAAGTATCACACCCTGTATCAGATGAATAGCTTCAATTTTCCCAGTGCTAGGATGAAGGGAACAGTTAAAGCAGTTCTTTGGAGATCCATAAGAGATTGGCTGTGGATGGATGAAAATCCTATTTGTGGCTTCTTGACAAACCTAAAACATTTTTGAAGTATCAAGGCCTTTTAAATTTTCTGATAGAGATTAGTTTGGTCCTTTAGATTGGTATGGAACGTTGGAATGGCCAATGGAAAAATCCAAAAAGCCACTGAGGTCTCTTCTAATATAATAAAGATAGTATTATAAGCAGTTCATAAGCGGATACTCAAGTTCTGTTTTTTATGCCTGTATTTGTGAATATTGATACGTTTGCTGGTCTTTATAGTTCAAAGAATGCTATCTCATTTCTGAACAGCCTTATTTAATAATGAACAACAGCAAAAGGATGTTAAAACTTTGCCAACTTGTGTAATAATAGTTTTAAATGTTCCTCTATGAATTAATCATCCAGTCATCATACCTCAAAGTGTTGACTTTTCCCCTTTTTATTTATTTATTTATTTATTTATTAAAAGGGAGATGAAATATAGAAAGTTAAGTCATTGTTTAAATACTGGATATTTTCTTGGTTTTAGCAAAGAAAATGTCACAGGATTAGCTGTACCAGTCCATCATCAAAAATAATTTGATTTGTATTTTTGTACATTTAGATATGTCTTGGATGAGTTATAAATGATGCCGTGTTATCCTTTTGAGGAAAGATAATTCTTGTTACACTTTAGTTTCTCTACTGTGCAGATACCTTATTACATGGAAGGAAAGAAGAAGAAATTTGAATGTGAGAGAGAACCACAGGAAATGTCCTTCTACAGTCTTATCAACCAAAACCTGGACAAGAAACACTGGCTATCATCATAAACTGTAATTCTCTCATTTTATCTGGTGATGTGTTCAGGTAAAGTAACGTGTAAACTCTAAAACATGTTTTAAAGCCTTTATTTTTTTTAACAGTCTACTGTGTAAACCAGAACATCCTGGTGTTGCTGTGGATTTCAGAATTTCTTCCCTGCCTTAGAACTGAGCAAATATGTAGAAAAGATCTGCAGTATAAGATCAGGCCATTCTGTTAATGTCGTTAAAACTGTATTAGCTTAGATAAAAGACATGTCTTCTGTCTGACATGCAGAAACCACCAGTGGAGAATCCCAGAGAACCCACCACAAGAACTCAATAAACACTTCCTTAGAGCTTATAGTAGTTTATGCTCCAGACACTTCCTGGGCCAGAGGAGGTGTCCTGGGATCTATATTTCAGCAGATTTTTTTTCTTAAATAAAATTTATTTAAATTAAAAATATTAACCATCTAACCACTTAATAAACAAAAAGTGAAAGACAATTTAGTGTATATGTATGGTGTGGGTAGAGTTTTTCTATCTGTGTGTCTATCTGGAAGAGAGATATTTTTTTTTTTGTTTTGAAGCACCACAGAAGGAGAAAAGAATAAAAAGATAAAATCAGCATGTATATGACCAAACCTTTTTTCAAGAACACATTATGGATAAGCACCAGTGATTCAGGTTTGGTATCCAGCACATTCACAAATAAGTTTAAGTTTAAAGAATAATGTTTCAGGTAAGTATGGAAAAAAAAAGAGATTTCTGTAACTAGTTAGAAGTCAGTCAACAAGGCAAAAACAAGAGCTCACAGCTCTTCTCCATACATCTCAGAGGAACAATGTTAAAGCTCCACACAAAGAACTTCATGAAAACTGAGAATTCTGTAGTCATCTAATTCTTCACTGCTAAAGAAGCTATTGAGATGAAAGGCTATTATCTTGTAGAGTATGCATGATTTACCTGTATGTTAAATTTCTGTGGTTTTTTGTTCTTTTTTTTTTTTCAATTTTCTAAACAATTACTTTAATAGAAATATTTACAATTCAAATTTCTCTTTTCATCAGTTTTTCACTTTAGGGTGAATTTTTTCAACATGCAAATCAATAATTCAGAACTTGCTAGAGACTGAAATAAAGATTTGATAAACAAGAAAAAATAAGGTAGCTTCTGGAGACAGGTGACTGTTTTTTCAGCTTATGGCTCCCATGAATATCACAATAACTCAAAATAGCACTTCAAAAGATTGATTGCATTCGCTACTGCTTTTACACCTTACACTTTTTTTTCTATGAACCTAAATTTACTTTCGAGATCTTCTTTCTGTTTAGGACAGTGTATTCATCCTGACTAAGACTATTAAAAATTGAATCAAACAGCTAATTGCCACATATTTGGCTAATTTACAAAGTGAACGGATGATTGCAAAAGCAGATGAATGTGTCATGAACTTTCCAAAAGGGCTTGTCCACTTAGTCATCAATGGAATGGATGAAGGGTGCTCAGAAATTGGCCTGTAGCTGGACTAATCATGTCTAACTCTGACCTCCTAAAGGGAGGACATCTGTAGTCAATGATGAAACACAAGTGTCTAGCGTCCGTGGGATGATCGACCATTATGAAAGGGCTCTTATTATGGACTGAATCACTTTAAAATCTCTCTTTTCTGTACTCTTCATTCTCTCTACTATTGACCGTCCAACCACGGTTGACTTCTGTTGCCTAAACGTGTCAGGTGTCACATCAAATCTGCTGGACTATCCAAAATGTTGACAGAGGGCTAGAAGGAGGCCTTTGAGAGATACCTTTCTGGAGAGGCAGCAGGAAGCCAGACGAAATATGTTACATCAACTGAAATGGCTCTAGGCACTTAAATTAAGGAGAGGGATTCAGATCCAAATTACAGGCACTTTTGGGTACTATATCTGAGCTCCTACTGCAGTCAAGGGATCTACAATCAATATATGGGACTTGATTCAGTTGCATTCACATGGACATCTATTGTCATTTAAAATGCCTGGTGGTATCCTGACTTGCCTATATGCATGGATGTTTTATGTGTAATTTCCAGCCCTCTTCAGATGTCTTGGATGTACCAGCACTGTTGAAACTGCATCAGAAGTCTAAGGTCAGTCAGTTGAGTAGTCTCTCATAACAAACAGCAGCCTAAGATACCTTTAAATACAACCTTAGACTTAAAATTTATATTTACATCTATTAATACATGGATATATTTCAAATGGTGTTGACCCTTAAAAGACTCACATAGCTTCAACTGAAGAAACTTAGTGTTCAGTATTTTTGAAAATTAGAAAAAGCTAATACATTGTACAATGATGAAGACAAATTCTGTTAATAATTATCTTGTAAAACACTCAGACACATTTGGGCAGTGTATAAAGAGTAGTATTTTAATTTCCTAAGGGTAAATCAGCAAAACTTGTCTCAAATATCTTCATGACTAACCCTTGAAAATTCTTCCTCTTGTCAATATTCTTCTAATTCTTTCCGAATGATGGCATTTCTCCAGCAAAATCTACATGCCATTTTGCAGGCAGATGCAGGCTTTTCTCTCTGAGTTTCAAGGCAGAGAGATTCTATCCGCTTCCAAGAATGGGTAGTTGCAGTTCTTAGGTCTATAGACTGATGTAGAAAGCCACTGTATCAGCAATAGGAGGCTCATAGCATTTTCTTTAGAGGTGGCGGAGACCTCAGTGATTGTGACGACTGGGTCCAGTGATTGTGGTTTAACCCCGAGCAGCAAATAGGACCATGCAGCTGCTCACTGACTCCACCCACAACGGGATGGGGAAGAGAATTGGAAGAGTAAACGTGAGAAAACTTGTGCATTGAGAAAAGACTGTTTAATAAGTAAAGCAAAAGCCATTTATGCAAGTAAAGCAAAACAAGGAATTCATTCACTACTTCCCATCGGCAGGCAGGTGTTCAGCCACCTCCAGGAAAGCAGGGCTCCATCATGCGTAACAGTTACTTGGGAAGACAAATGCCATCACTCCAAACATTCCCCCTTCCTCCCTCTTTGTCCAGCTTTACATATTGAGCATTACATCATCCTGCAAGGAATATTCCTTTGGTCAGTCATGGTCAGCTGTCCCAGCTGTGTCTCCTCCCAGCTTTTCATGCACTCCTGGCCTGCTCACTGGAAGGGCAGTATGAGGGGCAGAGAAGACATTGACTGCTTAGCAACAATCAAAAACATTATCAACAGTATTCCCACCCCAAACCCAAAACACAGCACTATACTATCCACTAGTAAGAAAATCAACTTCATCCTAGCTGAAGCCATGACATCCAGTAATAAAATCTCTTTGACATTGTATAGGTTTAGTCTGACCCAAACTTCTAACCCCACCTGAGTGCTTGCTTTCTATATTCATGCAATCAAAATGTTGAGATATCCACTCCCAGCCATAAAAACTGAATGAGGATTTGTGTTTTTTTTTTTTTTTTT
>VXBH01006348.1:67032-82334 GCA_013400035.1 Rynchops niger
TTAACACAACTTTATGTATCCCCTATCAACATTTTAAGAAATTTTATGCACTGATGGTGTTACCATGCAAAATTAATTATTTGAAAAATGGCACAACACTTCCAGATGTTGTGTCAAAAAAGGAAAAGCAAAACAAAACTACATTCACAAGTCCTTTGTTTTGAGCAGTAATTGTACAGAACAACATGGAAAAAACTGCAGACAGATACATTATTCTTTATCATCTCCATGTAATGCATTGGGTTAGCAAGATTTTTTTTCTATATTAATGTCATGTACCTGAATGTTAGGCCTCAGGACTTTTCCCTGTGACATTAGCTGAATAGCTGAGAGGAACAAGCTTGTTCAAGTGAAAAAGGGAAAACACGTTATGACTTATCTTTTGTTCTCTCAATCTTTGACAATGTTCTGACCGAAGACAAAGTGTGAAGAACAGACACACTGAGCATCTGAAGGAGGAGCAATAACAAAAAGAAAGAATTACAAAGGATTTTTTAGACATATTTCATTTCAATGTAACTTTGTTCTCTCCATGTTCTTTTCATCTGTATCAAAAATAAGAATAGAATTCAGTCACTCCAAGGGGAAAACAAAACAAAACAAAACAAAAGAAACAAAAACCTTCTCAAAAGCTGTCTGTAAAAATAACTTCTGTAATGCAAACTTTTGGTTAGTGCTCGTGTAAGTACATTATGCAGCATATGTCAAGCATGCACAGTTCTAGAAAAGACCCTATGAACTTTAAACTATCCTTTTATGTCTCACACAGATTTTAAGAGAATGCCTATTAGATTGGTTACTTTCCTGGAAACAGATGTATCCCTCAATATTCCCATTTGATTTTCTTATAAAGGAGACACTCACTCCATAGATGTGAAAGATTGTGCATATGGAATTATTTCAAATAATGTGAAAAGAGAAAGGAAAAGATCGCATCATTAACCAAATAGTTACATATAGTAAACTGATGAACAGTAGTGGAGCATATATATAACTATATGGGTATAGCTATATAACATAGCTTTCACCACTGTGAAATCCTAGTAATAGTGAAAAACTAAAAAAAAATATAATCAATAAATGTACACATACAATATATTGTTTATTTAGCACCTGTCAAAGGCTAACTTCATTAGCATAGAAGCCAAATAACCTCATTATGCGTTCTAAATTTTCTCTCCAGCCAAATCCTTTCTATGGCAGTATATATGTATACAAAAGTGGGTAAACTGACACATTTAATGAAATCAATAGCATTAAAAAATGGTAGTACTATACTGCCTAAGCTGAAAATGGTAAACTTCATTTTCCTGTTTTTATTCTCATCTACTATATGGCTTCTTTGTTTTTCTGTAAAGAGCTAAGATAATTGATTTTATAACTACTCCTAAATTGACACAGGCATAACTCCAGTCCTGAACACTTGATGCAGACATAAAGCGGATATACAACATCTCCAAGAACGGACCAAAGGTTTGTTAAATGTGTACACTCCTTGCAAAGGATGAAAATTTAAAAGGTACCTTCTGAAATTATTGCCTGCATTAGTGGGCATAAATTTAGCTTTAAGCTGATGAGACTTATAAAATAGAGAAACTAATATTAACTCAATAATGTTATGCATAACAGTGGAATTAAAAACTGAACCTTGATGCACCAAACAGAGCTGTTATTTTTGCCACAGAAGAGTTCATGGAGTGATAAACATCTATTTAACAACAATTAGAGTTTAAAATGTCTCTAAATGACAAAGGTCCTGTTCTCAATTTTGGAATTTAGTTTACACTGAAGTATAATTTACTACTCTATTGCTTGTGTCCAGATATGGAGGAAATTAATATAGATTTGATAGGGATTTTTGAAAGACTGAGAGTGTGTTTCCCACAGCTATGAAAGGAACTGCTGACATTTGTCTGATGTGATTACTGGTGTTTGCATTTTATTGTGCATATTTACCATGCATAATATGTTAGTGCAGCTATAGTCATTCCTAAGTGTCATTTTATCTTTTAAAATGGAAGTAAAAAAATAAATAAAAGAAATTATCCTTTTAAATTAGAAATGTATTGTTTTCTAAAAGTAAGGGATTAACCAAATTTAAAAAAGCCATGGAAGATGAAAGCTGGTTAAAGGACTCTAGATATAGCCCCTTGTTGAAGGAAGTTCTGTTGCTAAGCAACAAAACCCACAAAGTATTAGGTTCATAAAATGCTGATTAATTAATATACTTAGTAGATAGTGAACAAAGCCAGAAATTGTACTTGGAAGGTTATATTGAAGAAGCAGATGAAACATTTCAGGTATCAGCTTCAACATTCACACAAAATTGGAGCCCATGATCAAACTTTCATTTTTTTCCAGTGGGAAGCTAAAAGCTGGACATGGATGAAAATTTCAGTCTAAATGTATCTATGTTGAATATCCAATATTATGAAGGCTTCCTATCTTACTATGAAAGATAAATCCAGCTGATGTGTTATGAGAAATAAATGGTCACAAGAATTGCTAAGAACCTAATTAGGAACATACTACCTGATTTTTGATTATAAATCAAATAAGAAAACTAAACAAAGGTTACATTTTTATAAATTTGTTTCATATTCTGGTCCTGAACAAAGTTGAGACTGCTGGAGAATAGATGAATGTCTCATATTGTAATTTAATTGACTAATTACAGAAACATCATAAAAGCTTCAACCATGTAGGAGAAACTTAAATTGAGAGATCTCGAAGGATTAAAAAAAAAATAGATTTTGGAAAAGAGAGGCTTTACAGTGTCAAAAGGCACACAGGATCATGCAAAATTAATCAAGGAAGCCTTATTAGAAATCCTGTAAAGTGTGATTCTCCTAAAGCTTTGCAGCATTGCAAGGCCCATGATGTCAAAAGGAAGAACATGGAAACAAAAAAAAATCCGTAACAAACATAATTGTTAGTAAGCAGAATAATTAAAAAAACAAAATGTGAGTAGCCCAGAATATTTTGAACATGAAAATAACAAAGGACACCAAGCAACCTTTTCTTGATTGAGATATGACTGCCTCAGGTATCTGTATCTGAAAAAGAAAAAAAAAAAAAAAGAAAACAAACTAACAAAAACTTATAGAAAGAAAATCATGTTCAGCTACACTAGTGGTCTTTATAGTTTGTGCTGTGCAAGTTTAGAAAACACTGGTAGTTCTTAATCTCTTGGGGAATTTCAGAAACGGAGCCAAATACCTGTTGAGCTAAGTGGTTTGAGTTATGACATTTTGGGGCAAAGAATTAGTCTCTGGATGTTATGAGACAGTTATCCTCTGATCTGAGCTCAAAGAAGGAAATATAAAACATGCCTAAGAATTTTCAGAGAGCTAGATAATAATTCAGAGAGCTAGATAATAATAATAATTGCTATACCTTATATATACCAATATTTAATGTATCTTCACAACATCCACTGCATCTTACCATCGATTTCAGCACGCATTAGCTTAGACGTTTTTTACTTATGTTGTCTTCTTCAAAATAATGTTGAATTAAAATAAGCTTATGACTGTATATGTCTATGAGTAGATTATTTACTATGTTCGTTATTTTATGTAATATTGCAATGCTGTGTGCTAAATCCTATCAGATGAATTATTTTATTTTGCTATCTATGTAAGTGTAAAGCTCTTCCGATGAAGGAAAAAAATATTCACTCTATTTTTAGAATTTGATTTTAGCTAACGAACCTGAAATTTACCTGACAATCATGGACTCCCTGTGAAATATGGTTGGGTTAATTAGCCGCTTAATAAAACAGTGTTACTTTCCTTCAGTTCTTTTTCTTGATGTTGAGGTGTTCTTAACATTGCAATTTGGGGAACAATTCTGGACATCAGGACATGGATTTGTGAATCCCTGAGTGTATGAAGCTGACAGAGCACAGTACTCTGTGGAGGTAAGTGAGCTTGTGATGAGAGGGGAAGGCATACAGTTCTGCTAGGGAAGTAATCTTTCTACACTGAAATACCTTTATTTTCCCGTGACCAGAAAAACAATCCACTAATACTGATGAATTACACCTGCTATTTGAGTATGTGTCTCTTTCATGCTGCTTTCTCACCTTTATCTGCTTCTATTACAGATTATGTTTCCAACTAGAGATATTTTATTTATTGGAGGAACCATTCTCAGCCATTTTCTGGTTTATATAATGGCTTTAAAGATTCATGGGAGAGGACCATTTTATCTTTGTGTCAAATGTATGTGAATAGATTCCTTTAGGTGCTTGGTGCTCTTAGAATTAGATACTTAGCTGTAATAAACTTTGAAGGGGAACTGGAAGACTGACTGATTTAAATCCTTCTGAAAATTAAATAACGTATCTAAAATAACATGAAAATGCTGTTTTCATTCTTTATAAATTATTTTAACTTGTTTGTCTAAATTAACAACTTTAATGGAGACAGCCTCAACGAAATTATCTTAAGAAAGCAAACCAGAACCTTTGCAGACACTTTAAGCTGTACTTTTTCCACTCTATAGGAGTATCCTGAATATCGTGCATTGGCTTAAAAGCAAAATACAGCTATAGCATCAGCTGAATTGGCTGTTTCCAACTCACCAGAACTCTGTTTATTATGTGCTTGAGAGACTTGGGAGCTGAAGGGTGGGGGGGTGGCAAGGGGGGATAGCTGTGCATGGAAGGCAAACAGGAGATAAGCGAAGTTTGTATTCCCTTTCATTCAAATCTGTGCCCTAGTTGCTTTGCCCTTTTGAAATAACCTCACACTGCTCAGTTCAACAATCCTTACTCCTGCTGAGTAGCACTTGGTCGTGAGAGAAGGCTCCTGGGTATCAATGAGACTACTCAGAAGAACAGCAGTACTCGGGCTGAGTAGGAGCTGCAGAATCAAACCCACAAGTGCTGAAAGTTGTGCTGTTAAAGCAATTAGAGCTGAAAGCAGGATAGCTCCCCTTCCAGGATTTCAGTGTGAAAATGAAGGTCTAATAACATCCATTTTCATAATAACATCCATGTTGACTTGATGAGCCGGTCACAAGTAAGGTAGGCAAGACGTGATCGAGAAAAGGAAGGCTAATGATAAGGCTAGGAGAACACAATGGCATATATTGCCCTGAAGCTTCTGGGAGGAAGGACGCTATTGACTGAATCAAGCAGTATGCTCTCACTACAGTTTTAATAAATAGTAGTGCTTTGTAAACATCATTTATGAGATGAAAAATAAACTGTGAATAGGGTGATACTTTCTTTCTGGGGTATATCTCCTTACTGGTTCCATTTTTTTATTAACGTATCTGACACTCCACAGTGTATATTAATAACATAATATAGCAATTAAATACTTATTAAATAATTACTTATTCTTTCTGTGTTGTTAAACAATATTGACCTCACTTCTTATTAGTAACTTTAGTATACTGTCTTGTGTTGCATATTTATTAGTATTTCATAAACTGAGAAAGTTGAAAAAAACACAAGGTCCATAGGGCTTGATGGTAGGGATATCACTAGCTCTGACAGTGAAGTTTTACAAGACATTGCCTTCTTTTTTATACTGACATTANGAAGCAGAAGGTTTAAAGTTCCAATTCTGCTATGGAAGCAACAGAAATAAAACACAATATCAGATCATGGGAACAGAAAAGCCAATAATAATGATTTTGGATCATAAGTTACCAATGTGTCAGCTCTTGCTTTCTGATTAAATGTGTGAGAATCTATATCTAAGCAGCATTTTTTTGCAAATGTAACTTCTTTCAATAAATCAGTGAGTGTTTGGTGGAGATTTTATTATGTGAACCAAGTAGAAACTTAGAAAGGGAGAACAATATGTTAAAAGAAATTTGTTCTGGAAAAGGGATGCTTTGATACTAGAGACAAGCAGCACAGCAGGAGCTTAAACAAATGAAAACAACCTTGGTGTTTGCTATTCTTCTCTGGTGACAGCTTTGTGGAGGGCATCTAGCTGTTAGAGAGCAATTTAAGAGAAGGATCTGGCAGCATGTAGCATCGTGGTATCACAACAAAGGAAGAAAATGAGACCTTGTTCTTTTTTTTCCAAGAAATTCACACTGATAGTCTCTCCTTTCTATGTAGAATGTATTTATTTGGTGTTTGTGTGTGGTGGTGTGGGGGGATGTTTTTGCAGTAGTATGCATTAAACTTACACTCAAGAGATGCTCCTTCCCTCCTGGAATTCTTTGCATTGGTTTGGGGTTTTTTTTGGAGTCACTCAATAAAGAGTTTGTGGTTGGAAAGATTGAAAAGGAGAGAGACATTCCCCAGTGAGGCTAAGTAGCTTCAGAAGCAGAGACACAATGTTCCTTCTTTTTCCCCTCAGGCAAGAAGCAGTGGATGACTCAGGGGAAATGGTGGAAATGTGGACACACTTCTTACTGGACCACTAATAACATTCTCCCATTTTGTATCACTCATTTGCTTGATGACAATTGTTGTTTCCCCTCACGTGTTGCCAATCCTTCCTTTACACAGAGGACATAATATAATTCCCTGCAAGAAGTAGCTCTTTTTGTGAAATAGTAAGAATGAAATTTCTTCTCACGTCACAGTTTTTCATACGGTACCTTTCCAAGGTCTTTGCCACCAGGGACCTCTAACATAATGCAATGCAGCAGTGACTTTCTTCCCTCTGTTTCTTTCTGCAATAATGTTACAAGTATGCTGCTTTGCTGCCTGAACTTTCACGTTTTTCTTTCTTTTCATTTCCTCCTTGATTTCCTTCCTAGATTGTTAGCAGCTGGGGTCACACTGCCTGTAGAATCATTAATCCTAAGCAAATGCATCTTTCCTTCAATAACAGATATCCCTTTCCCACTTCTATGTTACGTTTAGAAAAAGAAACATCGTTTGCAGTAAGCAAGATGCTACTTTTGTAAAAAGAAAAGAAGAAAAGCTTTTAAACAGGGCTTTGTAAAAATTCAAGACATACTAACAAATGTCTTCAGTGATAGTGATGCTATTGGTCCCAGTGATCCTACTACAAGTTTGAGATAGTCCTTGAGTTTATTATAGGTATTGATTAAATAACTGAGTCTCATAATTTGTTTTCATGTATCCTTCTATCAAGAGTTCTTAGGCATTGCTGCTTTTTCTCTTTAATGTTGTTAACTCTGAAACAATTACAATCAAAATAATTCAGAAGAATAATATGGGCCAGCTCCAAAATTAATGGAAGACATTAAAACTTCCCTTAATTTAGTGAGGCTGGATTCAGGCTTTTACATTTATCTCTAAATTTTAAAGGAGATTTTAAAAAGGAAGGAAGCAACAAGATACATACAGCTTAAACTTCAAACACTTTTCTCACATTAAAAATCTTTTTATTTTCCATCAGAGTTCAGAGGACCCAAAACTGAAGGAAGGAAGGAAGGAAGGAAGGAAGGAAGGAAGGAAGGAAGGAAGGAAGGAAGGAGGAAATAAAGAAGAGGGAAAAGTGAAAAATAACTTGCTGTGTTGTGTTTGTTTCCTCAAAAATGGGCAAAAGCATAAATGTGGAAGTAGCATGTTCAAATTTTGTCTCTGGAGAGAAGATAAGAGAAGGTCTTAGTGCAAACTGGGATGCAACTGTAAATGCCATGAAAAGGAACATTGCATCATAAGCATTGTCACGGTCTTATTCCCTGACCTCCAACCATTTTTGCGTTAGTAGAATTTTCACTGGAATTACTTCTGGTCTGCAGAGAACACTGACATCCTTTCTTTTACTACAAAATAACCTGGAAGAAGGCATGATATAGTTTTGGTTGCATGATGATTTTTCTCAAATCTCTGTATGGCTAATAGAATCAGAAGTAAAAGTGAACTAACTTTTTTCTTTCTTTTATTTTCCTGCAGTACTTTACTTTACAAGATACATACTAGGGAAAAAAAAAAACAACAACAACAAAAAAAAAAAAAAAAAAAAAAAACCAAACCACTATTTTTTTTTTTTTTAAATTATTTTCTCTTATAAAAGCCCCAACACTGAGTGTTAGAACTGATGAACAGGTCTATATTTAGGTAGATTTAAGTATAGTTAGGGTCTTAGATCAAGATCCTACAATAATCAGGTTCAAGTTTTAGACACAAGGTATAATTTCATTAAATAACAAGACTGCTAGAAATGTTTAAAATGAAGCATTGGTGAGTTCATAAGTTAGAATTTCAAATGTTTGCTTTTTCCCTGGGGTTGTTTTATATGCATTTCTGTGTACAAAAATAATAGTGACAAATACAAAATTAAAGATTTCATTGCTCTGAAAACCAGCTGTCAGTGTTCTACTGAAATCTCAGCAAGGATGAAAAAGTAAAAGAGTCAGAGACAAGAAAGCATGCCCACCTGCGTTTGCTCTTTTTTAGTTAGATTCAGTGGTTTTATTCACTGAAGCAGGAACAAGATAAGGATACATATGGGAAACCATTTGACTGTTTGAACAACAAAAAAGCTAATTTAAAGAGTCCTACCTGTTTCTATTTCTATACTTTACACTCCAGATATGAATCCAAATAAGTCAGGTCTGGAACCACAAACTTCTGCCAGTTCATGTCTTGCAAAAACAATGGTTGTGTAACTTTAAGTCATATTAATAAACACGTTCATATTAATGAACATTACCAGACTGAAGAGTAGAGGAGCTATTTTATGTCATATTTGTATATGTTTAACTAAAATTTCAAAATAAATAAAATATTCAGAAATAAAACTTGAGTGGCACATTGCAAAATTTCATTAGAAGGTGAATAATGTGATGCCCTCGTTTGTCTGTGGAACAGAGAATTGCTCTTGGAAGCCTATTCTTTTATCTATTTGTCCCTGTTCTGCTGCTATTTTTGCTAGTCAGGAAAAGGTTTCCAGCCCATATCGTCTTCCATTTAGAAGCCTTTCTGTTGTGGGTTATAGTCAATGATTTAGCTACGTTGTTGTAATGCTTGGCAGAGCATCCTCAGGCTTATTTCACAGCTAAGCAAGATTTTGCTAGATGGTTTCTGAATTCAGAGTCTTTTTCAGACAGCTCAAGAGGGAAAAATGCTGATTCTTTGGAAAATGCTGCATTGTATTTATTGAGTTAAAAAAGCAATCTTCACTTCGGATGATGTGGATAATTTACGTAACTCAACATAGCTAAAATTTTTAAAGAAAACAGTTCCTATTTTTTTTAACCCTTACAGCATGACTGCAAAAGGCTAACTTAAATAAGTTTCTGTCTCCTCTGACGTGGCATTAGCAATTATGTTTAAGCATTAATCACTTCTGATGCAGCTTCCAAGAAAATTCAATAAGGCTCAGACTCCTGAGCCTGAGATTTGCAAAACAGACAGTCTCCAAGTAGTATATTTGGTTCCAAGTCACATTTTTTGCTAGTTCTGTTCCTGAGAAGGTTCCTCAAAGACATTCCTTCTTTACATAAAGACAATCTAATTTTGATCTAATTCATGACACACAAAATGGTTTTAAGCTAAATAAAGAATCATGTCTGGCAAGCTTCATTCAAATAAATTATCACATTGTTAAGCCACATACTGTATTTTGTTCATTACCTACTCTTCCACATCCTGAGTGCTCTAACCATTGTGCTATAGCACAAAAGAAAGGCATCATCCTGTGGAACAGTAACTGTGAAAAAAGAAAAAATGACATACAGTGTGCAAAAAAAAGAGAAGCAAATGGAGCAAAAGGTCCCTAAATGAAGCAACAAAAAAGCTATAGAAAGAAACCTTTGTACATTAATCCCATCTCACTCCTTCTTATTACTTAGATTTACACTGCTTTTTATGTAAAGGATCATTTATGAGGGATAAAATTTATTCACATACCTTCAGAACTAAGTTTTGAGGAAATTAAGGTAAAAATATGAATAGTTTTGCTTTGCTTTGTTTTTTTGTTTGCTTGGTTGGGTTTTTTTGTTTGTTTGTTTTCACATCCTCCCCTTAGACTATTTCTGTGGCCTAGTCCAATATTTCTTCTGGACAACAATGAAGAAAAGGATGTTTTTGCAGAATTAAAAAATAAGAACCAAGTTAAATTTAAGTTTCTTTTAGGAAGAGTCATCTTGATTCTTATACCACCTTCATCACGCTGCTTAATGCTGCAGATGACTCAGTTTATATTGGTTGATAAAGTTCTAAAATAACCCTCTTATTCAGGAACAGTTACCCGTATGCAAGACAGTCTCCAGCCTTTTCATTCACCAGATGTATGTGAGGCAGTAAGCACATCTGCACGATTGTTTGTCAGTGTTGCAGACACATCAGGGCTTCTGTAGTCTGTCCATGAGGTGGTCTGATTTCAAGCATTTCTATTTCTGTGGGTCTGTCTCTAGTGAAAACCAAGGACCTTTCAGGCTAAGTATTGCCACAGGCATTGAATGGAGGGTATTAGAAGTCTGAGAAGGCAATTGAAAACAAGCAAACGGACAAACAACACAAAAACAGATTTGCACGCTAACCTGCAGAAAACAGAAAACGTACAAGAAGACTGTATAGGTCATTTCATCACTAGTGTTTACACACCTACCCCAGGACTGTTTGAAAGCTTCTCCCTCTAGAAAGGATCTGCAGTCAGGAATCTGTCTTAAAGAAAGTCATTTTGGGATGTTTTTACAGTCAGTGCAGAGAAATTGGCACTGTTCAAGCATAAAACACCTCCTTCTGGCACACATATATGGTTTATGCCTCAAAAAAATTCTGTGGACTATATAGTCCAGAATGCCTAATTAGACCCATACAGAATGTCTAAGTAGACCACAAGGGCTTGGGGTTTTTATTTCTCTAATAAATTAATATTCAACTGAGTACATGTTTCTCAAAGTCTGGGTATTTTATGAATTTATTTATGGTGACTTAATATAATGGTTGTACATGTATCCTTTATCAACAGTGAGCTTTTGTTTAAGACAGGATTTTTTATTATCTTGATTTACTTAGACAGTTTTCCTGTTTGGCTACTATGGTCTAAACTCTTCTTCAAGCCTTCAAAATCAATTATGTCACGCCAGGTATAATCCTTGACCAGTTTCTCAGTAATCTAAGGTATGTGTTTTATTCACAGTCAATGTGTCTAGAGAATGTGACAAAGTTTTTTCAGTTCCAGTGGTGTTGGCAGAAGAACAAACTCAAGTTTTAGGTCATCACTTAATAGTAATTTTCCTCACATTCCTGTTACTTCCTCTTTTATTGTTTTGCTTTTGTGTTATAGAGAGTGAATGCCTTTAAGGGAATTTAGGAGTTTGCTTTGATTTATGTTAATCTATCTTGCTTAGCATTACAAAGCAGGAGTTAAACATCATTGTTGCAAGACTATTACCAAACCTCCTTTCCATATCAGAAATAATTCTAAAGATCATAATCAACGTCAAGGTGAAAGTAACATTTACCAGGATTTACACACACACACACACACAGAGAGACACAAAATATTTTTAATAGCTCAGAAATAAAAAAAAATAACTTTGAAAGTCACTGTGTCTTCTTCCTCTTCCCTTCTTTAGGAGTCTGATTTAATGTCTCAGAAGTTAACCCAAAATTCTTTATTCAGGAAATTTATTTTATTATTCTCTTTAAACAGTCTCTTTAACCTTTTTTTTTTTTATTATTATTTATTTAGTGTTGGGGTTTTTTGAACAATGTGCTATTCATGTCACTGCAAAAGGCACATTTTCATACGTTACCAACTCCATTTAATCACTTTTTTTTTTTTTNTTGTACTTTTTTTTTTTTTTTTTTTTTTTTTGAGGAAAATTAAGTCTTAAGTAAAAATCACCATAAGGAGTAGAAAATAGAAAATTATATCGATCTTGCATATTAATGTTGTACAGTAGTTGACTTCAGATGACAAATATAACTAAAATATACTGTATCTATACTAAATTAGAAGCAGTTAGTCTTTTAGGGACCTGCTTCCCATTGATTTAGTTGAGAAAAAGTTTCTAAGTGCATTTGTGGCTCTACACTTCAATTTTTAAATGAGAATAAATTGTGTTATTATTTTATTAGGCAAAGCTGACAATATCACTGAATACATTGTGCAGTCTATGCAGCCTGCCTTACTTTTGTGATGCAGAAAGTTGGATGTAGTTGTAAATATTTTAACAGAAATATTTATTGTTATATTACTTTTTAATGAGTTGCTTTTTTTTTTTTTTTATTATTCCAGACTATAACAGCATGGTGAGATATTTATTACAATGGGATAAATATTTCATTTTTAACATGTGCCTCTGAACTCTGCTGATTTAACTATGATGATGGGAATTCACTAGTCAGACAGGAAAAGTAAATATTCACAGATAGCTCCTGGAGATACAGAGGAGTTATAATGTTATAAGGCATATGATTAAGGTAGGAATAAGATTATAATGATATGCAGTTAAGAGGGGGAAGTCCCAAGATCAGAGAAGCTTTCATAAATATTTAGCATTTCAGCACTGTGATTATTTGAAATGACTATCTGAATTCTTTGAGTATTATCCATTTCCTACAACTTAATTTTTCTATGAACGTTTTCTGATGAAATTCTGTTTGGGTTTTTTGGTGACTATTCCAATGTTCTGTCAGTCTTAAAAACATAGCTTTTCTGAACTCCATAATGTAGACATTTTCTTAATGAGTAAGTAATGTAGACCTTTCCTATTATGAGTTGCAGTTCTTGTTGGCTTGTGGAAAATTGACGCCTATTTGTTTGTTCCACAGGTAGAGGGTTCAGGGTTCACTGTTGCCCTGTTTCACTCCGTTTCACTGTTCTGTACAGTCCACTAAAAATGACATAAAACCAAAGCTGCTTGCTATGAGCTAGATTTCCTACCTACTGCTTAAAACTCAAAGTTCCTTCATATGTAGTTTCTTCAGATTTCACTTTAATTAATATATTCATGCCACCATTTTCCAATAAAAACTTAAAGCTTTCTATGTTTGAATTGCTTGGGCACCCTAGTGCAGATGACCACAACTGATGGCAGCGTGATGAGATATACAGGTTTAAGAGACTGGGACTGTTCTTTACACATGGATAACTGCACTTCAACGACTGAGGTTAATGACAGAGTAATATTATGAAGCCAGCCTTTCCTTTCTTTGTGATCATGGATTTATGAGCAATAAAGAGTACACTTAAAGTATTAAAAATGGACAAAGTGAGCTGCCTCAAACAGCAATTGCCAATGGGAATTATCACACATGACCTGTAAGTCACGAATGTGTTTGTGGTCCCACATTCTCTTTTAACATTACAGAAGTAACCCAATTTACTTCAGGTCCAGAAGAAAATAATTTGGATTTAAAATTCATTTTTTTGAATTACTGATAGCCTTGAAAAATGTGATAACTAAATAACGGAAGTTATTCATGCCCGAATGAAACAAATATATCATTGCAATGCAGAAAACATTTAAGAATAGGTACATCAAGGTGCCAGAATTATATCACCGTATCTCATCCTTATCATTCCTATTAATAACAAAAACAGGATTAGCTCCTCAAACATAATTAGCACTCATCTCAGGAGCTATGCCTGTAGTAATAGTGAAGATCAAGCTAAAATAACCATAGGAGATCAGTAGCTAAATTGAGATTAAATAGCCATTGCAAGACAGTTTGAGGATTAAGGTTACATACCAATGAACAAAGTAAAAATAAACACAGATATAAAAGACGTTTCAAGATGACAGCGTTAACAATGGGATCTGGGCAGGGGTGCTGGACACTGCTCAGGGGATCCACAAATGTGCGTGTGCTTGTGAACCTGGGGAGTGCGGTGTGTGCGCTGCACCAGTGACCTTCCGCCTCTGCCAGCCCAAGGGGAGGAGGGGACGTGGCTGTCTGTGCCTGTGTCTGGTGTGAGTCCTGAATGTGGGTGCTGCTGGAGGCAGTGCCTCCTCTGTGGCTGCATGCGTGACCAGCCATGTCTGTGTGCTCTGTGTGTGTGAGTGTGTGCCTGCATCTATATGTCTGTGTCTGTGTCTGTGTCTCTGGGTTATGTTTTCAGCTTTGCTACTGGTTAAACTTGAAAACAGGAAAGCAGCAGCTGCATCCCTCAGCCTTAGCAGAGACCTTCTGCATTAGACAGAAGGAGTCCTGGGCTGGACCTACTGGAGGAGGTGGCTGTTTTTAAAATCGCTCTAACATCCTCATCCTGTTCGTAATCTGTGTGGTGGGTTGACCTTGGCTGGCTGCCAGATGCCCACCCAGCCGTTCACTCACTGCCCCTCCTACACAGGGCAAGAGGAGAAAATAAGATGAAAAATCTCCTAGGCGAAGGTAAAGACGGGGAGATCACTCACAGGCAAAAACTCAACTGCAATACTGAATGTGAACTGGCAATGTGCACTCGCAGCCCAGAAAGCCAATCCCATCCTGGGCTGCATCCATGAACGTGTGACCAGTAGGTTGAGGGAGGTGGTTTTGCCCCTTTGCTCTGCTCTCATGAGACCACACCATCCAGCTTTGGGAACATTAGCAGAAGAAAGACAGGGACCTACTCAAGCAGGTCCAGAGGAGAGCCACAAAGATGATTGGGGGCTGGAGCACCTACCCTATGAAGGCAGGCTGAGAGAGTTAGGGGTTATTCAGCCTGGAGAAGAGAAGACTCCAGGAAGATCTTGTAGCAGCCTTTATCACGGAGTCTAGTGATAGGACAAGGTGTAAAGTTTTTAAACTGAAGGAGGGGAGATTTATTTAAGATATTAGGAAGAAATTCTTTACTGTGAGGGTGGTGAGACACAGGAACAGCTTGCCTAGAGAAGTTGTGGATGCTTCTTCCCTGTAAGTGTTCAAGGCTAGGCTGGATGAGGCTTTGAGCAACCTGGTCTAGTGGGAGGTGTCCCTGCCCATGGCAGGGGTGTTGGAACTAGATGATCTTTAAGGTCCCTTCCAGCCCAAACCATTCAGTGATTCTACAATTCTGTGACTTGGGAAAATTAATTTATTGCAAACAAAAGAGTAGGATGGTGAGAAACAAAGACAAAATTAAAACAGAAACATCATTCTCCACTCCTAACCCTTTTTCTGAAGCTCAGCTTTACTCCTTCTTCCTCCACACCAAGCAGTTCAGGGGGATGGGAATGGGGATGTAAGCAGTCCATAACAGCTCCTCTCTATGTGGCCTTTCTCTTCACTCTTTCCACCTTCTCCAGCATGGTTTCTCCATAGGCTTCAGCTTCTTTTAGGACCTATCCATGAGCTTCAACGTGGGTGTAGTGTGGGTATCAGCTTCATTGTAGTCCTTCATGGAATGCAGGGGGACAACTTGCTTCACCATGGTATTCTCCATTGGCTGCAAAAGAAAGTCTGTTCCAGAACCTCCCCTCTTTTTTTTTTTTTT
>VXBH01006348.1:82357-95737 GCA_013400035.1 Rynchops niger
TTTTTTCACATTACTATTATTTTGTGGAATGAACAGATATGTTATACTACTACTTCAGTTAGGATTGTAGGATTGTTACTTCTTGTGTATAGAGACTATATAACACTTGAAAAACAATATTAGAAAATTCATCTCATTCTTATTGACTTTGTGTGTTGTGGTAGAGGTTAAGGATATATTACTGTATTACTTTTCTATCAGTAGCCTGCAGTGAAAAGGAAATCAGTGCCCAGTGTGTCTATAAGTTACAGAGACTTCCAAATGCCTCTTAGGTAAAATATCTCTTCTTTCTGCTAACATTTTTTTTAAATCTGAGGTCAAAGGACTTATTTGTACATTTATTATGACAGAAATGTAATAATAGATAAAAAAATCTAGAGAATGCAGAATTGAAATACTAGGAAAAATATCCTTATATGTTTTTTCTCCTGTTATCCTTTATATTACATTAGATTATTTGATGTTCTCTCTTGTTCAGAGAAAATTATAACTGTCACCTAAGAGGACATGAACTTTAAGCAAGAGCAAAAGGAACCTTGGGTCCTAAATAAATTTTACATAACTCCAGCTACTTACCTTCCCTAGTGTCCTTTCAGTGAAGAGGGGTCAGCATCTGCTGTGAGGTTATTATAGACCTCAGATGGGTGAATTCGGGTCTGAGTTTCTTCTTATAATTTTCTTGATGTTAAAAATACATTATTTCCTTAAGATAGAAAATTAGGCAGCAGAAGGGTGGTCATATATCACAGAGAAAGCACAGAAAGCTAGGTATAATATACTGGAGGAATTTCACGCCCTGCTGGAATATGTAACTGCTTATGTTGCCTAGAAGAGCAAATAATGCACCAGAACACTGGTACTTTGATTCTGGAAATGAAGATTAGTGAACTTAAAAAAAAATAAAACAACAAAAAACAAGGGAAACTTTCCCTGGAAATATGAAGTATTTCAGTCTGTGTGTTTCTATGATATTCACCCACTCCCCTCCACCACTCATCCAGGGTGGAAAATGATACAGAGCAAAAATATTCAGTCTACTCCACTGCTAACCAATGCGAGGTCATACTGTCAATGAAAGAAAAACTGTGAAAGACAGAAAGAGCTGATGCACTTGTCCAAATGCAGTCATCTAGTACTGTATGAGACAGCCTAGGATATCAGAAGAACTGACATAGATCTGGTAGATGTGAGATGAGACCTTTGGCACTGCCATGTCCTTCTGAAGTTGCACTTGAAACCACAAGACATACTCTAGGGTGTACAGGATAGTACTACGTATTCATGTTCAGGAAAATAGTAATGCTTTGAGATGAATGAAATTTAAAGTGTTCACAAGTTGAAGGTAAAAACATCAAATCAGAATTTTGCAAGACAGAGAAAAGTTTTTTTATAATCATTATTCCCAAGGTCTAATATAGGAGTATGTGTTCATCATAGCCTAAATTCTCAAGATAGAAATAAGTATCAAACCTGATTTCTGTGCCTTTGCATATTGTATGCAGAAAAATATTTTTTGTCTAATCAAGCATTTAATAGAGAAATTTTTTGTTTGACCATTTGTTTTCTGCTTTTTTCTATTTTCATGCTTCTTTTTCCCTTCTATATTTCTATTGTTGGCCACAATGTACGTTATTGTCTTCCAGAATCAGCGTAGACGTACTGATCACTAACAGAAAAGTTTTAGGGTATCAGACTTTTCTCATGAAATATTATCTTAAAATAGGCAAGGAATCTTGCATTATTGCAGTATGTTTTGAAGAATTAAAAGGTATCATTAGAACTGTCAGCCTATGATAAAACTATAAAACTAGCAGAAAAAAAGCTTAAAGGCTTTATACTCTGTTTAAGACTACCTCTTTCTTTTGCTAATTGCTTTTCTTTTATTCTGAAATGGGAATTATTCAGCATTTGCCTCCTGTTGTGACTTCATTGGTATTTATACTGTGCTTTTAAAATGAATGCTTCACAAAACATTTTGGTTTAGCAATGAATTATATAGACACCATATGTCAAATGCTGATTTTATTGGACAGTCAGCAACATCCTGTGTACATTTATGAATATTTGCTTTAGTGGTTGGTCTCTATTAATAGGTGGTTGCTGATGATAACAGAAAGACTCTTCCAAAAAAAAAAAAAAACCTTCAGATCAGGTCCTATAAGAAAATGTTGGCACACACAAACTGACTAGTGTGCGTTTTGAAATTATTCTTTTTGCCTTCAGTCAGAAAATATTTGTAAGGAGCACTTACTGCTCTGAAAAGGTGATGCTAGTGCAAACTGTGCGTGACATCTAATTTCATCTTGTAAATAAATATAATAATTTGTCTGAAAATCACTTGTAAAACATAGTATAATTAGACACCTTCAAAAATCTTTTTTTTTTTTTTTTTTNNTTTTTTTTTTTTTTTCATAATCTGATAGCATTAAGAGAGCAATCGTATCTAGTAGACATCATACAGGGTGTCAAGACACCTCAAAGATAGTTGCTATACATTACCTTGGACAAAGCAATTAAAACTTTATTGCCTTAGTTTCCCATCTGCAGACTGAAGAAAAATATGCAATTTTTCTTTGGTTTAAACCTACTTGTTACTACTACTAATGCAGGCTTCTCTTAAACCAAAGAAACCATGAGCTTGAAAATATCTTCTGAATTGTTTAAAGGATAGCTTTGGGATGAGAGTAACTCATAATTTTCACAGGTAAGTAAGATCCAGGAATCACAGGTGCCATAATCATCACTGGTTGTTAGAGATAAATGTTTCCTCATGTGCATAGATATCCATTTTACTTCTCACTTTAGTTTAATAACTTTGGTAGTTCAGTTATGAAAAGATAACAAGGTAAAATGGTACTACAATGGTAAGAAGCTGTTTGGGGGAAATTCAGCAATCATCGTTAGCTCACTACTGCATGCTTCCACGGTATTATTTAAATGATCCATTTACAATGAGAATACCATTACAGTTTTTAGATGTCAGACAGAAAATACTTGCTATGAAGAGATTTGTATCAGAATAATTTTCAAGTTTTGGTGAAGAGAATGAAGGGTTCAGGAGCATAGACTTGCATGTAAACAGATTTAAAAAAAAAAAGAGTTACAGAAAGTAATGAAAAGGATTGCGGTGGGTTGACCCTGGCTGGATGCCAGGTGCCCAACAAAGCCACTCTATTGCTCCCCCTCCTTAGCTGAACAGGGGAAAGAAAATATAGCGAAAGGGTCGTGGGTCGAGATAAGGACAGGGAGATCACTCACCAATCACTGTCACAGGGAAAACAGACTCAACTTGGGGAAATTAATTTATTACCAATCAAATCAGAGTAGGAAAATGAGAAATAAAAACAAACCTTAAGACACCTTCCCCTCACCACTCCTTTCTTCCCAGGTTCATCTTCATTCCTTATTTTCTCTACCTCACTCACCCCGCCGAGTGGTGTAGGGGGACGGGGAACGGGGATTGCAGCTGGTTCATCACACGTTGTCTCTGCTGCTGCTTCCTCCTCAGGGGGAGGACGCTTCACACTCTTTCCTTGCTTCAGTGTCGGGTCCCTCTCACAGGAGACAGTCCTTCAGGAAGTTCTCCAACATGAGTCCTTCTCATGGGCTGCAGTTCTTCAAGAACTGCTCCAGTGTGGGTCATTTCCACAGGTACAGCCCTTCAGGAACAGACTGCTCCAGTGTGGGGTCCCCTGAGGCCACAAATCCTGCCAGCAAACCTGCTCCAGCATGGGCTTCTTTCTCCATGGGTCCACAGGTCCTGCCAGGACCCTGTTCCAGCTTGGGCTTCCCACAGGGTCACATCCTCCTTCAGGCATCCACCTGCTCCAGCATGGGGTCCTCGACAGACAGTGGTAGACTGCTCCAGGAAGGTGGTGATCTGCTCCACCGTTAACCTCCATGGGCTGCATGGGGACAATCTGAGTCACCATTGTCTTCACCATGGACTGCAGGGAAGTCTCTGCTCTGGCACATGGAGCACCTCCTCCCCCTCCTTCTTCACTGACCTTGGGATCTGCAGAGTTGCTGCTTTCACTTATTGTCACTCCGCCAGCTGCTGTTGCGCAGAAGTTTTTTTCCTGTTCTTAAATATGTTATCACATAAATATTATACCACCATTGCTGACAGCCTCAGCCTTGGTCAGCGGCAGGTCCATCTTGGAACCATCCGGCTTTGGCTCTATTGGACACAGGGGAAGCTTCTAGAACCTCCTCACGGAAGCCACCACTGTAGTCCTCTCGCTACCAAACCTTTCCATGAAACCCAGTACAGTGATGCTTAAATAACTGGAATTAAAAAAAATAAAAAATAAAAAAAAACCAAAACAAAACAAAACCAAACCCAAACCAGAAGTATAAGGATCTTTAACATGCAAAATAATTGTCTGTCTCACTTCTAAATTAATGTTCAGTGTGTTTACCTGTAAATGGTTTGCAACTGCTCCTGGTTTATAAACTGTACACATATAAATCTCATACATGGCAGGAACTTCAACCTCTTTTATGAATGAAGTTTTGAAGTTAAATGGGTTAGGGTGAAAAAAAGGAAAGTGTGGAAGGTGGGGCTCATGAGTCCCATCACATTGTTTTAACCCTGTTAAAATTCTTCTTTTATTTTGACCAAAACTTCCTATGGCACAAATACTTGAGAAAGAGGTTTGAAGAGTTTTGTGAGACTCCTTTTTCCTGAAATATGCTTCTGTATTACAACTTTCTACAACTATCTTCTGACTTAAATGCTTGACAGTATAAAGAGACTTGATGATTTTCTATTTTTCAACCTGATATAAACCATGTATTCATTATGCAAAGCTGATATTTCTTCCTGTTTCAGCTCATAGCTTTTATTGAAATAGAAGTACAAAGCCATAAAAAATTCTAATATTTATTATGTGTTCTTGTTTAAATAAAACAAAAATTGCTTTCAGAGCTAGACTTTGTGACTCTCAGCAATCATATGGGGGAGGAAAAAAAGAAAAGAAAAAAGAAAAATGAAACAGGTGAAAGAGATGATATTTGATTTCCACTCTAGAATCATTCCAAAGCAGACCTACAGAGAAAATATACATCTCAGTAATAATCAGACAGCCCTGGGAGCAAAGATCCTTCTTAAACAAAATGTTGGTAATGTTGATATGTCCCGTTTTTAAAAAGTATTATGTTCTGAAGAAACCAAAAAGTTGTCAGTGATGTTCTAGGTATATCTACTCAGTAAATAAAAAGGGTCCCAAACCATACGATTGTACATGACAGAGATGCCCACAAGACGACATCTCCATTTAAATATTGTCTTCCTTGGAAAAAGAGGAAGGAGGACAACAAACCAAAACCAAATGCCCTTTTCCTGTGTTTGAAACAAATGGGCTACATTATAATCTTTTATTTTCCTCCTTCAGGACCACAGATGATATGAGAAGATGAACAGGTCACCAGGCAGCAAGGAGAACAGATTAAATCACCCAGATACCAGGAATAAACAATCAGGTTTCCTCAGAGGCATGCTGACCCCTTGGTTGTTTTGTTGGCTTTGGGGTTTTTTTCTACTTTTTCTACTAATACGACACTGCCATACCTTGTTTGGTATCCATAAATGATAGTAGATATCCTGTCATATCCTCCAATTGCAGCATGTACAAATCACAATGCCACTTAACATTGTTGTGAGATCAACTTAGAAGACACTATTTATGATGCCTCCTTGGAGGTCTGTTACCTGAGTGTTGACCAGACCCAAACTTACTTTCCTAATGAAATTTGACAAGGCCTCAGCTATAAGTAGTATATCTGCACTTGGGTATCTCTTTGCTCAGTAAAAATTAAATGCGCAGAAAAACCATGCAAGGCTGTCAAGTAAACAACGTAAGTTTTGCTGTTGCTGTTCTTTCCTATTAAATTTATACTATTGTCTATATATATGGAAGAAAAGTTATAAAGAAGTAGATATGAGATGTTAAAAAATGTACAGTGCTGTTTTGAGCTGTTTCAAAGGCAAAGTTTTTATATAGCTGCCTTTAATTATATGATTACAATTTAATTATATTATAATTATGGCTGCAATTACTGTTTTGTACGTTTCATTAAAGCTGCATACATTAATTGCACCAAACTTCTGTTGATGAGCTTAACTAATATAAGCAGATGTTTACAGCAGAAGAGCCTGGTTAGCCTTCTATTGTAACATTCCTCTTGCAAGGTGACTATCTCCAGAAAGCAGGTAGCAACTGAGTATAATACTGGCAATTTTCAGTTCCTCATTTGTTCTGTTTTTTATTTTACACTATATACACATACATATATATCTATATATACAAACGTGCACACACGTACATACATATATTTTAACTTAATTCTCAGTCTGTGGAATTACAATAAGAACAAAATTGACCCAATAGTTCACATCTATATTTTAAATGGGGACAACAGTTGTGTTTGTTTGAATTAGAAAAGGTGAACAAAATACTTTTAAATACCAAGTAATCCAATGGGGAAAATTTCAGGAGGAGATAACTTTGCCTGGGTGCTTATAAAGTAAATTAATAGAAACTGCATTTCCTAACCCATAGCTATAATTCAGCACAGCGTGTTGCTAATCAGTTATGTACCATTTACATTAATCTACCAGAAAAACCCAAAAGAGAATATATTTTTTACAAGTTTAAAGTATTCTAAGCTCACCTAGGGCATAGGCACATTTTAACAGACAGACATTATCACTAGTAAAAACATCACTGTTGCATAGTACTAAATCCATGTAGTAGTTCTGTTCTAAAAGCATTGAATTTAGTGTATTTCTTAATGAATGCTAAAACTAAGTATACAATTCAAACAGTTAACCTTGGTAATCTTGGTAGATGTCCCCGTTCATGCTTTAGTTTGGTGACACAGTGCATTTTAATAAACCCATTTTCTTTGGACTTCAGAAATTGTTGTTGATCTAATCTGCTCCCAATTCAGAATGTGGAACCCCTACTCAACATGGTATACATTTGCTTACCATATTGATTCTGAGAGAATTTCAATAAGCAAAGATGAACATGCTGTTTTGGGGTTTTTTTGCTGCTTTGTTGGTTTTGGGTTTGTTTGTTTTTTTTTTTTTTTTTTTTTTTTAATTATTATTATTATAAGACTTCAGAGGGACTGTCCTATTTTTTTCTGTGTTTTGACAGAAATGCTTACTTACTTTGCTTGCTCGTGAGTTGTCATTCAGGATGATCAGATATTCCTGATCACATTATCTGCTCATTTCAGAATTTTGTGTCTGAATGCAACACGCCATTTTGAACAGAACTTGGAAATGTTCATTTTTCATATGACATCTAGAGAGTTCCAGCAATAGCTGTGAGGGGAACAACCTCTTGATGCTATCCTTTAGTCAGGAACCCTGTTGACAATGAGAGAAACTCACAGTGAATATCCAAAACCATTTCTCTGGCTCCTCAAAGCTGTGAACCGGAGAGCTCACTCCATTTCTCCTCCTTCCTCTCAGGGGTTTCCTTGACCACCTGCTCCTCCATCCCTAGTCACTGCAGTCTTTGACGCTTTCTGCAGGTGAAATGTAAGTTGAGGTGGTAGTAAATTAACCAACAAAACTTGGTGTGAACACAGGAAGATTTTTGTGGCAGAAGAGCTTTGAAGAATCTCAGGCAACTGAAAAATCTGTTAGCTGTGTGTTTCTCTGTGTGTTGGGCAAGAGGGGAGACAGAGAATGTGAGAGAAGCTGGGAGACTGTGTTTATATGAGCATAAGAGGGAGAAATCATAAACACTCAAAAGAGAAACTAAAAGAGGGACTTTAAATTTCAGTAATGCAGGCTGACGCTGGTATAATTTACTGTACCAAGCAGAGATTTAAGCCCGTTACATCGAACAGCCTGAATGTAGGAGGAAAAGAGAACTGCCAAATACACTAGCATGAATTCATCGTGCTGAAAACCCCCATATGTTTGTTTAAATGTGTTTGTACATATACTGTATATTTATATATATTAAACAAGCAAGTTTAAATCAACACGAGGGATTTTGGAGCTAGCAAAACTGACAGAAAAAAAAAAATACTGTAAAATTGAAACACTGCAATAGCAAGGTGTGGGCTATGTGACCTAAAAGGTTATTTTCCATTTTTCATTCCTTCTGTGATAGACTTGTACCACATTCGAACAGATATCAGATGGTCCAGGAGATTTTATCTCAAATTCAGTATTGTGTGCCCTTTCTTAAAACAAATTAAAAAAATAAATAAATGCATGTTTTTCAGCTTTAACCTGTTTAATCCTGAAATTATGTATCGATTTACAAATACTTGTTTCACTTTAACAAGTGTACATTTCAGTAACCTGTGTTGAAAATCTGGAAGGTGGCCATTTATGCTGTAGTCTAGTACTCTCTTTTTTGCTGATTCTCTGGACTGAAGAAAAGAGGTTGGGTTTTTTTTTCCTTTTATTTTGAGGAGGTGTTCAGCTTACAAAAAATACAGAAGCATAGTGTAGCTTTTAAATAGCATCATGGTGTAATGACAGGAATGAAAATGTTTGGAAAGAATTGCTCCAATTCCTGTTAAATTTCAGTTGTAATTAATTAAGGGCTAGGGCTGGAATTTATCCCATTTACCTTTAGTTCACCTAAAAATAAACAAGCTTAATGTATTCATCTAGTCTTATTTAATTGGCAATGGAGATTAAGAGTTACCTCCATTCCAGTACCTCTGTTTTTAACATAGGTGCTTAAGCCAGATAGGATAAATTGCTTTCTGTTTCTTTCTGGAGGTACCTATGTATCTTTGTTGACCAGTTTTGTCAACAAGCAAGATGAGAAGCTTAAATGACATCCCTAGCTTTCAAGTGATGTGAAATGACTACATAATATTTAGGTATCAATAACGTAAGATTTATTTTCCGTGTCATATAATTTTGTGGCTCAGTTTCTTTCCAGACCCATATTCCCACTCTATGCTGAAGAGTGACCAAGCTCTGTTTTGTAGGGAACCATACAGTGTTATCTGAGATAAAAATGAAGTCCAGTTCCAGAGGTTCCTGGAACTGTTTCTTCTAGGTGGTATGGATGGGATTAAGCTCCCTCCACCCTGTGCAGACCTTTCCCTCTCAAACACCTCCACTGTTGTGTGGCTACCCAGGGCAGCCGTCTGTCTATCCATCCACCCGTTTGGCACCATGCTGTAAACATTTCACTTTGGTTTCAACAACGATGTACCATATGAATCCTTTTAGGCATTTTCAGCAAATATAATAGTAATTATCACGTATTAGGGTTACATGGCAACACAGGGAATACAGGGGTGATTTGGCCTAATTGTTTGGTTTCATTTAGTTCATAGACTATTTGATTAGGTACATAGATAACAAAGCTGTTAAAAATAATGGAGTTACCATAGAGTTACATGAATGGAGTTGAGCTCTGAGTATAACTTGCTGGAGATGTTGGTATAACAATGATTTAAATGTTTGACCTTCCCCAGGAGAAGGAGAAGACGGAATTATGAACTAAATATCTTTCTCAAAATAAAGCTCCAAAACAAAACACTAGAAACTTCATAATCCGCTTACTTCCCAAATCCCAGCTGGCTGGCAGGTGATCTACAAATGGCTGGAAGATATTTTTGTGGACAGCTTGGCTGGTAATGTACCTGAGCTGTTAATGTGTTATAAAAAAAAAACTGTCTACACCATTCAACAAGCCAGCTTGGGTACATAGCCTCTGGAGTATATCTCATGGTAGCTCTTAGACTCTAGCTTCAGTGGCTGACTATGTAGACTTGGGAGTTCAGAGCTCAAAGCCTAATTCTGGCACACTTTTTACCTTCAAATTTATTCTCATTATTAAGCATGAGAATACACATCTGTAATTATCTTTTGTTTACACAGGTACTTAACTGTTATTAATTCTGAATAATTGATTTGTAATCTAAATGGAATGCATTTAATCTAGACTTATAAAATATAAACATTTAGTCCTTAGCTACTTGCATCAGGCTCCTTTTACAGTCAATGGAAAGAGATAGACACTTGCAGCAACTGAATTGTGTTTTCCCAGTGCAGACAACTAAAATAAACCAGATTAACCTAACAGAAAGCTTTTCCATGGCCTGTCAATATTGTGATTTTTTTAGATGTGACAAAGTTTGTAAAAAGCCTTGTTTTCTTCAGAACTTTTCTTGCATCCAGACCACGATGACTTGGATAACATCTGTTGAAAGCCAGAGTTTTGAGTCCTCTCTGAATGAAACTGCAAACCCTTTTAAAGATAAACTCCTTACTAAAGTGAATTTCCATCACATAGTATACATCAAACATAAATATAAATGACAATCATCTTTCTTTTCCTTTGTCCATACTTACATATTGCACGCTACCCATACAGTTCTATCTGATTCTAGAAAGAGTCTTGGAAACCAAACCAGTGTTGTGCATGGGTGAAATATTTCCACAGCTGGGTCTCAGAGTAGAGCTGTATATCTTAAGCACCTTTATTATCCTGAGTCAAAGTATAGCATATATATAGCCATAATTTTGTGTGTGCTTTCTCCTCCTGTCCCATATATCTGTTGTTGTGATGAGCTTACATATTTCAATATTTTACCTGAAGTCTGCTTCGAGTATTTTCAGAGGCTAAGTGAAAATGTGGATAAATTTAGTCTTTTGATATCCCTCCAAGAACTTGTATAATTTACTCAGCAGACAGTGAGACATATCTTAATGTTATCTCCATAATGTGTATTGAAGTCATCAAGTGAAAGTCAGAAATTTGTATCTTTATTACCTTAAAGAAGCAGACATTTTTGTAAGAAATTATTTTTGCTAAAGCATTTGCCTTTTCTTATGATGAATATTTCAGTACTCTAGAAAAAGTTTCACGTAAATGCAACTTTGTGTGTAAGTAATTTGTTCTTATTTTGCACCACAAAGTCCTGTGAAAGTTCACAGTTCTTATGGCCAAGAAGGCCAATGGCATCCTGGGGTGCATCAAGAAGACTGTGGCAAGCAGGTCGCGGGAAGTCATCATCCCCCTCTATTCTGCCTTGGTGAGGCCGCACCCGGAGTACTGTGTCCAGTTCTGGGCTCCCCAGTTAAAGAAGGACAGGAAACTGCTGAAGACGGTACGGCAAAGGGCTACCAAGTTTATTAGGGGATTGGAACATCACTCTTATGAGTAAAGGCTGCGGGATTTGGGTGTCTTCAGTCTGAAAAAAAAAAAACTTATCAATGCTTATGAATAAAGGGTGGGTGTCAGGAGGATGGGGCCAGGCTCTTTTCAGTCGTGCCCAGCAACAGGACAAGAGGTAATGGGCACAAACTTGAGCATAGGAAGTTCCACCTAAACATGAGGAGGAACTTCTTTACTTTGAGGGTGGCAGAGCACTGGAACAGGCTGCCCAGAGGAGTGGTGGAGTCTCCGTCTCTGGAGACATTCAAACCCTGCCTGGATGTGTTCCTGTGCAACCTGCTGTAGGTGACCCTGCTCTGGCAGGGGGGTTGGACTAGATGATCTCCAGAGGTCCCTTCCGACCCCTGCCATTCTGTGATTCTGTGGTTCTGTGATTCACCAAAAGGAGACATGGGTTGGCAATACAATGGAACAAACCAGATCACAGTGATGGTGTTTGCAGACTGATGACTCCTTAATGTCCGCTGTTAAGAATGAACAATATTTAGAAAATAAATTGCTTGCTTTTATTATCTAGCATGACTAATATGAATCAGCTTCCTGTACAACCTAGCTACTTGAATAAAATAGCTGTGAAGACACTGAAGCATGCATGCAGCAGGTCAGCAGCCAGAGAGTATTCCTCTATTTGCTAATCCATGTTCAAGACCAGGTTATTCTTCACAAATACTGTTTCCTTGCTTGCCTTTCTCACTCACTTAAAAGATGGCTACGTGCACGTCTCCTTCGTGTGCAATGACAAATTCATTTTGTTTTGGTGCCGATCTGTTTGAAAATATAAGACAACCATTTAAGTCGAAAGTGTGAATTTGAGGCCACAAGTGTCCCCAAGGTTTTGTTCCTGTATCTATTATGTTGCCAGCAATAAGAAAGCCAGTTATAAGGGTATTCTTAATTCCATGTCTAACCTACGTGCCCTGACAAAAAGATGTACTCTTTGTTTAAAAAAACTGTGTATTAAATGGAGATGATGGAATCACCCTGTCTTGTCTGTGTTTTTCTCTGATAGACCATCCCTATTCTCCAGTAACCGATGAATCTTTTGGTCAGTTGCAAAATGTGAAAAAAACAGATTTCACAGTAGGAAAGCATGATGAACAAGTTTACTGAAAACATGCACAGAATAGAGACAGATTAGTACCCATGTTGAGGTAAGGTTGCGATCTGAGTTCAACCATGTGATTAGATGCCTAAGAATTCTACTCGGGAGACACTTAGGAAATGATTCGGAAAATATCCCATGACAACAAAGATATTTATTTGTGTTTTTTTTTTTTTTTTTTCCCCCACTCATATGATAAATAGCTGTGCTTGGCTTTATGGAGACACTTCATGCAATTGTCCTTGAATAGACACTGTATTTGGTCGCACTTCCTCCATTGGAAAGCTCCTGTCCTTTCAACCTAACTGATACGCTCTCATCTGCACTGTTTATTTTGAGTTCCATTTCACTGCTCTAACCACAGTGGCTATTTAGGATCATTATTGTGATTCATATTACATTATGAGCATCATATCTGATTAATTCTCTGTGGCAGCATCCCTTCCTTACAAATAGATTTGAATTAAGCCATATGGTAATCTAGTGAGTACATTTTCTAGGTCAAGTATATGTGGAATTTTGGGGTAGATATTTCTGAATTGGACAAGAAGACCTTCAACTGCTATTTCATTTCAATGAAGTTACAATTTAGATATTTTTTTTCTTTCCTCATTTTCTGTGTAAATCCAACAGCAGCAGAAGTATGGATACCAGCTACCTATAATGCAATGTTTTCACATATCATCAGAAAATTAGAGTCAACTCTTGCTTTCCTGAGCTTCCCTTTGTTTTCTAGTTATCCTTGGAGAGAGAAGATACAAGTAACTTATAAAAGGGATAAATTAAGGTTCTCTGTTTTAGTGCAAATAATTGGCTATCAAATGGCAAAGAGCTCATTAGGTGTAAGAGCTTTGTGCACAAGTATTCAGAACTGAGGTAAAAATGTTAATTTTTATGCAAAAAAATATTTAACAACTGCACATATAAATTTGATGTTGAAGGAACATAGATTAATGAAGATTTCTTGGCCCTTAAGTCAATGTCCCTGAATAATTATGGCTAAGTACATAACGGGTAGGCTCTTCTAAACATTTACTTCATATATTTCTGCATATCCCCAGACCTCAAGATTATCTTTAGCTCCTTAGGGGAAAAAAAAAA
>VXBH01006348.1:112461-130168 GCA_013400035.1 Rynchops niger
TTTTCCCCCTCTTTTTTTTTTTCTCCTTCTTTTTACATTACTGCATATGCAGAAACCTGGGTGATGGAGCTGATGACTGATGATGATGATAGTAATGATAATGGCTGCTTGATTTTTTTCTTATGCTGCTATTCACTAGTCCTATGTGCTGAAGGCATACAGTATGTACTAAGACTTCATTAGGAATTTCTGAGATGAATGATTCCTTTTTTTCACCTGAAAATATCTTTCATCTGCATTTCTGATCCCAGCTCCATTCTGTAGAAAACTTTAAATAAAAAAGGAAATTTGGCTGGTGTTATTTTTTAAAAAGAAGCATTAAAATAATTGACATTTGAGAAACAAGGAAAGGCTCTTCTATATGTTGTACGTCTCTATTAATCTACATACCATTATTGATGAATAAAAAGAATTCTAACAGGAGTGTAATTATGTTCTGCATATTGCAGCAGGATCTACAAGATGGTTTTCATAATGGGACAATATAAAACGAAGCACTCTCTCAGAAAATGAACAAAAAATTACACATTAAATATTTTTTTAATCACTGATGCTGTGTGCTGCACAACACTGAGTATTCTGAATTCTAAACTCTCAGGGTTAGGATCAGAAATGTAGCACTTGTCTCTCACAAACCCTATTTATGACCACAGAAGGCTGCAAAGGTATTGATATTTAGAACATCCATCAGATTCAGCAGTCAACCAGGACTGGCTAATTGGTCATTGGTCACTGGTACACAGATTCTCTACTTACATATGATAGCATGGTATTCATTTTCCATTTCAATGAATAACTGTAAACAGTAAAGTTTTGAAAATGTAAGAGTGCTGGGTATGTATTGAGTAATCACATATCACAGTATGTTGAACACACTGTGTATGGTGAACATAGTATGTTGAGTTCACCTTGAAATAAAGAACAGCAGAGGAGACATAGGGTCATTCTCTTTTCACACAAAAAGAGAAATGAACTTCAGGTCATTCCTACTTTCTTGGCGACTGGCTGTTATCCTGGAAATGTTGTGCTTGTGAGATTTTATCAATAATACTTTGTGATTACTACTGGGCAATCCAGAGAACCACATTAACATTGTCCTCAGAGGAATTTTTCCACATGTCATCCCAGCCAGAGGCTAAAGAGCTATAAGTGAAGCTATAGAGGAAAGCTAATTAGAAAAAGGAAATAAGGATGGAACTAAGTATAAAGATAAAAAAAAAAAAATATCTATTATTTTCAAAGTTGCAGTGGTATATGTCCTTGTGTGTATTTCTAGGTCCTTTCCTCTGATGCCCTGTGACATTCTCACATTTTGAGTTACATTACATATTCAATAAGACAGCAAGCTTGGAGGAAAATTATGCTATATATTTTTTTTTTTTTTTTAAGACTGAAATTCTATAGTATAACTTTTTCATGAAGGTCGTTACTGTAAGTTAAAAAATTGGAGACATGTAATATATTAATTTATTAAGGATACCCAGGTGTCATAAAACATAGGATTCAAAACATTTGTGACTAGAATCTGTCACATTTAGATATGAGGTGAAGAAAATTAAGGGTATTACCTGAAAGTATGTGTCTTTATGGAAGATGTTTCACTTATCTCCTTTCCCTGATAACTAGACTGTGACAAAAAGCATTGTTAATTTTTGGCACTATAGGTTTCAATAGCTTTCCAGTACCTTCTGGTAGATTCCTCTACCACAGAGGATTAGCTAGAAGTCTACAATCCTTTCAGCCCAGCTCGTGGTTTCTGATATGCATACATACTTTGGTTGTCTTGCACACAATTATCTTAAAGCCCTGCAGTTAAGGAAACCACAGATTAACAAGTCATCCAAGTCTTTCTTTATATTTGAGGACAAAAATGACACTCTTAAGACACAATTCATTTGACATGTTCTTAACACACTTATGTTAGGGTGAGATGATTTCTTTCTTAAGAATGAGTGGTTATTCATTAATTAACCTGAGTCAGACTAGAGGAAGACATTGATGATTTCAGTATTTAAGTTGTCTATTTTTAATCAAGTGTATCCAGTCCTTGAAGAACAGGTAATTTCAACATATATTTTCTCAGGGGGGAAAGAAGTGATCAGAAAACTGTCAGAAATTTCCTTTCTTTTTTAGGTGGGTAGACCTTCACGAGCTCACATCCTCCACCTTTTCTCATGCTTTTAAACTATTTTCTTTCCTCTGTATGCTGCTCAAATTTGAAGCTCAAAAGCTCTGTGTAGTTTGGAACCTGTCACTTATGAAAAGGGCTTAGTCCAGCTGTTTAGACACTGCTGTGATGCACTGAACATCATCTTTGTAGGCTGAGCAAAATGGACTCTGTGTGGCTCCCCATTGCCTTTAGAATTGGCTTCTCTGGTAGCTGTTGGAGAAACCTACCTCCTTTCAGTGTGAGACAATTATTTAATTTTTTTTTTTTTTTTTTTTTATGAATAGAGTCACTTGGTTTGCTAGACTTTTTTCAAATAACTACTGCTTAGTTTTCTAATGATGCCTCTAAATGACATTTCTATCAGGAACACTTGTCTTATTTGTGAGAGTGACACATGCAGTTTATAAGTTTTTAATTTTTTTAAACCAAAGTGTTTAGGTGCTGTGGAAATCTGTACTATAAAAGTGAAAAAATAGTGTTTTCAAAATTCCTAAAATTCTCTTATTCATGTGCTGTCCTCTGTGATAAAACTCAAGGTGGTAGGTGCTTAATAAAATGACTGACAGGCAATATAATGCAAGTTGCTAGTAGCAGCGTTAGTTCTATAGCACACACTTCAGTTCAGCCTAAGCCCCATATCTGTGAAGAATGATAATTAAAGAAGAAGAAATATGAGATATTTAAAATGCCAATTCACTGTGATTGAACAGACCTACCACTGTACATTTTTTATTTTTAATTCTTTTCTTTTCACAAAAGTTCTTTTTCAATTTCTGCATATTATATATTCTGTTACCCATAAGCTTGAGTACCCAGTGCTAAGATATTATTCATTTTCTAAAGTTTAAATTGTGATAACATTTGCCTTCCTTTCTCATCTGGCTGTAGAGTTGCATTTAAATGAGATATTTGTGATCTATACTTTTAACATTATAAATAAATCTTTCTGCTGCTGCATCTATATATGTATGTAAAATTTTTAAAAGACAGAAAAGCTATTCAGAACATGAAAACACCTGTTTTGTTTATTGATCATTTTTTTTCCCCCAATTGAAGGTAAAAATGATAAACTTTACAGCATAAATATTTCCTTTTGAAATTCAGTAAAAGTCAAAGATTTTGTAAGAATCATACCAGTGGACTGAGAAATTACATGTTTCTTAAGATAAAACAAAGTTCTGTGTAGGTGTCTGTATGTGTATAAACACAGGGCGAAAACACCTTTCCCCAAGCACTGGTGGGCCACTTGGATATAGACTATCAAGCAGTGAAAATATATATCAGAGGAACTTTGTTTTTTCCTGGTTTTCATCATGTTATCACTTTAAAAAGTGGTTTTATTTTATCTAATAAAAATTGTTCTCCCACAAAACCCCTGTGATAACCTTCACAGGTTTGTGGAAAGCCTGTATTGAGCCCCAACCCTGTTATTTTGGTGGAAGATCACATCTAAATTAAGTGGTCTTATAGAAATACCATATGACTCTCGTATCTTAGGTAAACCTGGACGTGTGTATTTTGTAATCTTTTTGTGATCTTTTGTATTTATGAAGTACTGGCATCTCAGCGCTGAGAAGCGAATAGGTCTGATGATATTTTTTTCTTTTTTTTCCCTGCTGTGCCACTGGTCTATTTTCCCATGGTTGACCTTCCTATGAACTAATCAGAAGAGCTAAGTGGGAAAGGAAATTTATATCCTTCTAAACAAAAATTGTAGCTGCTTCTGTATACCTTTGGACCATTTCCTTTGAAGAGTTTGCATTTGTATCCCCCATTTTAAAAAAGTGCAGTAGGGTAAGTTTCCTCTATGTAATCTTATAAAAAGTACACTGAGATCATACTGTATAAGGGAAACATAAAACTGCATTGTACCCCTTTGGTGATGGATCTCTATATAATTTTCAAAAGCAGACAATTTAGTATCACATTTGTAATCTATATGTGTATATTTAGACATAGAAAATTGAGCTTTATTTTTTCTATCAGGAAAAAAAATAATATTTTTAAAGCTGACTTTTCTAGTGATGTGAAATTTTGAAATCTATTAAAACATCCACTTTATGAAATAAGCCATTCTATTTAGTGTCCATAACCTTTTTCAGAATGCCTAATATGAGTTTCTCACTGTGGCAAACACTCAGATGTATTTGTAAAACCCCGAGCAAGTGATATCATCATGTAGCTCATACCAATCAAATATTATTTAAAGTATAATAAATCAGAACAAAATTATATGTCAGATATTCAAAGGTTATGAGCAATAGAATTGCAATACAAAGTCATTGGCAGAAGGAGAAAATCACTACTGCAATCACGCTGCAATTATCCAGTTCTAGACTTCTTTATATGAAAAGTGGAATTGTAACAGTTTAATGTAACAGTGATAATAATTGCAAGGTAGTATTTTTGTCTTCTTCAGATTTGACTTTGCTAGGATGTTGTTGAGAGGCTAAAGAACAAAATTAACAAGTGACTAAAAGCCACCTTATGTTACTTTATCAGAAAACATCTGCCATGATGTCTAAATCCATATCATTTAGTCAGAATAAAATCATAAGTGTGCAAAGTGTAGTAAAAATGACTCCATTATTTTCTTTCTTCATGACATTTTGAGGGTTATTAATAGTGCTTAAACAAAGGCAACTGACATGGGAATTTCCAATCAGAATTAAAATACTTCAGTAAGATTTCTGCTCTGAATCACCCCTGGAAGAGTTTCTTCCTCCTCCCCACCTCCCCTTTTCCCTTCTCTCTTTCTCTTTGTCCTTTGTCTTTCTCTCTTTCATTCTCTGTCTCTCTCCACACAGTTCCTGGGTAATATAGAGCACCAAGGAGATTTTCAAATTACTCTTACAGTAGGATATTGTTAATATTCCCCTTTTCCTGCAAATTTAGAAAATATGTGTTTAAATTATTAGCATTAACTAAAGTAGAGTAAGATACTGCACAAGGCACAAATGTATTCTTCATGCAAATAAGAGAGGTAAGTACCTCTGATTACCATGATATAATTAGGGAAAATTTAGCTCTCTCTCCAGCAGAAATTACCTGCTTGATGAATTATGAGTCTGTTTGGTTATGTGGAGAGTTGGACCAAAATAAAAAAAAAAAAAAATGCTGATGGTTCATTTTTATCCTAAATCTCTGAAGTTTAAGATAGGGCAAAATTCATTACTCTGTGATATTCTAATTTGTACCTTTCTCTCAAGTGTGTAAACTAATATCCATTAAGAAGAATCTGTAAATTAGTTCATCAGAAGTCTAGAGACCTATTATGTGGGAAATCACAAAATTATTTTTGAAGTCATAAATGCCTTTAAATGTACTGTAAATTTATTGTAAATACTGTCTGGTTGATCTTGCAGTCTTTTGGCAGGCAAAATTCTCCTTGATGCCAATGGGAGTTTTGCCATTATAAGAATTTCAAAGACAAGATCTTCTATAAACACCCCAGTAGTCTAAAACATTACATTTTATTATCTCCATGAGAACAATATTCCTTATAAACTTAATAGTAAATAAATTTGTTCTTGACTTGCGGCTTTGAGAAAAGTAATGCAGATATAACAGCATATCTAAGCCTTACTTAGGCTTATAAGTAAGCAACTGGGTGCACTCTTTGTGCATAGCTGATTACCTGTCTGTCACATGTCTGCTTAGCTGTCTGCTTCTGTGGGAACTCTGCCTCTGTACATAATGACTTGGGAATGTGAAAAATCATGAATTTCACTCAGATAATTTAACCTGTTAATATAGTGAAACTTTTTCTTTGTCTTAGGATAACTCAACTTCTATGAAGTTTCTAGCTAGCCCTACATGATGCACAAAAGACCATCACAAGGATTTTTGCTTCGTGTAAAAACTTGCCAAATGCCAAGCAACATCTTTCAACCCATGAGGCATAAGAAAACAATCGTGTTTGCAAATGTATCTTAATATGTCACTCCCTGTCCCCTTCCAATCAGTGAAAATAATTTGTTTCCATGCTTACTATGAATTTCTGTGTATAAAAGGAATGTGTCTCTCTTATTTAGCTGTTAACTGCAACTATATTTGTTGAGTTAAAGAGTTGAAAAAAAACCCCTATAGTAGAAGATATATAGTAAGGGCTAAACCCAAAGAAAGACTTTAAATGCTCAAGAACCTTCAGACCCTGTGGTTCTGGTTGGAATTGTGTAATTTAGTCAGTTTAGGTGTAGTAAACATTATTTTACTATTCATTGTAAGGACAGATATGCTTGTTAAGCATGCTGAATTAACAGACATCAGACTGGGTAAAGAGCTTGTCAATGTACTGTATAATGGCAAACATTTGAAGTACTTACACTAACCAATCCTATTGCAGAGCAATCTCCCGTGCCTCATTTCCTAGTCACTTCAAATACTATCACACAGAATACTTCTCCACAAAACCTCATTTCCCAGTGCTGTGTAGCTGGTGTGAAATGAGCCACTTACCCTCAAAAATAACTGTTGAAGGTTGTCAGAAGGCAGTTTGATCAGCTACCGATGCTCTATATGCTGTAATAAAGTGGCAATGCTGTCATTGCAACCCAGGTTTTACAGGATGCAGAAACACAGCTTTTTGACCTGCATTCTAGTCACTCCTATATCTCATTAAGGATGACTGGACCAGGTCATTTCTTGCAAAGTAAATTCCAAAAACCACCAAGTGTACTAGAAATTCTTCTGGTGTTTCAAAAGTTCTTTCCTTGTAGACCATCTCCAAACAAACATTTCATTGTGGTTCTGATGTAGCAAGTTTTTTTTCTGGGTAATATGTGGGGATGAAAAAAAAATCCAAACACTTAAAGCTATAACTTCTTGTTGTGGAATATTAAGGATATCTATCATAACACATGTCTGAATGTCTGGCCAAATGTTATTTCTTGATGATTGCATATTATTGATAATAGTATAATTATACTGTATGGAACCAATTCCTTTTGTATTTACAAATGGAAAATTTGTGCTTTTTTTTCCCTATCCATTCACTGTAGTAAGTTGATTCTGCATAATTTAAAAGTTGATACATTTTATCCTGACTGTGTTGCAGATGAAAATGTGTGCATTACATACACGTATATTAAATTACATTACATATACAAATTATCAAGCACATACATAAGGTATTCTGAAACTCTCTGTGGAAAACCTACATTGATTTTGTCAGTGAATTTGAATGTGTGCTAAAAGTCAATGAGCAGTGAAAGGATAACACAAGTTATTTGAATCTCCAGAGTCCCTTTAATTGGTTGCTTCGTCTGGCCGACATCCTCGGTTGTTCAACACAGGAGATGCTGAAAACAAAACATTGACCAAAACCTTTTCATGTGAATTTCATAGCCGGATTGAAAAGGAGGTTGTCAGTTTCTTGGAAGAAAGAACTTTTCAAAGACAACTTTTTGCTATAGAGAAGACAGAAAGCAATCTGACGTTAGTGGTAGCATGATCCAACAAGGTGGGTTTGTACTACTTTGAAAATTAAAGGGTGCTGTGAGTAAGGAGCCCTTTAGAACTACCAGAGCTCTGTTCTGATGCTTGCATTAGTTGGAATTTTCCATTAAGATGCAATACCTGTAGAATACTGTAGTACGATCAAAACAAGTTATTCAGTATGTTTTAGAAATTACAGTTTGTGTGTCAAGTTCAGAAAAAAGAGCGTTTGCTCAGCTCTATCCAGGAAAACACTGAAGTGCTTCCCATTATTGTGTTAGTGTTTCAGATGTGTTGTTCCTTCATGATACTCTTATCTAAAAAGCTCTCCCAGGTGGATATTAAGCTGTGAAGTCTTCTGATTCTCTGACTTATGTTAATGCTTTTAGAACTGTTTACTGTGCAGTCCTGAGCTCTGATCCCGGAACTCCGCAATGAATTCCATTATTTCTAAGCTATATATATGTACTTATCTCTGTTCTAGCAAGCATATTTGCTACAGCATTTGCAAATATTTCTGGAGTTCTAGAAGCGATCTCTTTATTGATTTGACTTTCTTTTAATGATTATTCACAAGAAACATAAAACTGAAACACAAGGAGCTTAAAATAGCATACTTCACCAGAAATTGAATTCCCAACTGTAGAAAAGAGGTTTTATCCATACGAACCACATGAGATAGGACTGAAGCTAAAACAGTTATTTTACTTTGACATTTGTATTCAAATCCTATTTGTCTAAATTACATCACTGTAGTGCTTGATCTTTCAACTTTTGATAAGCCTCTGTATATGCATGTGTACACACAAATATCTTTCTGTAATTTCTGTCTCAATGCATGTGTGCACGTATTCATTGAGGTCTGTATGTACTTATACATGGTTATACATATTGTTAAATTAATGTATATGTCTGTGTTTATACACCTATGTGTACAAAAATATATATGTTTTTGCAACTTACTGAAAGTTGATAACCTGTCTTTGGTAAAGAAATACTTAGACATTTATTTACTTCAGAGGCAATTTCTTTAAATGTACATTCAAAACTAGAAAGACTGTCAAATCACTTTGAAAAATGTCACCTAAGATAGGATTTGGCATTTCCCTTGTTGAACTTCATGTGGTTCCCCCCAGACCATTTCTCCAGCATGTCAAGGTCCCTCTAGATGACAGCAAAACCCTCTGACGTATTAACCACCCCTCCAAGTTTTTTCCTCAGAAAACTTGCCAAGGTGCACTCTGGCCCATCATTCAGATCATTAATTAAGATGTTAAACAGGATCAGACTCAGTACTGATCCTCAGGTACACCGCTAGTCTCCAACTCCAACTTTGTACCACTGATCACTGCCCTCTGGATCCGGTTGTTCAGCCGGTTTTCAGCCCACCTCACTATCTTCTTATCCAGTCCATACATCAACAGAATGCCTATAAGGTTCTTATGTGAAACAGTGTAAAAGATTTTACTGATGTCCAGGTAGACAATATCCACTGTTCTCCCCTCATGTACCAAGCCAGTCATCTCATCACAAAAGGCTATCAAGTTGGTCAAGCATGACTTCCCCTTGATGATTCTATGCTGACTACTCCTGATATATTTCTCATTCTTTATGTGCCTGGAAATGGTTTCCAGGAATAGTTTTTCCAACACCTTCTCAGGGATTGAGGTGAGGCTGATGGGTCTGTAGTTCCATGGGTACTTCTCTCTTACCCTTCTTGAAGATATGACTGATGTTTGATCTCATCCAGTACTCAGGTACCTCTCACAATTACCATGGTTTGTTGAAGGTAATTGAGAATGGAGTCACAATGCCAACAGCCAGCTCTCTCAGCACTTGTGGACACATCCCATCAGATCCCATGGAATTTTTTATGTCCAGTTTCTTTAGGTATTCCCTAAACTGATATTCTTCCACCAAGGGTAAGTCTCTGAATCCTTAGATTTCTGAAGCACAGTCTTAGTAGCGAAGCCCGAAGTGAAGAAGGCATTTAGTACCTCTTCCTGTATTCCCAGTAGGCACGCAAACACAAAAGCACACAAACACACCTTTACACTACAAATATACATATATACACATGATAGGCCACACAGAGCAACAGACACATTCCACACTCACACAAACACAAATAGCAGTAATGGCCTCATGCTGCTTTCCTCTTTAGCTGAGCAGTATGAGGATACACACACAGATGTATGTAAATACAATATGGATCCCTCCATCAGCTGGGTTTACGCATGATCTCAGTCTCTCTAGTTGCTGGTATATGACTATATGAGCTCCTGAGGCTGCAGCCCCACTTCAGCTGCTGGTACAGGTTCACATGTACACACGCATGTGTGTGTACATACACACACATAGTCACTGTGTATCCTTAAATATTTTTAAGGCATGAGTGAACAAGGCCCTGAGAAAACAGGTCTGATTTCATAGATAATCCTAATCTAGGACAAGAGGTTGGATTAGAGACCTCCTGAGGTCCATCCAAAACTCAATTATCCTCTGAATCTATGATTCTGTAACAGAAGTGAAAATACTTCAGTTTATAACAAATAGCTGATGTAATTCAATGCATTTTCCCCCTGTCTGTGATTCTCAAAGTGTGAAGTAGTTCGACTAGTTCCTACTGGCTCTTCGTTTGGTCCTTACAGAGAGAACTAAGATTCAAGAAGGTTTACCCTTCTTTGCTTAGGACTGAAACTTTTAAGGGATTATATGAATTGCAGAAATTGACTTTAGGCACTCAACTCTTCGATAGAAGCCTCAGCCTTTAATTTATCACCTAGATTCCCTACAAAATGCTGTGGAAGATTTGAGCACCTAAAAAGTTATTTACTATGTTCAGTAAAGAAGAGGAGGAGCTTGATAATAGGTAAAACCACTGAAACATGTTCTAGCACCCCTTTCTGTCCTTGAGTTGTACTGCAATTTGCAAGAGAAAAACTGTTTCCATTTTGATGCCAAACTGTCATTTAGAAATCATCTTCCACAACCTGTTTATGTCTGTACATGCTAAAAAGGATAAAGCTATCATCCATTCCCTTATTAGCACTGCCAGATGACATCTTCCCTGAGGAATTTTGTTATCAAATCTCTGTTCCATCTGGACTGACGTAAGGATGTGAATGTAGGTCTCCTGCATTCTAGAAGTGTGTGCTAAAATGAAGTTACTGAATAAGATGGTATGGATCTTGATCTTTTATTTGTTGAAGCTCTTTACCACTCTATCATTGCAAATTAATATTAAATGAGCCAGAAGTTGAACCTGATCATCACCTTATATCAGATGAACACCGTATCCACCTAACTGCAAAGTAGATCTTTGAAAGTTAGCTATCTCATTTCATGACAATTAATAGTATATATGGACTGCAAAAGTTTTAGTAGAGGAATAGCTGAAATGTACTTTGCTTCAGAATACCTAACAGGCTAGCATTTATCAGACCTGAGTTCAAACTCTGGTTATAAATAATCAAAAGAACAACAACCTCATTGCAGTCTATAGCTGCCTGAAGGGGGGCAGTGGAGGGGGAGGTGCTGATCTCCTCTCTTTGGTAACCAGCCATAGGACACAAGGTAATGGAATAAATTAATGTCAGGGAAAGTTCAGATTGGACATTATGAACAGATTCTTCACTGAGAGGGTGGTCAGTCACTGGAACAGCCTGTCAGAGTTCAAGGAGTGTCTGGACAATGCTCTTAGTCATATGGTTTACTTTTAGGTGGTCTTATGAGGAGCAAGGAGTTGGACTTGGTGATCCTTATGGATCCCTTCCAACTTGAGATAGTCTATGATTCTGTAATTCTAACAAAACCAAATGGATATGTAATTCTTATATGAATTACCTTAAAATTAAAACCATAACAGAGAACAAGTAATACCTAAAAAGTCTTATCTGTCAACTACTACTTGACAGAGGCTAGTAAGCATTTTGTAGGAGTGCTTCCTTCACTAACCTTGAAGTGGAGATTTGGGGAGAACCATCAACCTGACAGTTGCAGTTGTAGGTGTTGACCAGCAAAATTACATCTGTTTTTTGGGTTGCATATGCTTACAAGCAGCAAAAATTTTGGTACTGTCAAGTAGCACCTGTGAAGATTATAAGGATGCAGTCATAGTGGATTCAAGAATCACATGCATTCAGCAGTTTGCTTGTTTACTTTCTGTTGAGCAGAGTGACTTGGGGACTTTGTTCCTTTCTCATTCAGACTCGCCTTTGGGCAATGCACTCAGATTTGCTTTGTGTAGAGACCAGGCTGTGGAGAGAGAACTATGGATTGGGCTGTATGTATGTGCCACCTCAATATGGAAGGTGCACACACACCTTGAAGTAGTTGTGGGTTAATATATAGACATGGACTTTACTAGTCTCGTTGTTAATCCTCAAAGTTCAGTGTAATACATGTGGGTATTTTTTACATCATTATGTAGTACACTTTGTGAAATTGACATGACTCAGTCAACAGACTTCTTCAGCACCCACAACCCAAATACTTTGTCATTTTTACTTTTTTGATTTGTAAAAATAAAAATACACAGTTTTTAGTTAAAATCAGTTCCTTTCAAAATCCGGTGGATAAGCCTTTATATCTCATATACTTTCCTGATCCTCAACACATGTGTATAAAGAAAAAAAAGTCAATAATAATCTCTATCTTTCCTCTGCTTCTTTATCTGGCCTATAGCTTGTTTCTATTTATTCGGTGGTTTTGGCAGTCTGTTTGGTTTTTTGTTTTGTTTTGCTCTGTTTTGTTTTCTTGTGTGGAGGAAGGAGGGTGGAAGTTGTTTGCCTTTTTTGTTGCGGTATGAAAGTTATACACATTTAAGAAACTTAAAGGAAAACTAAAGAGAAGCAATTACTCTTACATTACTTATGCAAATATATACATCCATGACAGTGATTCTTCTTCACAGTTAGGTGTCCAGATGCTGTCAGATATTTCACATGAACTTTATTCCATTGGTCAAGAGTTTCAGTGCCTCACTTGAATGTAATGCCTTGGGAGGTCAGGATCATGCAGAGAAAGACAATTTTTCTGCCAGTTAGTGCCAATCCTGGAGAGAGTCTTAATACTAGAGAAGAATCCTTGATTCGGTGCCTGAATTTCATGAGGAGATAATGGACCACTGGGGTGATGTGCTCATCATGACCTCTGCTGCTAAGCAGATGAGCTAACATGGCCTATAATACCTGCAGGTTTTTCAGGTTGCACTGTGCCTGATTCAGGACAGCAGCTTGAAGCTGTGTTTCCACATCACGATGATCTCAGTGTAAGCATCCTACTGCAATACTCTTTTTTTTTTTTTTTTTTTTTTTAAAGAATCTTTTCAGTTTGCACTGGTAACTAAGTGTTCAAAAGTTTACTACATGCCAAATATGAAGTGGAAGGCCTTTAATAAAGCTCCTGCTTCAGATTAGCCAGAAAATCAAATTGGAAAGACTTTAGTACATCCCAAATGTGTATCCTAATGTTCAAGCTAAAGTGGCAGTCACTTACAGAACCCAACAAGGATATAAGGATCACATTGCCTGCCTTTTTGTCATCTGTACAATAAACCACAATCCAAAACAGTCCTAACACAGTGAATGAAAAGCTAGGTGTGTTGGAGAATGGCCATCCAAATAACCTATGCTCAGAAATCAGCAGAAGGAAATGCTAAACAGAAGGGGGTTTAAGAGAATTTCCCCATGCTTACTTGCCCAAGACAGGTTTTCCTGCAGGCACCTCCTTCCATTCAAGGTATGAATGTTGGAAAAAAATTGTTACCAGTAGAAGTAGTATTCACCTGACCAGATATAATTTAATCTGTTAGGATCCCTTTATAATCACTGAAAAAAAAAAAAAAAAAAAAAAAAAAAAAAAAATTTTAAGATGCAGTTCACTTTATCCCTAAATAGATTTCTAAAACATGACAAATGAATTGCAACCTGGTACTCTGTTGACAACAGAGAGAACCAGGCAAAAAAGATTATATTGAAAATATTTAAATTTAAAGTTAACATGTACTTCTTGGACATATGGAATAGGATATCCTGGACATACAGGAAAGGATATCAAACAGAAATGTATACCTTGGACCTCAATATGTCTCTACCTATGTTTGCTATTTGAAAAATAGATGCAATCCTTGTCTTTTTTTTTAATTGCTTACAAAGCAAAGGAGAGAAACTAATATGGCTAGGATTGAATAGGAGACTATGGGATGTGAACATGTCCTTCCTGATTGCCACAAGAAAAAAATACTCAGCTTGAATAGTTTAACCAAAATCAGGAGCAAAACAGTTTATAATTTTATTAATGTCACATAATTAGCTAGCAATCAGTGAGGTATACAGTCAGGATCAATATCAGTAATGCAACAGACAAAGCAAAACAAAATGTTAATAAGCACCTACAGATTTCTAAACACCTTTACTTAACCATAACCCTCTAAATTTTAATCATCCCTCCACAGTTCCTCTTCTCCCTGTCCAGAGGTCACTGACACCCCTTCCCAGCACTGCAGGTTCCTCACGTGCTGACCCCTTGAAGGAGATGTGAGCCCTCCAGCTCTGTGTGATGAAGCCCCCCACAAGGTGCCCTGCACCCAGCAGTGAAGTGGCCCTGGGTGCTGGCCCCATGTTGCCACCCCACTACCAGGTGCAAGCTGCTCACAGTGCCCCACGAGGCAACTGTGCTGCCTGGTCTGGGATGAGGTTGGGGTGCTGTGGGGCCACAATGGCAGGAACATACCCAGTACAATTGCTGCTACTTCTCTGCTTCTCCAAGATCTTTCCCCGTGGAATAAATACTAAATTGGCTAAAAATACGAAAGTACAGCATTGTTCACACGTTAAGGAAAAGTATACAATCAAGAGGTTTCTGAGGTAGAAAATAGCCGCAGCTGGCATGAAGAATACAACACCTGTGGTTCCCTGATAAGCTACACGAGGTATGGGATGGAATGCAATTATTCTGCGGCTTTACCTTATGATGTATAGCGGATACGGGAATGGGATGATACCATGAAACAGATAAGCTGCCAATTAGCTGCCTGCTTGATACTCGGAGCCAACATTTTGTCAAATTTTGATGAAATGCTGTCCTTTGTGCAAACTTTGCCCATTGTAATGTCATTATAATACCAAAACACACCTCCATCCCGGAGGCTACCTGCCTCCAAGGTGCGACCACTCCTTCTTGAGTCTGCGCCCTGAATTTCTCGTAAACTATACCTTTAATTGTGAAGCGAGAAAAATTTACACCAATCATGATAAAAGTGTGTATGACTAAATTCACTCAAACTCCACCTTGAAGATAACAAATAGTATAAAAATAGCCTGAGAGAGGGGGGATACCCAGGGAAGACACCATCACAAAGAATTACATCACTGANCTGAAGCTGCAGTCCGCTATTAGTGTATCCAAATCGCAATAGTTTAATACGTATTAAACGCGATTGGACTGATAGCGCTGAATTGTGCATCACTCAGAATTTAAACCTAGCCGCACCTAGCCTCCCAACTTGGTGAGGAGTGTTAGACTGCAAGGGGGTTTATTTTCTGCCAAAACCACTTTGTTTTTCATGCAACATTCCCTCTTTTAACATATTTGCATGGTGTATTTGCATGGTGTTTTTTGTTTGTTTATTTATTTTTTTAACTTTTTTTTTTTTTAAATAGCCTCATTCTTTGCTTCAAAAGTCTCCAAAAATTCTTGGGTAGTGTTTAATCCACTGCCTTCCTGTCTTCCTGCCTCTAACATTGACAGCTGGGAGCAGGTGGTCGGCTTCCTCCTTAACACAATAATTTTTTTGACAAACACCATTCAGACAGTTTTGTCTATTCAATCCACACATACACTGTGTGCACTCATATTCTTATCTCAACAGATGATGTTATCCAGGCCATTGGCCAAGGGTCGGTGTGCATCCCCATGCTGATTTAATGTAGTAATCATAGCAGCCATGTTTTTTACAAGAAAGTCAGCATCAGCTATACCTTTGAAGTAGAATAGATTCTGCAGAAAATCTGGTCCATGGGCACTAGAATATCTATAATGCAGCTATTGGATCAGTCCCAGTAAGAAGGAACACTCGAGTATTGTTAATTTCTATATTTTAGGGAGCTGGGTAGGTATTTTCTCCAGCTTGCTTTCTGGTCATGTGGAGATCGCTAAGGAGACTCAGTTTTCCTAATGAATTTAGATACCTCCAGGGTTGGTGACATTTGAGGCAGGATTTTATTGTTAATCAGAATTTTGTAATTAGGAAGTTAGTCAGAGACTGAGACACGCATTTAGGACCCTAGTTCCCAATTAAATCTTACCTACCTGCTTTTATTTATTCGGATTCTAAAGTTAGCTGATATCCATTTATAGAGGTGAGCTCTGGCCCTCTTCCTTTAAAGGGCAACTTCAATAGGCAGGACAGGACACCCCTGAGAGAGTCATTTGGGATGGATACCTCAGAGTACTCAGTTTCCCAGTCCAACAAAGGCTGCTTCACCCACATACCAATTAGCTGGCCCACTCAGTAGGAACATTGAGCTCTAATAAATCAGCTCTCTCCAGCTGCAAATTGAACCCAAATCGACACCACTTGTGGTTGCAGTAAGGACATATGTTTTTATTGTGAAAATAATAATACATAAAAATGTAAAATGCTATTACCTATAAACTCTTTCTAGAATGAAAAAAAGTTCAAATGTATCTCTTTCAAGAGGTAAATAGTACATTTTAATGAGATCTACTGTAATAATTGAAGGTGCTAATAGCATACTTGTTTTTTTTTTTTTTTTTTTTTTTTTTTTTGAGCATACTGATTTAGGTAGTCATTCCAGATCAAAGTAGTGCATGAATTTAAAGAGGAACCACCAGCTCCATCTAGGCTGGGCAAGAGGGTAGGTGGCACAGGATACCTGCAAATCCTGGCCTTTTGATCTTCTAAATTCAGTAACCTACCTGAACAAATTCCATTCCTTTCATTGCTGAGAGACTAAATATGCAGGAAAATGAAATGCTGATGTGACCTCAAGCCCTCACTCTACAATAGACCTGTGATGTGGACAGGACAGGTACCTAAATTGGAGAGCCAGGAATTGTTCCCACAAGCATCGGTTTAGAAGCAGACCTTCAAAGTGAATTCTGTGGATCAATAACAATGAGCTTTTCTTCTTCTGCAGGAAGGAAGGCTTTAGATGCCTCCCATGGGTGTCTGTGTTCTAGACACTGCAGTACACAAGACATCTGAATAGGACTAACAGATGTGACCCAGCATGTGTGCAGGACCTGTACACTTCTGGAACAGCAGCTGGACAGCAGTTAGGATACATAAAGGAAACTCTCCATGGGTGTCTAAATCCCTAAATTGTTTGTGGAATGGCTACTCCAATTCCTCAATAATTATTCCAAAACTAAAATTTATTTGAGCTCCAGTAACTGAAAAAATTAACAAAGCAGCACTATGATAAAGAGATTTTTACACATTCTGTAATCCCTGCTATTCTGTTTCCTCAAGGAATTATGAAAATAGCTTAGAAATAGTATTTGCAAGTATCTAAACTTCAGGCAGATACTGGCAATTATATGGAGAACTCATGGGGTTGTTCTAGCATTCCTAATTATTGTCATTAGAGCTCTTTTAGCTTGATTTCATACCCCACTAATGACCTTCACAGATTCTAAAAATCCCATTTAAGAATTTCTTTTTGGTCATGTTCATTATGCTTTTTGTACAGCATATCAACTATAGCATCTTAACCTCTGCCTACCTGAAATTTATAGTACCGTTCAAAAGTTTGAACTGATGAATATAGAAGTTCTGTAACTGCAAATCACATTACTTTTTTTTTTTTCAGAGAAGACTTGCACAATGTTGTCTTTTTCTTTTCTCTGCTTCTAATCTGAAAAGTAAAGCTACTTCTATTTCCAAATATATAACTTTTATTATTATTAATATAAAATATATCTTCCACTTTGTACTGCTAAATATTTTACAACTATTTCTAAGTGGGAATACTGCTTTGAATCATCTGCATTGCACATGCTGGCTACCTATATTTTAGTAAATGAAATATTTCTGAGAATATTCTCTGTAACTGAGGGCAAATAGTACTGAAT
>VXBH01006349.1:3094-48789 GCA_013400035.1 Rynchops niger
ATTCCTTTTACAGGAATGCAAACAAAACAACTAAAAAAATTATAAACAGATGCTTGGAGTTTAAGAAGAGGCTCATTTTGTGTAAACTCCTGTGATCTAACATAGGAAAGGAGCACTTCCGGCCTTTTTAAAGATAAAATAATGACATTTCTCTAACTCTTTGCATTTAGGACAGTAGGGGCCTTGCCTGCCATTCAGTAGATACCATGTCTGTCACGCTCCATACTGTGCTTATACATACCTTATTTGTCAGACTAAGCCAGCTGATGTAACTGCCAGGCTATATAACACAACACTGTATAACACAACAGTGTAGAGACTTGGTATGAGCCCAAACTTGTCCTTGCTTTTTGGGAAAAAAATAAAAAATAAAAAAAAAGAAGACAAAAAAAAGAACATTCTGATCTTTTTTACTATCTAGTATGAATAGCAAGTGATTTGACAAGGGCTGGTGGTCACTTAGACAAATACAATGCAAGCGGGTTTTTTGCCCCACAGTTCAGCACGTTTCTCTTGCACTGTCACAATGCTACTATTGAGAAGGATGTACAAACATCATGAACAGGAGATATGCATAAGCTACAGATGCATAAAAAATTGCAGCATATATGCATAATTCTGTGTATATACAGCTTTTCTATTCTGCCATATTTTTAATGACACACTTCTAATATTCCCAACCCTGCTCTATCTGCCTTTTTGGAGTCTTTGAGAACTGTCAGATGTTACAGATTTCAAAAAGGCCTGGACAAATCAACTTTTTGACCTTTTCTGTACAAAACTGTCACCCGATCTTTCTATTCTTCCTACCTACTCTGATTTGTAGTAGCTGAAGGCCACTTCACTTCTGAATTTTCAAGGAACGAAATGATCATGTATAAAACTGTTTTTCCACCTCTTAGATGATGGTCAAATAAAAAAATACAATTAAATTTTTTTCTTGTTTTTCTTATTTGTGTAGATAACATTATATTTGGGTTCTGTGAGAAAAAGCCTTAACCTGAATTAGTGGGAATATTGTTAAGAAGAAAAAAAAATACTTTTCCTGCATTACAATAAATAAGGAGGTGAATTCTGTGTGGTATATGTATGCAGTATTCTATGGGTAAATACCCACATAGGTATACTAAAGCTGACAATTTTATTCAGGCTTGTATTAGTGTAGCTGACAATAGAATTTGGCCCACAGCAGCAAAGAAAAGTTGAGAATGGTATTTGTGTGTGAACCTTCAATTTTGGCTTTGAGTATTTATTATTTTATTGCTGTGCTTTACAACCAAAAGAGGCTGTTAGAAAAGAAATCTGCATACATTGAACACACAATTTCACACCAGGCATATTTGGTAAATATTTATGAAAATGCAGAATAAAGCTGGATATTTTTCTCTTGAATTGGCCCCAAGGTTTTTTTTTCACCAGAACCCTGGTCACTTGCAAACTGTTCATAGCAGCTGCATTAGGAATAAAGCCAAAAATATGACTGACCACGGTTTGTAAAGGATGCACACAGAAAAACACTCGGCCTTACAATTTCATTCAGCTTAGGATTTGATTCCACATCAGTGACCACTAGCTGTGCACACTGCTTCGTTCAAACTGAGCCATGTAAAGTAAATATAGCAGTGCCTCATATCTATTCTGGTACCAAGATATAATAGCCTGATCTGTGAGCAAAAAGATGACGGTAATATATGATCTTCCATTTTCATACAAAAAATCTGCTTAGCCAAGCATTCTATCTCTGACAGTCACTTATGCCTCAGGACAGAGTATAAAAATTGGGAGTATATAGTGTGATATTTCTCCCATCATATGCTTTTAGTAACCAACAATCTCAGGAATTCCTGGACCATTCATATATCCATCTCATCATGCTGAGCCCCTTCAGATATTCCCCCCTGGAAATTTATATGTTCCTGCTTCCCTGTTTGCTACAAGCCAAACTGCTCTATTTCTCTCCTACCCTCACATTAGTAGAATTTATCCTTCTGGTTGTCCCTTTGATGACTATGATTATGCAGCTACTGGCAGCACTGCTTCTGGAGACATAATCTTGTCTATGTTTATCTTTGAGTTAGAGTGGATAGTAGCATGCAGCCAGGAAGATGCATCCTTGGAGGTGATCACTGTGGATAGCAGATAAGATTTCATTTCTTCTAGATTTTGAAGGCAAATCATGGCCCATGATGTAAGATGCAACGTAAATTTATAGTTTTTACATGCTAGAACAACTTATTTAGATCCAAACAGGGATCCAAAGGGTCTGTTTCTTAAGTATCAGGTTTAACTAATGACCCAACAATTTTACAGCTACCCATCAATTCCAAAAGCCTCAGACAGTGTTTTGTATTCTTTCCATGTTGGGAAACCAGAAAGTCTAGCTTTTCCAAATAAATTTTGCAGTAAGTGGGAGGCTGGGTCAAAGGAAAGCAAGGTCATCCTGCAGCCTCCTCCAGTCTTAATTTACTGTCATTGACAAATAATTAAGTCAGCAGTTCCGTCTTCATGAGATAGAAAATTCTACCTCCTAGAAAGAGAACATTAGTCCAAAGTATGTGGAAGGAAAAAAGAAACAAAACAGATTCCAGAAATGTGACAGGATACAAGAGATTCTTTGCAGTGGTCAAAGACCACAGTAATAAGTTGATTTACTCTGAATCTGTGCAGTTGGAATCAACAGAATCTTGTCCAGATGTGCCTGTGTACATGTACCTGCAGTTCATGAAAAAGAATTTTATCTGCTGTTTGGGAAAGAAGACATCCTTGATATTGTCTGTCCTGTTCTGCACACAAATGAATGGGACTTTGCAGAGTTATATAAAACACTGACATGACCAATGAATTCTTCATGTTTGCTAGCTGATGCTCTGTACGGGATCAATATAGCCCAGTTATTATTTGAGCAGTGGAGCACACTCTTAAAGACCTTACTTTCTATGCACCTTACATTGTAAGTCTTCATGGCCCTTTGAAAACAAAGAACTGCCAAAGAATCTATTTCATTCTTTCCTTTATTCCTTATCTACATTTTCTTTCTCTGTTTTTGCAGTCTTTTCAAACCATTTATTTCCAGTGGCATTCATGATTATTTCTATCAAATATTTTAACATTCCTGCTTAGTACATCAGAATCTAGATGAAAAGAGTGTAGATGGCTAAACACTGAAGCTTGCAGAAATTACAACATTATCTTCTCTCTAAACTAACTACATTAGTTCACCAAAAGCTGTGTTAAAAACAGGAGAGTGCTTGTATGGTATTAGCCCTCTTTTCATTAAAGCAGCAGTGTCAAATTTACAAATGACAAATTAATAATTCGTACTCACTTGGAACCAGATTCTACCGCACAACTTCACAAGGTGTAGTGATGAAGTGAAGTAGTGCCATTGTCCCTGGTGTAAGGGAGTGCTGGGGCTGTTAACAATGGACCAGAGCCTCTTGTGTGATACTATTTCATACTACTCTTTTAATTGCTGGTAAATAATCCTTTTTATTTCATGGAACATAAAAAAATTAAAACTGTTCAAGAGTGGTTTTCCTAAACCAATACACGAAGAGAAAAAACAATAAATGGGTAAACGATTATTGCTTCCGACTACACAGCTACATCTTGGACATCCTTTGGTTGCAAGTATTAGAAGAGCTTCCACGCATTTAATTGAACATGAGACCATGGCATTTACTGTACAGCATTCAATGTAGGTCCTGGACACTTTAGGTACCCACCCAATTTTGGTTACTAATGGTAGCATTTATTTCCTTTGTTTCTGTTTGTTCAGTTGTTTTTTGTTGTGTGCTTTAAAAATACAGGCTTCATCTTTATGAATATATTGCAAGATATTCCCTTAAAAAAAGAGGTTTGATTTGTAAACAAAAATTTATTCTAACATAGTGGAGGGTAGTGGTGAAAGTGACATTTTATATATACTAGCAAAAGTTAAAGACTCCATTGCAATTTCTGTACAGGTGCAGGACTGTGTTGCAGTCTATCAGCAAATCCACCAAGTCTTGAGAAATGACGGGCATTCTTAATTCTTGACTCTTTTGTTCAATCAGATAATTTGTCCTGCAAACCTGCTATCGTTGCAGACCATATTACACTCTCCTATTTCATTGTGCTCCTTCTCTTTAAGACCTGTGATTTCCTTTGAGGAAAAGACAGTGTTTGATATGTTTTACGTTTTATGGAAAAGTATTGTAAATCCTTCTTGGTCATGAGCATGGCAGTATTATCACAATAAACATGGTAACCATTAAGGACTGTGCACTAAAGCGGAAAATGAATTATGAATCAAACCAATTTCCATTAGTTAACATTTAATAATGTTGTTTATTTAGATTTAGGGTGTTTTCTCTTGCTCCTTAGTGTACAAGGCTATGCAGTGATTATACTGGTTCCTCTTTGACCAGCACAATAATCTGCTTGCTCAGACGGTAGATATGCATATGCTCTAAAACCTATTCCTTTCAATTGCATCACCAGGTCCTAGATGTGCATGAAAACTCACACAACAGGGGAATAGTATAGATATAGCTCTTTTTAACCTAAACTCTCCCTGGTGAAAGGGTAGATAAATAATATCAACCAAGCAGATTCAATGACAATTAAGTTATGAAATAGAAGTAGAAGATAAAAATAAGTACAAGTAAAAGTAGAAGCAGAATATAAAAATAAATGCTAACTAAATTGTTGTTCATTATTTTGGTCACTCTACAGACATCATTGTTTGTGACTCCAAGCCTCATGCAGAGCAATTAACATATCAGTTTTAGAGTGGAATGTCCCATTGAAGAAAAATCCCTTCTGTAATTAAGGCCAGAACTGCAATAGGAATATTACATGTGTAGAAACAATAAATTTAGCAAGGTAGCAAGACTTTAATGCTGCCTAATACCATAGTAAATTAATGAGCAAAAGCTGTTTTCAGCTATTTGAAGGAACACTTCACACTACTGTATGTCAAGATGGGTTTAACATTTCACTTCTGAAAGTTATTTCGGTTTTTGAATGCCAGGACTTTAAGCCAGTTCCTATTAGGGATTCTGCAACAATGTAATTGCCTCTTTCTTTATTTTGTCTGCTTTGTTTGAAATGCTCTCAAATGCTACAGAAAAATGAAGCAAAGACATAGGATATGAATGAGATATTTTGTGGGATACAGATATCTTCAGCACATGCAGGGAGAAAACCTCTAGCAGAGCCGTGTGAGAATGAAGGATATGAACATGCTGACCTCCTCATGCAATAGAAATTGCATGATTAGAATCCTGGTGAAATGCAGAGTCTTAGCCAGTTATTCATGACTAAAATCTTCATAGTGCCTCCCTTTATTGCAATTGTTACTGCACAACTTAGGAGAGTGGTTTTCATCTTTTAACTGGGTCACTGGCCCTAATTACCAGCAAAAGAGGCTGAGTGAAATGCTCTGGTTTTATACCACAGCTGATGCTGTTGTACTTGTGGGGGGAGGATTAGTGCTGCTGTGGGTCAGCTACCAGCTTCTCGTTATTGCTGCTTAGACTAATAGTGCAATCGTTCAGAGATTATATAAATGTCAGTGTAGACCCAGCTGATGAACCTCATAGATCAAGAGGATCCTCTTGTCAAATGACTCATTGAAGGATGTGTAGCTCCTGTCTTGATTTAACCACAGCCAGCAGTTAGGACTACGCAGCCGCTCACTCACCCCTCCTTTGCCCCCCCACCAAGAAGTGTAGGGAGAAGAGGGAGAAAAGGAGGGGAAAGGAAAAAAAACTTCATGGGTTGAAACAAAGAGTTTAATAGAACACTATTAGAAAAGGGAAATAATAATAATAACAATAATAGTGACACAAGTCACTCTCACCACCCAAATTCGCGCCATCCCAAGCAGTGATTGTGAATACCCACCCCACAGATATCCCCATTTATATACTGAGAGCATGTTGTCTGTGATATGGAATATTCCATTGGCCATTCCATCATTCTGTCTAGGCTTCTCAGCTTCTATGGGAAGATGAAAAAAGTACTTGAAAACTATAAACATCGCCTGGCAACAACTAAAATAATATGCATTATTGACATTCCTTTCATACCAAATCTGGAACACAACAACCAGAAGAAAGAAATTAATTCTATCCCAGCTGAAACCGGGACACTTCCTTTCTCTCTGTAATGTAGCAGCAGAGTTTCCCTCTGCTGCTTCCTGTAAATCTTGGCATGTTCTTGGCAAGGACATGGACTTAGCATTAATATAGTTGAACATGGAGTAGATAAGCATTACTGAGTTTACCACAGTCCATTGGAGATAACATGGCCAAAGCTGGGCATATGTTTGAAAAAATGATTTAAGTACTCTACACAGCTTTGTAACTCAAAGCAAAGCACTACCAATAGCCACTGCACACTCTTTTCCTTTCTAAGTGGTCAGTACAGATGTTCTCCTGTCACCTATTCTTTGTGTTTACATTTCTTTGTGGATATTCCACCAAAAAAGATGCTTTACAATGTTCTTGTTTTCTTGTAAATTTCAACAGACATTGTAATCCTTACCCTAATGATACAGAAGTTATTAGCAAATGTCCCACCGTGTTGTTCCTGAGAGCCCATAAGAGTAACTTTATATTTGCTAGGAATCAACATAAATCACAGGTAAATCTATTTTTATAAAAAGCAGTTTCGTTCTATCTTGTATTTATATCCTGATCATATGTCTTCCAGTTATCTATCTATTCAAGGTTCTGAATCAAAGAATTAAACTCTTTTAGAACTAAGCAATTTCTTCTACTGCCATTAAAAAGGGACAGGAAATGTTTCTCTCAAAGCATGTTGCTTCTATTGTCAGCCAGCAATCATCACTGAGACCACTTTAATTAAGAAAATCCAATTGTATGAAATTAACAGATGAGCCAGTATAATTTACAATTCTATCTCATGATCAATTCTTTTAGTAAACTTGAAACACAATTAAAATTAAATTTTCCAGTGTGTATTGGAAATTATTGTCCAGCATAAACCCTGAATTATAGTTAGAATAAATTAGAATCTGCTTTCCGCATACATAGTGATCAATGTAAATTTTACCAATGGTAGCTAAGTTTTATAAGTATGGAGTGACAGCAAACTATACTTCATGATTTTCTACCTCTTATTTGGAACAATTAACACAGCATGAAATTCTAATGGCTGACTTTGAAAAACTACAACCAGTTGAAGAGATATGTATTTTTACAGTAATATTCTACTGAGAGGGGAGGAAAAAATAAATACACTTCATGTAAGTGTATCTGTAAGTTCATAATTACGTAGAGTTATTGAATACTAAAAGTGGTAGGAGTCTGTGTTTTGTTGCTGAAGGTTTGAAGTCAAACTGTGATGATGGATGTAGGAGAGGATTGCACTTAGACAACCCCTTTTTCATTATATATGTGTATAATAAATATAACTTCTTATAAACATAACAATTCATGATATTAAATATAAAAAGTTGAACAAGTCAAAGCTAGGTTTGCTATGCAGCCTCACTTTTTCACCCACTCTATTTTTTTTCTTTTCTTTTGCACATATACACTATGAAACTGTGATTAGTTACATCATCATATAGTCTTCTTTTCCTAAGGGACTTCTACATCTTTCAGAGTACAGTCTTAATGTGTAAAAGGCCAGCATTGTTGCATTAGGGAATAATATACTTGCTTTGATTTGTTTGAAATTATTTGACTTTGCAGTCTAAAAATATTTTTTTACATACTTATTTTGATGTAGGTGAGTCAGAGTATTTTACTAGTAGTTTCGTATTTATTTATTTGATTTTATCAGTGTGGAATTTAAATAAACGGAAGCCCCTAATTTTTCAAGAAATTTTCAAAGGTACACACCTGACAATATGACTGTTATTCTCCACTTGAAAAAGTGTTTCAAGAAGTCTTCACTGAGTTCTTGAAGGTCAAGAAAGCTCTTGAATCCCCTGTTGATATTGCCATGTATGCCTTTGGAAATAAACATGCAGCATTTCTACAATTAGTAACCAAACAAAATGCTGTTTAACCACCCAGACAGTTATTTAGAATACAATTATTTACAATTACATCAAGCCCCATGGACCTAAGTATATGCAATTTCTTTGAATGTTCTCTAACTTTGTCCACTGACGGTAAGTCCTCCTCGCTCCAGACTTTCCTTCTCATCTTAGGAACCCTAGATTCCCAAAGGTTGGTCTTACCAGAAGAGACAAAGTCAAAGAAGGTATCAAGAACCTCTTCCATATCCTTTGACACAATGAAAATATAAAATTGCTATTTTGCCATAGCTGATCTGCTAATCTTTTTAATAGGAGAACCTCTGGAAATTTTTTTGTGTGAAAAAAATAGGAGGAAAGAAGAGTATCAGTTAAAAGAATTATCAACTAAACCCCTTGGAATCAAATGGAGATTTTGTCCCCATTAGTCCAGCAGAGTAATAATTACTATTTTAAATGAAGTTGCCTATCAATTGCCACTCTAAATCCTTTCCTAACTATTTCTTCCTGTTATTTGATCTTTTCCTTTCACTGATTTTTAAAGCCTAAGGAAGTACATTTAGAGTATTTCTGAGAAACAATAAGGTCTTTGAAATATAAAAACCTGACCTATTTTTGAACAGTCCTCTGAAAAGACCTGAGTCTTCCAAGGGGAAATCTGACACAAGAATGGCACTTTTAAAAAAATCTTATGGTGGAAGTAATTGGGTTTGGTTTGAATGAGACATGACCATTTAAATCAAGTATTAAATCATGAATATCTCTCCCCATAGGTTGAGTGCACCAGCAGAAAGTGCTGCAGCATCCAACCATGTATGAATTATATATGGATTAAGTTTGCTTATTCTAGCAGTATTGGGAAGGAAACTGATGCAAAACTAGTTCATGGTTTTGCCAGGAAGCACCCAGAGCTGGTGCTGCCCACTGAGAGGACAGGGATTTGAGGACCTGAGTAAGGCCAGCAGGACAGACGTGGAGGTGGTGGGCAGATCCAACCAGGAGTCTGTATCATAATGCAGTACCATTGTCATGTAGCACCTGTGAGGTCAAGCTGGGAGTCAGCCTATAATGGCAAAGCTATGACCAGATTCGGTGATGGCTGGGCAGGGACATGGTGATAGGGATGGATGGAATGTCAGATTAGTGGGGGTCAGGATCAGGCCCAGTGAGGGGAACCAGGGTCAGACGCAGCTTGTGATGGTTGAGCAGGGCCATGGGGACAGGGACAGTCAAAGGCCGTGCTAGGACATCAACCTGTGGGTCTGGACTGGCTCGGCAGGGCCCATATCTAAGCAGGGCAGGGCTGTGGGTAGATGGAGACCAGCCCTTCTGTGGTGGCACTGGGGCATGGTCTGACAGAATCAGGAGGGGAGGCTGAGAGGGGCAGGGTCAGGGAATGCCATGTGGAGGTTGGCAGGGCTGGTGAAGGCTGTTGGTGCTCTCTGGGCCCTGACAGTTTTTTCCTTTTTTGGCTCTCTGTAAAATTTGTGATATGTAATATTGGCCAGCATCTTCGTTAATGACCTAGATGATGGGGCAAAGTGCACCCTAAGCAAGTTCATAACAATAAGAAATTGGGATGACAGATCTGACCGTCATCCTGCTGTTCAGAGAAACATTGTCAAGCTGGAGAAGGCATCAGACAGAAGTCTGAAGAGGTTCAACAAAGTCCTATCCCCAGGGAGGAATAGCCCCAACGACCAGAAACAGGTTTTTACTGAGCTTAGGCACTTCTACTGCTAGGCAATTGCTAAGTGAAACTTTAATAGGTGTCTACATTTTGGGTAGAATCCTAAAGTGCCCCTCTGAGGCCTCAAGCAATCTCTAAACATTGTTCCTGCTCCAAATCCTTCTAATTTTCAGTCAAAAAAAGGCTACTTTCCCACAGGAAGTGTGTAATGAAACATGCAGTTAGCCAAAGCCTGCCTACGTTCCTTGTCAAGTTTTATATACTGATTGGTATCAGGGAGTCAACTGAATCAGTTCCACAGCAATAAATTATTAGAGAATACATATTTTTAAAGATGTTTAGGTGCCCAGAGACATAACAAATACCTTCAAAAGCATTGCCTTTGTCTTACCGACAGTACTTCTTTTTGGATTAACTACTGCTGTCATTATACACAGAGCAATGTGAGTGAAATCCCAGTTGCAATGTGTGGCATCTGATTGCAATAGTTTGCTGTCATGAAGAACAGAACTTGTTATATGGCACAAAGAATGATAAGATCATAGTGAGATCCATAAATTTTAGTTTATTAGCCATTCTCTGGGAATTGCTGTAATTTAAATTTTTAATGGAAATACAGTTTCAGTAACTCCTGTGAAGTATGTTCTTTTCCAATCGGCAAAGAAGAAAAATCAGAACCATGAGGTACATTTTGCTTGATTCATGTTTGTAAATAGCTGAGATTTATTCTTGGCATAAGAAATAATCAGCAAGAATCTACATTTTCATCTGAATTATTCAGATTGTTTCCCTCTTAAAAGAGTATTATTTTTCTTCTTTAGGCCACCACTGCATTTTACGAATCAGGAACAATCAAAACTAATGTTGCAATAAGCAACATCTGAATATACACAGATGATTTTCGTTAAAAAGTTTACCTTAAAATTAACAGATATTTATATTAAGTAAAGCCAGTGAATGTATGTGGCCTATTATAATTGGATGTTTCATTAGGTAATTTCTGAAACCACAGGAAAAATTTAGTATGGCCAGGATCGACAGTGAAAGCACGTGTGAACTGCTGGAAGTATGACTTACTGCATTGTGTCCAAAACCAGCAGATGGCAAGCAATAGGAAGAGGACAGCTATTATTTAGGGCCCAGAAACGTTTGGCTTCATACTTTGTTTGGGAAAGTCAGGCTATGGTGTAACAAGTAGTAAGGTCAGTCTGTATAAAAGTGAAATCTTTAAGAGATGGTAGCAACATCCAAGCAGATCCAAAATATAGACAAATAAATGCAATAAAAAGCTGATGCAATCCACATAGCACCACGCATACTGAACTCTTCTCTCTGCCTGAAAACAGAAGCCAAATGGACACATGTTATTTGTTGAAAGCTGGGACCTGATTTCCAATGTGTTTTGCACCACCTTATTCAAATGTGCTGTAACCTGTTGAAGAGACTCTCCTAAAACATAATAGCGGACAACTAAAGCATACAAATTAGTGATGGGTCAATAGCTTTCCTCTCTGTAACCACAATTCCACTCAGACTTTTCCCTGAGTATTGAGCTGAACTGAAGTACTGCTGCTGGATTCACAATTTAGTCCAGATGGCATTTGTTCTAAAATTCAGAAAGCTGCAAATCTTTCCTCCTTTTACTCATGCGTTTCTACAGATCTCTGTAGAGAATTGTCCCTCACATGTACAACACCAGAAGCAGGGAAAGAGTGCTGTATGTGATTTAATACTCTGTGTAATTTAAAAGATTTAAAGATAAAAAATTTATTTTTTTAAGCATTTAAAACTATAGCACTTCATATGACAGTGTGCTAGTTCCTTTCATTTCTTCTTTCTTATATCTACAATATTTTTAAGGAAAACTTATTCAAATAAAGCATTACTGTGTTTATCAGTTTAGGTCGAACACAACCACTATCTGCCTAAGAATTTTCAGCATAAACTTACAGATATCAAGAGTGAATGTTTTCATTTTTACATAATTTAAAAATAAAATTATAGGTATTTATATGTAGATAAGCATATAAAAATGTACAATTTCAGTATAGTTTATGGCCTCATTTATGGCCTTGACCACCATAGTTTCTGAATCACTGGAAAAGAAGGTTGTGAAAACTGATCTGTTGAATCCTTGGAAAAAATTATCAGCAATAAGGTACGGGGGAATAAATAGATGCTGGAAAGAATTCCTTAAAACAAGTGTTCAAATTGTGTTCTGCTGTCCAGGTCAAAAAAACAAAGCCAAACTGCTACAGATAGAAATACCTCATGAAAGAATAAGTACAAAACCTCAACAGAAAACAACCCTTATCTGAGTACCTTCACTGGTTAAGATTCAAAATCTTGCAGGAATGATTGCTTCCATTTTTGTTTACTAAGGGAATTGTGTGCTAAAGTAATCAGAAATGATGTGGCAGTCTATTTCTAAGTAGTGCTGATGATTACATTTTTGTGCGATAAGAGCTGTGGAGTGTGTTTGTAACAGAAGGTGAGCTTAACAAAGGCCTATTCTGCTAATGTCATTTTGCATACTCCCACCATAAATATAAACACTAGAAAACAAGCCAAGAGGAAGAAGAGAGAGTTCAGGAAAGACGAGTCAGGTTATGCTAATGCTGGTGTTAATCAGAGACGTCAAAGGATTAGGTATAAGTATTTTTGATACCATGTGAGAAAGAAAAGACATTGCAGTTGTACGGAAAGCCTAGCTAGCACTACAAAAATCTGTCATTTTGTAGATTTCAGTGATACCATCTGTGTGTGTGTGTGTTTGACACACAGTTTGACAAGGGTTTCCTTTCTAAGGAAACTCTGTTTAAAAGTAAAAACATTATAGACATGCCCCTCTGGGTAAGTACAGCGGTTCAGATAGCCAGTGGCAGTGGGAGGTGCTCTTTAGCAAGACCTCTCAACCCAGGCCATTTTCCATGGCCCATGGTACTTGCCTCTGCCAATGTCTACAGCTATTGCATTATGGATGTTGGAAGGGACATCTCTGCCTATCTCTTATAGACGACTTTGCCATGAGCTTATCTAATGCCTAATTGAATCCAGTGAATACTTCCTCTACAACTTTATTTAGGAATAAACTCCAGAAGTTAGTTAGGTGCTGTTAGAAAGGTACTTTCTTTTAACTGTTTTAAACTGCTTTACTTCTAGTTTCAATGATTGAACTTTAGTTATTTTAGAATTCAGTGAATGTCGCTCACTCTATCTGCTTTCATGATTTTGTAAACCTTGGTCATATTCCACATCACATTTCGCCTTAAATGAAGATTCCCAATATTTTCAGTCTCAACTCACAAGGAAGTTGTTCCCTCCTCTGATCATTTTGGTTTTCTGTCTGTACATTTTCAGTTGCCCTATGTCCTTCCTGACAGATGCAGAAATCAGAACTGCACAGAGTACTTAAAATGTTTGTGCAGGAAGGTCTTCTATAGGGCTAAACGGTGTGCTCTGTCTTGTTCTCCTTACCCTTGTCAGTGATGCAGAGTATTTTCTGGATGTTTCTTTGTCTGCTGCTGAACATGGAGCCAAGTATTTCAGAGATCTGTCAACACATAGGGACATGACAATTAATGTCCTTTGTACATTTAATTCAGGTAGGTTATTAAGAACTCATTGTCAAGGCAATACTGCACAAGCTTTGGAACTGACAGATTTCTAGATTTGGAATCACTGTCAGGGACTTTAAGCTGGAGTATTGGAAAGGATTACATTATAATTATCTCCTGACGTTTTCTCTTACATTGTATTAGATTTTCATAGCACTGACCTTGAATCTCATGGAATTTTTTCGTACTGAGTATAATGCTCTCAAAATGTTCCCAGANTATATTTAGATAGTATGTCCTTACTTTTTTCACTAAATTTACTGATTTCACCTGGGATAGTGTCATACCAAATGTTTTTGCAACTCTGAGCGCTCACCTATAGTAGCGTATTTTTAGTGGCAATTGTTACTTGGCATGCTATGTGATACAGGTATTAACTCTTATAAAAAGGAAACTCATTGCTAATATTAACAGTTTTGTACAAATAATGTTGTACAAATAATATACAATTTCCCTTGATTTGGTTTTTATTAAGACACTTCCTCTTTGACAAGTTTCAAAACTACTGTTAATCTTCAACCAAAATCATCTGTGCTTTTCCTTGTAAGGTCTTGTCCTTTGTTGCCTTACAGTACCCTATCATCTACTGATTCGTCTCCAGTCTTTATAGCTGCTCCTTGTACCTGTGCAGCATCAGAGGGCAATTAAATGGTTCTTCAGGCAATTCCTGTAATTTTTCTCTCTAAATTTGATCTAAACTCTAAACCTGAATTTAGTGAGTATCTCTATGACAACAACTTGCAGATCAGCTTCTCTTCTCCTCTCTTCTTATCTAATCTAAAACCTCTATTTGTCTCTCTCACTTGCTCTATTTCTTGATTGGCATTGACAGTACTACCATCTAGCCTATCACTCAAATCTGTAATGTCGTTGCCACATTCCTCTTCAACTTCTAAATTTTCGAATCTGGAATGTGGTTAAAATCCTGATGCTTTTGTGAGTATAATAACTTATGATGTGGGTGTTATGGATATTTCTTTCCCTAGTAGCCATATGGCTAAAACTCTCCTCCAGGCTTTTATCATATTATGTTTCGGTTTCTGCAGCATCTTTTTCTGTGTCTTTGCTTATATGAGTCAGAATTCTGCTACAAGAAGTAATTTCTTAGCTTTTTGTTTTCACTCTGTAATCTATGACTATTTTGCTAATGTTATCTGCTTCTTAACTTTTGAGCCCCAAAATCTGTAATTCCTATTTTCCTTTTCCATTTTCGTCAACTATCGCTTTCATGGATTCTCACTTTCACTTGGCTCATAGTATCAGTTCCTATCATCCCTCTTTCCAGCACACCTCTGCTTTCTCCTATCTCCAATGCACCCTTCGGGAATGCTAACAGCAAAAAGACATTCAATTAATCCCTCATAACACTATGCTTCATTATGAAAGTCATAAAATTATCAGGCAACAGTTGAAACCTCCACAGCACTACCACAATACAAACAATATTTGTAACAACGTCGTCCTTTGAAAGAATATTCTGAAGATTGTTTTTGTAAGAATGCAGATTTTCTTGTTCTAGGAACAAATGTATTCATTTTCTTTTTCTAATAATTCCCTGTTTTGAGAAAATAATGTATTCTTTCTCTTTAGTTGACTGTTATTTATGTAAATGAGCCTCTCCTGTTTCTCTATGCATATTAAGTCCCACTTCAAATTAACAGGTTACACTGATACAGATGAGGAAAAACAATGAGCCCAGGAACACCTGAATATTTATGAATTCAAAATCGCAGCCCCTGTAATGTGGTATCTTGTTTGGCTTTGCCCCCATTATTCAGTTCCAAGAACGTTACATTACTAATACTTCTGTCTTGACTTTGTAGCATTTGCAAGTGGAAGAATGTACTTAATTACACCACTCTGGCACTGTGTTGTGGCACAACAAATCTAACTGTATTTGTAGAGCAGTGCAGTTAAAAATATGTGTGTGGCAAGTCAAAGACAAGAGCCCTAAAAAGAAATCCATGCATCCTGGAGGCAAGCATCTGAAATTGTGATGGTGCAAAACCAAATAGCCTTGCTCTGTGTGCTAGTTTCCAGTCATTTTTACCTCAGACTACAGCAAGACCCTAGAGAAAGTCACGTATTTTCTTCCAGTGCTTCAGAAAATGTTTGTGCATCATTATTTTAGAAATATAAGATGATTCTTATATTACTGAACACTAAGATTTATACTCTGTCATGTATAAATGTCTGTGGGGAGGGGGCGGTAGGGGTTAGATTCTCAACTTCAGGTGAGAACGGTTAAGGAAAGACCTAGTTACTTCTTCCAGGTGCATGTAAAACTGCCAAATGAAACCTTTGCTTATATCTTCTAATTTACTGATGATTGTGTGGTTTATCTCTCATTTATCAAGGTAACCTAGAATTTTTGCTTTATGTTCAATTTTGACCCTCCAGGGCTGGGTACCTGCTTGGCACTAGAGGTGCACGTGTCCTCTGGAAAATGGGATAGCAACATTCCTATCTAGCCATGTGTTTCTAATTTGCTAAACAATCATGTTGGAGATTTTTCCAATATGGAATCCTTGCAGAGTACCAGCAAGCTGGTCAGAAACCTTCCCCTTCCCCTGAAAATTCACTTTCAGGATCCTGTACAGGCCATTACTCTGTTATCATCACCACAGCACTTCAGTTCACATACATTGTCTTGAAAGTGAGCAATTTAGTCAAGACTTTTTTTCAAATGGGGCTCATTATCCTTTGCATTACAGTACTGCAAACTTGACACATTTTATGGGAATTTGAACTTAGGTTTCTGGTTTTGTTTAGCTATGAGCCTTTTGTCTGGCACACAGGCAATTTGAAAGTTTTATGCATTTCAGACTTGTGATTATCCCAGAAGTTAACCAGTTAGCTTAAGAATAAATTCTTATAAAACTCCTTAAAGATGCAGTCTTTCAGAATATTCCCAAGGACTGGAAAAGTCTTTCAGCTCCTATATTTCCTTTCTGGAAGACACTGTTTCAGTAAGGAATCTAGAAATGGGAAGGCTAAGGATCTGCAAAATAGCCTTGAATTAAGATTTGGTTTAAGCATCTTCACAAGCTAACAGGAAAAGAAACAATCTACTCTGTCTTATGCAATTAACCTAGCAATTGCTGAGTCTCACCCTAAAGGAAATCCATTCTGAAATGGAAATTGTGAGATGCTGTATGTAGCCATGTAGATGATGAAGAAATCAGAGTTTTCTCATCACTGGCATTTGATCATATCCAGCTATGGTAATTCAACAACATCATCACTGCAGATTTAACCACTGGCTGGTTTACTTCATCTTGGAATAAAACCCACTGGAGGAACCCTTAGGAGGATCTACTCTAACTTTAGTACCTGATTGATACTTATAAGACTTATCTTAATCTGGGATTTATTTACTTAGGTCTGAGCTAACATGTGCACAGGGTTCAGAGTTACAGGGAAGAGATTATATAAGCATTTTTATCTATCCTTTATGAAGACAGAAAAGAGGGAAAGTATCCTAATGGGGTCACGTTTCTTTTGATGCTACTTTGAACTCTTGAAATGTTTCCACAGTTTTCTAAGCTCCAAATCTTCTACTTCTCAAGAGCTTTGAAAATACAAAGTAATTACTAGAGCAAATAGTTTTCTGTGTGATTATTCTAACAGTAATGCACACTTCCCTTACAGCTACCCAAGCCTGGCCTTTGATGTGCATAAACTGATACTCATGGGTTTTATTTTTTATCTTCTTCCTCTCACAGATTCCTAGCATGGGATAAGACTAACACCATGGCTGGTGTGAGTTGTACTAAGATTGTGTGGCTTTCCTTCTGAAATGCCTAGCAAGCGCTCTGACTATTTAAAGAGTGGGGTGATCCAGCACATTAAGTAGAGAACAGAGAACAGCAGGCTTCATTAAAGGTTAAATCTTTTAAGGTAAAGATTTCCAGTTCACTGATTTGATTCCATATGAAGGCAATCTTATGTTCTTTTGAGAAAATACAATTTATAAAGAATTCTTCATGCACACAGAAACATCTTTTTACTAATCTGGATGCCTTCGTAATATTTTTATCCTATTTTTCTCTGTTAACTGTTATAATTACATAACAGTTCAAAAAATAATAATAGGTGATTCTTTGTTTTTGGCTTGTGATACCTTATTTCATGAGGGACAAAGATATATGCAGCTTTTTATAAAAAATAAATTGTTATTTTCTTTTTTGTTGTCATTCAGATATTGAGATTATATTTGTCACAGCATGGTAATTTACCCCAGGGTGAAATCTCATAAACTTCCTTTATAACAAGAAATGGAAGCAATATTTGAGGAAAATGGGAGGGTTGTGGGATTTGGAGGTTCTTTTTGTATTCATTTGTTTTAGTTAATCTCGTCTAAACCCTGCTGCTAATAACACACACATCTACACGCCCCTCTTAGTTTTGGCCACCAATAACAGGAGGCCCAGGCAGCACAGCTTCACTGTCATTGAGCAGAGAGCAGAGGACTTTGAGCTAGGTTGCAAACAGCAGATGTTCATGCATCAGACCTGGAGAATTTTGTATCTGTTCATAATGATATGTTTTATTGCTGTAATTTTGGAGAACAGAAATCTGGCCGACTCTGTGGATGAGTTGGAGAGAACTGAAGCACATTTTCACAAATTAAGGATTATGGTCATTTCTGACAGCTCCCTTAATGAAAAATTAGAGGTTGTTTAGAACTAAGCGGATTGCTGAGCTCTTCAATACTGACAAGTTTAATGAGACAGGGAGATAAGTTTTGATTAAAAGGAAGCTGCCCCTAACTAAAAATTTTTCTTCGACCCTCAGATTTTTATGCCATGTGGGAGAGTCATCCTCTGAAGAATACTGTTTTACAAGCCTTTTAGTCAATGACTGAGAGATTTCTTTTTCAAGCAGATGACCTGTTTTACCCTGTATACATGCCAAAGCTATCTGAAAGAGGATGTTTCAGAGGTGTTCCAGCTAGGTGTTGACAACTAGGTACAAAAAAGTTTTTGTCACTGATGCTTTGTTGTTATTCCACAACAAGGTGTTAATCTGTATGCCAGGAGTAGGGTCCACATGTTACAGTGTCACAGCCTCACTGATGATGACGCTAATCTGATGCTATAAGGGGATGAATCTGTGGCATCTGTACTGTTCTCAAAATACATGCAGATACTATTACTTCTAGAGAGAATACAGAATTATGTGTATTTCTCCCAAGATTACTTTATCTCTGAAGATTTGGATTTATGGTTGGACTCAATGATCCCAAGGGTCTTTTCCAACCTAAATGATTCTATGATTCTAATTCGGACCCCATTGTTATGTGATGATTGTCACTCTCCAACCATGCCTCCTTGGCTTTCCTCTTTTCATCTTAGGATGTTTGTTGACCACATCTCTGCAATGGCCCCTGCCTGCATTTCTTCCAGGTTTTGTTTTGTTTTTTTTTGGTTACTAGGGAGAGGTGTATTTTTTTTGTTCATTTTTAAAACAGTGCCTTGGCCTAGAATATAATCCATTTAATTTTCACAGCTAGCATCTTTGTTCTGTTATTTCTTGGAATGGAAGGACAGACTGAAGGCTCTGAAGGGCTGGAGAAGCACCAAACTATTGCTGGAGTTACAATTCGTCCTCTTTTTTAACCTGAATAATTTCATTCAGAAACAGGGGTAAAGTTTTGCATCTGGAATTGGATTTATCCAAATAGCAGTTCATGACATACACAATAAACATCATGCATAGTTACGTGTTTAAGTTATTGTCCAAATTCACAGAACAAGTGCTTCTTGCTTACCATGGAGAAATTAATACATAATTAATTGGGTTTTGTGACACTATTGCTCCAAACCGAAGAAAACCATTGAAATTACTGCAGCTGTTGTTTCAAATAAAGAAAACCAAATATATGCAGTAAACTTTTTGCCACTCTGCAATCAGAGCAGGAGCATCTACTCATTAAAGATGCATCTTTATTAATATAATAATTAAGGCTTTATCATGCAAATGCATCCATGTGGCACTGTAGCATATTTATCATATATGTAAATTTATTTTTCCATCAAAGGCGCTTCTTTCAGAATGTCATCTCAGAATGTCTCAGAGTTGTCATCTCACAGCAGCTGATTTTAATTTCCTAGTATTAGTAACGTGTTTATGCATGGAGGGTGTACAAGACTCATATTTATGTCTCTGGTTTTCTGGTTTTGAGTTTTGAAAAGTTGAAAAGTGGCTGCGGAAAAGTGGCTGTACATATTTGCTCGTCTTTCCGTCTTTCTTAACAAATGCTGTGGATTAATTCTGCCTGTGCTCAGCTTTCAGAAACATCAGGAATTCCAGCTTTTTGTAGGAGTGGTATGAGAAACACTGATGTCTTACGGTGATGGTGCCTGCTCCGCAGGACTACTAAAAGCATTTGCTCAAGTTGTCCAGCAATAAACTGAACTGGAAGATTTAAATTTCCCAAACCCTCTGTGTAAGGCAATAATGGCATAGCAATCTGGGGCCAGTGGCCTTTCTTTGACCCCTGAACTGAAGTGAAATTCACTGAAACAAAGTGAATTTGTTTCATTGAAACAAACACTCAGGATGCTCTGCAGTGGTCATATCTTCTGTCTAAATAATTTAGTGGAGGTTTAAAATATCTCAACAATGATGACTCAAATTTTAACTAAAAATGAAACCTATTACTTATGTTAAATGAATCTCAGAAACCAGTAACATGAACTATAGCACCAAAAAAGCCCCTGAATCCCCTAATAGATTAAGATCAGTCTAAAAACTGCTTTGACAACACACATCCACGCAAAGAACAGAGAGGTAAGAGTAACATAACAGTAATGAGAATACTGGCATAGTTTTTCTTTTTAAATAATAAGATACAGAATTTGTGACAATTTCATCAGGAAACTAAACTCATGTCTCTTTTGATCCTTAAAATATAGCATCTTCCACACTTGAGGGTTTAAGCCTGACACCAGTAAAATATGTGTCAAAAAGGTTTTACTAAGCTAAAAGCTAAGACAACGATCTGACTCCAGGTATGTGGACCTAGTGAGCAGACACTGGTAATTGGCTGCCTCAGAAAGTCAAAGACCACCACTAACTCCACAGCCGGGACTCACAGCAAGCATATATAATCCACATGGTCTTGGCAGATTGCCAGCATGCAGAGGCCCCTTGAATGTTTTCCTCTTCTAATTTCTTTAAGTACCATTTAACTTTAGATACACATGGACAAATTGCAGGTTAAGAAAAATAGTGCAAACAAGCCCCCACATTTTAAAAACTGGAATAATGATAGTGAATCTATTGAAATTCTTACAGTTGAGGACAACTGAAAAGTGTCTATTATTGTGATAATTTCATTGTTACCAAAGGAAGTGAAAACATTATTTGGGGTTGTTTATTTAGATACATTGTCCAATTTCCTAAATGATACCGGTTCTGTATTCTTCCAATCCCAATGAATAATCTAAAATTATTTATTGAATTTGAGTTCCAAGAGCATCTACTAGATGTTGTGACCAGAATGATCAAGACATATACACATAAGATTTATAGATTTANTGGTTAGGGGATATAAAAAGTTAGTATAAGCAATAAGCAGGCGGCTTTTAAATAACACAAACAATCTGGAAAGGGAAAACATAGGGAGTTATAAAAAAGTCAAAAGGAAGCAGGGAGTGTAGAATTACCAGGGATATTTCAACCACCTATAAAGATTTCTTTGAGTAAAGCTTATTTGCAGTGAGCAGAAGGAAACTAAAATAGGCAGGAAAGTAAAAATTGACTAATAAAATAGCTATGGAAAATACACCAGAAGAGACAAAGAAATGGTAGATTTCTTAATGTTGTTTTCTTTCACAAATAACAGGATAAAGCAATTAGATGTATTTAAAATTAGGATTGTTTGATCAGTACAGTCAATTGGCTAATGGGGATGCCAAGGAAAACATTCTACAACATGAAAATCGAAGCAATAGAATTTTTATTATTGGAATAAAATCTTCTCAAACGTCTGAACTAGATGTTAGTGGACTTCTCTTTGGTCAGTGTTTGGTTGTGGTACCTGTAGATTGCACCAGAGAGGACTGTGGACAATTCCTGGCAAATCCTTTCACACTTGAGGAGCAGTAGGAACCTTTCTCAGTACAGAGCATGACATTTTGCTGATCCTGCACAATCAGGGAATGAAAATATGTATTTCTAGTTCCTATTTATTGGCCAATTATTGTTAGATTCTTGCATATAAACAAGGAGCTGCCTAAAGCAGACTGTAACAAAAATCTCCTTTTCATCATGTGATCTGCCAATACTGGACTTACTAAACGTAAATTCAGTAAGTAATTATTACTAATTATTAAATTACTGATTGCTGATTACTAAATGTAAGTCCTCACAAGAGTGAGGATTTCTGGCACAGCTAAAGTTGTGCTGCAGCTTGTGCCGTGTTACTTCTTCCCCTTTGGATTAAGTAATCTGTTAGAACAGTTTGCATAATTTAGTTTTGTGCCTACAGAGTTAGAAATGTTATACATTCAGGCAGTTAATTAAGCTTTCTTAAGGATATTACTCCAATTCTGAATACCTTGCTATTCAGAAACTATGCCTCTACCAGTTTGCGTTTTCCAGATTTAATCTTCACGTGTTTTCAGTTTTCAAGTTTTTTCAGTATGACTATCCCAGTATATTCTGAACACTCTCCTAATATGATTGAAATGATTGTTTACTCCTAAATGGTTCACAGTCAAATCCCAGAAGTTCATTTGTTTGTTTGTTTAATGACTCCCATGACTAATGATACTGATGTATGTAGCTTTCACATGCACCTTTTAGACCACATGTGTCTGAGAGATATTATAATGCATTTTGGAAAAACTCAGTGAATTCTAGACATTTTTATGGAAACCAAACACGAGTATGTTTACCTGCCAAATGTCATTGCAGATGAATGACTTTTGGTTTATGAAAGGAAGAAGCTAGTTAACATGTTACATGTAATTCTATGCAGAGCACCAAGCTTTTCAATTTCAACTTTTTCTTACTATGACTAAAGACAAACTGCCACTTCATATCTGCACATTTCCTTCTGTTAGACTTACAGGGGAAACTATTTATCTTTTCTTCCCATGTAAACATCCTCCAGAAAGGCAAATAAAAGCTTTTATATGCAAAGATTGCAATCTCTTCAAATGTACTCGGACTTTTCCCAAACAAATAACGTTATAGTCGTATCTTATGCAAGTCTACCAAACTGCAAGATACGTTGCATTATCTCCAGAATAGACATTCACCAAGTTTGTCATCTCCTGATTTAAAAAGACAATTAATTCCATATAGTTTCATGCACTGAATCATGTTTTACTGAAGAGATCTTTTTTTTGGAGCAACTATTAAATAAGCACAATTTTTATGTTTTCACAATCTGGATCGTGTGATAAAATAAAAAAAAAAAAATTCTAGTCTATAAAGTTATCTGATTGATAAGCAACCTATATCTTCTTAAATCCCTCAAACACGTCACTTTAAGTGGTGATCATTTGATATGCAGGGCAGAAGAATTATGTTAACTGACAGAAAAGTATTTTTTGCTTCTCACAGTGATTTAAGACTTTTGTACTAGAAGTAGAAGTCACACAAAGTCTCAAAATATTTCAAAACATTTTTGTTTTTGTTGGGGGTTTTTTGTTGTATTCCTGTGCTCGATCCCAAGGCTTAGCCAAGGTTTACAAACGTTTTGAAAAGCATAGCAGGTTGTGTCCTGTCATGGAAAAGGGGCTTCGTGTTCAGTGAATGTCCTAGAAACATGGGCTCCCAAGATGCAGCTCAAGCTCACAGGGCAGGGACCAGCAGCACAGGTCTGTGCCCTGGACCGGAATTCTACATTGTGCACTCATTTCTCCTTTGCAGCCTGGAAGGGACATTAATAACATGGGGTAAGCGCAATAGGTTATGAGCACTCACACGGTCTATGCTGTAAATCTCTGACTCTGTTTTTGTGTAGGGTTCACAGAACTGCAGGCTTACTTAAAATATGACTTCAAATGTGGGAAAGGAAAAACTAGCTTTCTGGCCCCGAGTCTTGCTCCAGTGCAGCTGTACTATAAGCTAGTGCAAAGCAGGTGCCTGGAGTGTACGCTTGCAGCATATTGACTCCTGCCAGGTTAAACCTGATCTGTGAAGGGATGGCGCTAAACTGCCTAGGTTACAAATGTTTAGATACCTGCTTGATACAGCAGTTGACAATAAAGTGGAGTTCCTGTGATGTAGATTTCTGTGACTTCTGCCAGGGGTTAAATGAGACAAATTAATTCCATCGAATATTACATGCTAAAGTAAGTAAACCACTGTACCTCTATTGCTAACTGATATGTTTATAAGTACAGCTGGCTCTCTATGTCTTTGATTCCCTGGTTTCTTGTGTTCAGATCTGTTGTGTCTGGGATGAATACCCACTGTGCTGTTTTAAGTACAACATTTGGACAGAAATACTGAAATTAAGGCAGAATATTTTCAGAATACTTTAGAAATAGGGATCCTGAGCAATCCGTCTTTGTGGTGAAAGATTTCTCTACTGTGTCTGGGAGTGTGAGAACTTTGACAATGTCACTACATGTTTTCACCCACAGGACATAGCACAGTGTGTTCTCAGTCCTGACTCATATCTCTGCGGTTGAACTGGAACTATTTGTCACTAACAGCTGAGATACTATGTCTTTGCTTTTCTTTGAAAAATTTTCACTGCCATGTGAAGACAAATTGCATGTCTGACCTGAGGAAAACTACCACAATGCTTTGCATAATGTCTTTCTCTTTATCAGTTCTCTCTCATGGATGATTTGACTACCCCTAAAATCACACATTTTAGGCCAAGTCAGGGGACTCATCTGCCCTAGATAGTCAATTACTAACCATTCGATAGTAGCTTCATATAATATTAGGAAAATAGTCATAACATGGGTTTTTTTCCCAAAATATGATCCAGCATTTTTCCTGTCAAACACATTTTTTTCAATCAAGCCATCGTTTTTCACCAGAAAAAATCTTTCACAGGAGATCTTCTGATGTTTTCTGGAAGACAGTGCCAGACGCTTTCTCTAATAGAGTATTGCACTTTACATAAAACCTTCATCAGCCTATTGGTTGGGATAACATCTTTACCCTGCAACTGTTTGTTAGTTTTATCCAACCTGTCAAAGAAACATTTGTATGCTACATGGTGCTGCTTGCAATAACTCAATCATATAACTGAAATATATCACCAAAATGGTGAAAACAGGTGCTGGATCTCATTCATAACCCTGATAAATCTTTTTTTAAACATTGCAGAGCTGTAATATTTCATATTTCCATAGCACTTTCTGTGCTGTGGGCTGTGAAGGCTAAAATTTCCCAACCAGGAAGGCAGAAAGCACAAGCTAAATGAAGAATCAGAGGTGAAGTTCTCTTTAAAGTAATTTCCTTTCAGTTTGGAGAAGAGCGGTTACTTCTTTGTATATGTGTTAAAAAAAAATCACTGGATGACAGCCTGATTACAATTTTTATCACGTTTAAATGTAAAGTTTCAATAGTCTTGGTGGCAGTGGAGTCTGTATCATTATATGTGGAAAAGTACAATTTCCTGTAAAATATTGCTGATTTGACATGTCTAGAAAGCAGTTTTTTTCATATTCTTACATAAGAAAACAAAATCTGGTTTACAGCTTTTTTCTGCTTTCTGTTAATATGTGGAAAGAAGTCAATCATGTCTGTAAGCTTAGAAAAAATGTTTTGAATTTCACTCTGCTCCAAACAGATTTATCTCTCTCCAGTGTATACAGAAGATTTCATTATGGGTAGCTGCAGCTGTCTGTCAAAAATATCTTTATTCTAGAACTCCCTCTCCATGTTTTTTTTTTTTCTTGTTCTCTCTGGAAACAAAATAGTTAACAAAAACTATACACAAGCAAGAAGTAGTGTGCTACCACTACTGTAAGGTCTTAATTCCTCTGCAGAATATTTATTGACCTAAGATTTGGTCCCTTGTGTATTGTTTTACTAAGATGCTAAATTGGTTTTTAGCTCACCACAGATGATCATCATGAATTGAGCTTGTTCTGTTCCCATGCTCAGTCAGAAGTGACTTGCAGCTTAACATCCATTTCAGCAACAGGTGCCTAGATACTTTCCTAGAGGATCAGAGCTTCCTGGCTAAAAGCCAATGGTATATTCAAGTATTCTACAAGAAGAAAAAAAAAAAAAAGATAATGCAGAGGCCATTTTGAAGAGATATAAAAATCCAGTCCCATGGCCTATCTCTGCAATTTCCACACTTCAAAACTCTGTTTTTGGCCAAAAAAACCCCACACAAAACACTATAAAGTCCCCCACTGATCTTTTCCATTTTAAATATTATTATTCTGCATTAAGATGCATTTCCTAGTATATTTCAATGTATATTTCAATCTGTCTAATAGCATGTAATAGTAAAAGAACAGGGTCAACAAGTTATTACATAATAACTTTAAAATATTCTTTTATATTTGAGGTGGGTAGAATCTATCCACAGCTTTGAGCATTTCCATGTGACATGTCTGTCAAAATTAGAAAAGTTTCTTTTTATTTATATTATTTTATTATTTGGCTAGGCTGTAGCGTTACTAACACTGGAGTGTATTAAGACTGGAGTGTTAGTACCACATCATGTTCTCATCTCTTTTTAACAACTGTGAATATCAAAGATAGCATATTACACAAGGAGAAAGGACCAACATCCTTCAGATCAGTGAAGCCTCCTCTCTATTTCATGGTCATGGCATTTATTGCACTGCTGAAGCTTACCTAGTTTATGTGCAAAGACAGCATGCTAATATACTGTCTTTTAGGTCAGCATCAAGTAAAAAGTATCAGACTTGGAAAGATTAAAATTTTCCCAGCCTAGTCAATCTGTGCATATGATTCTGGGGCAATAAAATAGCCAGTTTATTCTCCAACTGTACGAACATTATTACTGTAATTATTCACTAATTCTACCAGACTACTTGCTGAGTAATCATGAGTGCCTTGCCAAAGATTCACAAGTTTGAAACGCACATTGAGCTGAGTGTAAATACTTTCTCAGAAAAGTTAATCTTTTTAACCAACCCCACTGCTTGAAACACTTGCAGCAACATGGGTAGATGTGTTAAGAAAAATAACGAAGGCAGACAGATTATACAACCTGCTGACACATAAACAACCTTATTTTTCTTCCCCATTCTATAAATTCCCTACTGCTCAGGCTCAAGAATAAATGACCACTGATTCCCATTTGACATCATTTCTTCCCTAACAGACTGCTGCTGTTTGCCTTTTTCTTACCCAGCAATTGAACAGAAGTCGTGTGTTTTCTACTCCAAAGCAGAAACAGAGAAACAAATACTTCATTTGGAGTTACAGAGATTCCTTAAAGACAAAAAATGGGCAGTCTCTTGAAAGCACGGCTGCTTTTGAGAATGCAAGAATTCAAACTTTATCCTGAAAATTGCTGGTGATGGATGGTTTGGGGTTTTGGGTTTTTTTTACATTGAAGTATTTTTCTCCTGAGCCTCTTCCTTTTAGATTAGATTTAATCTTGCCAGTGCTCTCCATTGCTTAAATTCTAATATAATTCCTTCTCTCTCTAGAGGCTACAAAAATCAAAGTAACCTTCTAGCTTCAGAATGATTTTTTTAATGGAATTTAGACTAAAGGGGAGAAGAAAGGAAGGAACAGTACAACAGTCTCTCCTCAGCACAGAAGTGTTTAATTCTAAAGACTGTGCTGATGGGAAAAAAGCCATACTACAGACTTGGTAACTGTAATTTCTGTTTGAGCAAAGACATATGTAACTAAGACAGAGACAAGAGCTCTCTATTTCACTCCGTCTGTGATTCAAACTCAGTGCTGATTCTGGGGACTATGCAAAAAACCTTCTCATTTTTTCAGTCAGTATCTATGGCAGACAGGATCACAAAAGCTTCAGTTTCTGATGAAAAAGGAGGGGAGGGAGACAGATGTTGATATTGGCTGTTCTTTTTCCTAATTTGATTTTTTTTTCTTTTTCATTTTAAGTGTGTTGATTTTATTAATGATAATGATACGTGTGGCTCCAGATTGTTGACTTTTGTATGTTATTTTGTATAACAAAACTTTGAGAAAAAAACAATCAAAATAGGGATTACAATAAGCATTTGTAAGATACAGAAAAACTGCAAAACCTAAAGTCAGGGGGTAATGTTAAGCTATATGAAGTCCCCAAAACATTAAATTTCCGCTATTGAAGCATACGGGAAGCAACTTGTATTTGAATGTGAATTTTCTGTCAATTTGTAGCCTGTCCCAAGAAAGGTTTTACTCTTTCTGGTTTTATTTCCATTTACAAGGGAAGGAGGGAAAATATGTCTAGTAGGGAAGCATTGAGAATTTTATTCTTTGTGATAAGCAAGACTTTGCTTTCTCCCAGCTCTCAATCTGCCTACCTGACTAACTGGTGTGACACTGAAGAGGTCCTAAGACAGATTGTGAACCTACTTCAAAGATACTAAAATTGGAATAGGAAAAGGGGACAGAATCTGCTTTTGATTTCTAGTACTAAAGGATGAATTCAAGAAAACAACAAAGAAATTAATGGATTTGAATTCTCTTGAGTTGTGGGGTATTTCTTTATGACGAAACTTCCAATGGGAAGAAATTTCCATTTTTAATTCGTCTCTAGCATTCAAGTACTTACTGAGATTCTAAAAGATACTGACATCTCTAACTTCCATTTCCTGCAGTGTTAATTAGTTTTCTCAATGTATACGAGTATTTCTTGAGACATTGATTTGTTTTTTGAATATCTAAATATCTTTTAAAACTGGCCCAGTAATACATGTAACCGTGTATTATTCCTTGATGTTTAAAAGGCCTTGAGGTACATCCATTATTTGGATGCCTGTTCATCAGTGTGATTAAACTTCTGTATTGTGCTCATAGTATTATATTTCTGAGGAACGCAAAGCACTGCGAAAATAAACATGAATATTTTGTATGTGATGCCACTGATGTGACAGCATGTTTGAAGTGATCAGTCTTGACAAAAGCCAGTAACAGTGGTCTGGCAAGGTGGGAGCTGTGACTACTGAAAAATTAGCTAGTGAAATGTATCCCTTCAGTCTGTCTGAGAGCAAGGTAAATATGAATGCATTTTACTTGTTCATAAGTTGAATCAAATAATATTCATATTCTAGAGTTACTTTAAAAGGAGGGAAAGCTATAATGGAATTAAAGTGGGTCTGTCTAAAGAAGCTGGGCTCTGCGGTGCGGCCAGATCAATGCTGACACTATGGAAAGTTACATGAAACAGGAACAGATGAGATGAAGCATTTCCGAGAGATGAAGTGAGAGGGGAAAGAAAATTATGTCGGGCAAGTTTTTAAAAGCAGCAGGTGAGCTGCTGGCTAGTGAGGAACTTGAATGCAGAGAGCCTGCAGGTCAGAGCCTGGATTCACACAGGGCTGAAAGGAGAACCCTGCTCTGGGGACATCAGAAGTCGTCACAGTAAATGACTTCCATTTGAATTCCAGAAACTTTTGCTGAGCATCACTACTGATGGTTGTTATGCTGTGGTGTTTCCACCAAACTTCCTTCCATAGTGTTGGAAGGAATTCTGAGGAACGCTGTTGGTAGCTAAAGCTCCAAGTGGAAAATCCCGTGAAGGAAAAGCCAAGGCCGTGGCAGTATGTTTCCTTTTGTTCTGTGTGATGCCGCTGTGAGATACGTAGCATAGGTTAAACCAGATTTAGTGAGGATGAAACACATTGCAGAAAACAAATCTCCATTCTAGCCTTAAGAAGACACATATGTGTGTTCACACACAAGGATGTGTGACTGGAGTTGAGGGCTGGATGTTTTCGGGAACTATTAAACTCTTCGGGAATTTTAAAACACGTGCTCTCTTCCTTCTGCTCCCAGTCCTTTCACTCCCTCTCTGACTTTTGTGGTCGCAACAATGCCATTATGCTAGTTTCCAGTAAGTACGACAAACTGTTCTAATTAAGTCATTTAAAACAACAGTTTTATTGCAAACATATGTGAAACCAAATGTGTTCTTAAATTAATTTTCCACTGCTCTTTTGTGTAAATTAGATGGCTTCAATCATCGTAAGTGTGATTTAGGAAAGCTGGAGTTGTTGGAACCCACTGTTTTGTGACAAGAGGATGCATTCCTTCTTTATTGAAATATATGTGCTAGTAATATGTGTTTACAAAGAATATATTCAGTTTGTTGCAGCTTAATTCACCTAACATAAATATTTCACATAATACTGCTTAAGGAAGTAGATAACCTGTGACTTTCAAATGTAGAAGATCTTGCCTTGTTAATTCAAGAATTAAAACTATTTCTTCAATTTGTATTTATGGCATGACACAGCTATTGTATTACTGTATTACAAGTATTAATATAAAGAATTACTAATGCTTGCAGTATTATTTTTTTAACACTTTTTCAATTTACATTTAAATTTGAGATAATCTGTTTAAATCTGCTTAGTAAATATTTCACTTCTGTAAGTACAGTGTTTGGTGATATAGCTGTCTGAAATCAAGATTCTAGACATAAAAAGCAAGGTTTTATCTAAACAAAAGCTTGTGTAAGTATCAATTGGAAGTTCAGGAAGTCTGCAAAAACAATTTAACCTCAGCATGGCAAAATATTAATGGAAGGCTCCTAACTGTGCCATAGAAACCACCGGTTTGGGTTCAGTGTTCAAATTCCCTATTCCATATTTAGGGACAGGGAAGAATTTGTGAGGCTGGTACTCAACAGTTCATTTGCTAAATTGGGAGGCATTTAGTCTTCATCTGTACTTCTCTCTATAAATTCAGTGATTTGCTCCAGGCTACACTTCTCTCAAATAGGAATTCAAAATCTGAACTCTTTTCAAAAAAAGGCACACAAGCAAGACGCTTATCCCACTTTCATTCACTCAGAGATATAAGAAGCCTCTTTCATTAAAACTGTCACTCTGCCTGAGGATACTTAAACCCAACCTGTCCTTCTAGGGCCGGTGTTGGAAGCCAGGTCTTTCAATTTCTTGAGTGAATGTGAATGATCCTTGTGCTGGGTTTCTAAAGAGTTTACAGCAGTTATGTTCTCAAGTCCCTAGCTGAAATGGGTCTAATTTTGTGTGGTATAAACAGAACAGGCAGAATTCCATTTCTAAAATCAGTGTGGTAGTGAATGGAGGACATTAGTGACAGGAAAGTGGGATTTGATCTCTCTTCTTACTTTAAAGTGAACCACAGCCACTTGCAGTTCCAGAAATGGCAGTACTTGCTTTCACAAAGCAACTCTATCAGAGCTCATAATAGAGGCTTTTTCCCTGCCCTTCTCAGCACTCACATCAGAGCCTGCGGCAAATTCTCCTCCTTCAAGCCCCAAAGTGCCAAAGTATCCGGACAGATCTTCATGGGATGCCCCCAGGGCTCACCTGCAACCTTCCAGCTGCTGTTTGGAGAAACACAGAATGAGGATACAGTACATGCCTCCAGATCCTCTCATCTGGGTTGCAAGCACACTCCCTGGCTGCTGGCACCCACTGACACTTTATCCATGGCCACTGAGGTCAACTAAGCCAGCTTTTTAACCTGCAACTTGATGTCCTTACTGGCTCTCCCCACAGTAATCAAATTCTATCTCCTTTTCCTGGCAAGAGTTTAAAAAAAAACCCCTCAGGCACCAGCCTAACCTGTTAAAGAGCTGTCAGAGCGCAAACAACAAGGATATGTCTGAAAAGATAAATGCACCATCTTAGGAAGAACTATATGTTCTTGCACTTGTTGAAAACAAGAATGTATTCAGAAAGGTTGAGAAACACTAGTGATTCAAGTGTATCTTCACTTCTGTCTTTTTGTAACACCCATCTCTATGCTCAATGAACATACACTATCTGTAACATGTTCACAAAATAACATTTACTTTACCTGTTAACTCAGTTGTATTAGTTTTTGTGTCTTTAAATCTTGGGTATGGGTTAAATATACTTGCTTAAATCATTTGTGTGTAACTTAACGGCTAGGGCAATCAAGTGTGTAAAAGAAGAGACCTCTGTTCAAATCCTGTCTGGTTAAGAAAAATATTTCTAAGATTAGAAATGAGTGGTGGAGGCTTCTCTGCAAATAAATGCTTTTATCATCATGCATGCGTGATTCTCAGTCCTGGATTTTCTCTCTAGTTAACAAATATAATTATTGTAAGTGTTCAGACAGTTTTAACAGAAAAGACTGATTTCCATAGGTTTCAAAGAGCAGTGGTATGTAGGGTCCACCTGCACAACAGTACATGCAATTTGTTATGCCACCCCTGTCTGGACAGGCACAAACTGCAGTTGGAAGAACTCCTTTGGCAGCTCATCTATAGCTAGACTCCTGGAGATTAGGGGTCTATCCCTCCCAGTGATGCAACTCACATCTTGTGACTGTTGTGCCTTGCTGGAGCATTGTTGGGCTTGCCCAAAACATCAACCAAATTAGGTACCATAACACTGTGACTGATACATCTCTTAGAGAAGAACAGGCCAACTATGTTATGAGGATTGTACAAGCTCTGCAGTCCTGCCAAAAAGAGAACAAGGGAGATATGATTATTTAATATTTGCTATTAATGCTTGTAATGCTTGTAAGAGAGAAGTAGTATGTGAACACCTGTACCAGACTGCAAGTATAATCCAAATGACAATATTACAATCATTAATAGCACACAACAATAATTATTGTGGGAAAGAATTCATGAAACAAGATGGCAGATGGGAACAAGCTACCAGAAACAGAACATGTTCTCTGATTTGCAGACAGGCTACAAAAGGAGGAGACCAAAAAAGGGCAGCCCTAGTTTTTCTATCTATACTGGCGCGTTACTGAGGATCTTTAACATGTGCATGATATAGAAAAATGAAGTAAATGCTTGTAACAGGTCGACTGAGGAACGTTGAACGTATTGTATCACCAATTCCCCATCTACAGTACACTTGGCCTGTATCTTCAGGGCATAAAGTTTACTGTCTGTTTCACCCACAAATTTATCCATGAGAGATTCTGTGGCTTGAAATGGAAGAAAGCTTGAGGACTACAACATCAATATCAAGTCAGAATTTTCCAGATATGTCTAACAGTGGAGTGTCTAATCAACTTTAACATTGGGAAGTCAGACAAACATGCAACAACAGCTATTTTCTGAAGATGTTCTGATAATCTAACAGCAGACCTGAAACTTGCATGTGCATGACAGTCAACAGCTTATCTGATATATTTTAATGCTTAATGGGGTTTCACCTCTATGGACTTTAAGGCAACTTCGCTCCATCAAGATGGATTCCAAAGACATTCCTGATCTCTTTTCATCTGAGTACCCTTTGATATGGGTAGTGAGACAGAGCACAGGTCAGAAAACTATTCTGATAATGATTGCTTCTCTTCAGCTTCTGTCTTTCTCCCTTGTGACAGAATAGACCTACCCAATAATGCTGCTAAACATATGTCTAACTCCTGAGAAAAATGTGAAGCAACAAAAGTTTGAGCATTGTGACATTAAATACAAGATATCCTTGTGGAAGGGAGACCAGAAGTCACTGTGAATTGATTCTTCTGTGTTTCACAGAGAAAAAACATATAACCATGCTCCCAGAAGAACAGCTAAGGGCTAACCAAAAGGAAATACTAAGGACGGGGCTGTGTCCCATGAAAATAACAAACAGGAGCTACCATCTGCTGGAGAACCACTCAAGAACGTATGCTATTGTATCTGCCTATCAAAGAGCAATGAAGGACTATTAGGATTTAAAACCTTGCTAGACATGGTGAGCTGTTGCATATCTTGGCTACAAGTGTTCAGAGAACTCACTCATGTTGAAGACCATAAAGTCTTCCTGACTAAATTCAGATATACACTTTTTTGCCTCATATGGAAATATCCTAAGGAATCAGGGAAGGAAGATGTGACATTGGGCAGAAAAAAAATCAAGATTCATAAGGTCATAAGGAGGAGATAGTAGTATGATTTCATGTCCTGCAGAGAAGGGCAATGACCTGCTCCTCATTGTCAAAGGATGTTCTGTATATCATTCTATATTTGATATAACACATTCATAGATTGCCAATAATTTTGATTAAAGTATATGCTTTTATTCAATAAAGTTTCTCAAGATTATAGCTTAGTCATTGTCGTTGTATGAATTCAATTTCAGTGTAGATTAAAATTTATATCTGTGATCAATCTTGATTTTTTTCTTGATGTGTTACCTCATCTCAACCACAGATAATTGTAATGGGTTCTTTTTTGGAGAGATTCCAACGTACAAACTGGAGCCCACACAAATTAATAAAAAAGTTTAACTCTGCTTTATTGTGAAACCTTGCTACAAAGAAAAAAAAACAGTGAACTCAGCTTTACTGCGAAGCCTCGCAAAGCGGATCCCAAATGTCCCAAAAGTTACTTGAGAGAGTCTTACCAACCCAGTAGACCGTAGTAGCACTGCCGAGCAGCAGGATAACGAGGAGACACATCGGTATGGCAAAGGGAGGCAGGCACAGTGCTTCAGGGCATCCCCTGTTTATCTTCAAAGTGCGCTCATGTCTCTCCCTCCCTCCGGCCCGAGACAGCTCCCCTATATCCTGCACTGGATTGAGTCGAAAACTACGGGCTAGCATCACTGCACGTGTGGCCAGCGCATTCAACAAGCCTCACCAGACTCACGATCCAGCTTTGCTAACAGTGGCTGTCTGATACCTGATGACATTGTTGTAATCATTTCTTGTTATCTTCTTATCCGAAGGTCAGGTTCTCATGGATACACACGTAGTTCTTGCAGCAACAGTACTGAGGTCCTTTTTCTCGGCACGTATACTGGGTTTGGTTCAAATAGTAGCTTTCCATCGTGTCTCACTCGGACCATCCTCTGTTATCCCTTACATAATAATGTATAAAAAGTCTCAAAAATTATTACAATATGGACACACACAACCTCAAGGTTTATTATGCTCCTTAAGGACTGAAAATTATGAATGAGAATCAAGACAAAAGGAAAAAAAATGGATAAATAAAATAATTTTGGGAGACAGTAGTACTGTCCTAGGAGCTAAACAAAAAGTGACCCTGTGTCTGATGCGAGAAAACTTTATACACTTACTGAGTAAACCTTTTCAGGTCTTGACTGTGGCAGGAGTATGTTACATGCCAGCTGGAATAAAACACGAGTACTTTGGACATATTCCAAAGAATTATGTGCCAGGATATTGAAAGTTCCAAGTATCCCATCTTGCCACACAATTGAGCCAACACTTTTTCCCCTCAACTCACCATTTTGTATCTAAGAGAAACAGAAATTTAAGAATCGAAGTGAGTCTAGTCTTAGCCAAAAGTGATGTCTGTGTGTTTAGGTCCTCGTATGGTTCCTATCACTTAGTATTGAGTGTCAACCAAATATTTAAGAATACTGATTGGACTGGCAGACCTTCTTCTCACTTTAGAGGCTGTTCCTCTCAACTTTTGAACCTATCAGAGTATGGCAATAGTATCTGAAATGTTTGACAAATGACAAAAAAACAGACTATCTTTTTAGTTTCATACAGCTCCATTTCTCATTATGAAGTTTTAAGAACTAAATAATTTTTGAAAGATGCTTCCTCCTTGCATGAATTTAAAAGAGCCAGGTCTTTAAAAGAAAAATTGACCAAGCACTGGATTGTTCACCCACTAACAGGGAATGTGAGTTGGGTTAGACCACCATGAGACAGGTTAGTTTTACCCTTCTGATGTGTTGTGGAAAAACAGATTTTGAGCTTTTGCATAGGTTGCAAATTTTAAATCCAACATTTCAGAAAATTTAACCACTGAAGCTAAGGGAAAATAGATTAACAAGAATGTAAATATTCACTTCCACTTATTTCCACACTCAGACCTTTTGCCAGGTGCCAGCCAAATCCAGGTCTGTTAAGCCTCAAAGATCTGTACTTGCAAAAACTAGGAATCTAAATATCTGTTCTTAAGGATGCTCTGAAGCCTCACACCAGACGGTGGAATTGGTATCATTAGGCCTCTGCTTCCAGCTCAAGCCCTGCCTTCAAGCACAACACACCTCCTGAGGCCAACATACATGTAGAATGTAAATGCATGTAGCAATAGAGGACTACTATGTCCCTTCTTTTTTCTGGTGATCTAAGACAGCCTTATGCCTCACTGAATACTAAAGCAGATTCTCTATCTCAGTGGATTCAGCACATGGTTTCTGTGTGACAAGGCCTACTCCTAAGTCCAAAGTACACTTTTCAATAGACTGGGGGACTGAGGGATTTTTAGGCTGTCTTGAAACTTTCTAAATTTCTAAACTGGTATTTCTAAATATCAGTTTCCAGTTTGTAAACCTTAGTTAAATAGGCATTCAGAGCTTGTGTGAGTTTGATCATATAAATCAGAATTTCTTGCTAGGAGTGCAAAATCTGGTGTCTAATAGCCACAGAAACAGGGAGTAGTCCAATGGCTAAAACACAGCTATGGTAGTAAATATTTTAACAAGTACTAAGTAAAAACAACAGTAAATACAAGAACTTAAAACTCTGAATCTCATGGCTTATCATGTGTATCTTTTATAAGATAAAAAGTAAACAGAAACTGAGCTCCCAAGCCTTCTAATGCCTGATTTGGCAGCGCTGCAAAAAAACAAAGCTGAGTCACCTTACTCCAAATGATACGTAAGCAAGCCACGGCAGTTAATTCTGGACAGAACCTTTTTGTACCATTATTTGGGATTCTTACCTTTGTATCCATACGTATATGAAGTCCTGTAAAAGACAATGCCAAATCAAAGAGATGATTTTTTTTTATGATTACCTCTGATTATTCTATAGCTTATACTTACCTTTTACTTCTTAGCTTGGTGAGTGCAAGGACTTAGAATCTGTGACATGCTAAAATATTTAATCTTTAATAACCTGCTGCACTGCATCAACAGACTCTAAGTAATCAGAAAGTCAACCAACTTCAAAAGACATCATATAAAAGGCAAGGTTTGATAAAAACTTCAACACTTTAGAATAATTGATCATTGGAGAGGATCCTGGAAGTGGGGATGCATTTTTCCCCACTTCAGTAAATGTCCAGAATAATTACATCCTTCCTGCTGCAGAAAACAGAATCAAATGTCAAAAATCTCAAACAAGGCAAAAGTCACAACTTTCTGTTTCTCTCCCTACTGATTGAAATTACGTAGATGAATTAACTTCCTTACATAACCTGCACAACAGTAAAAGGACTTCTGTCTTGACTTGGGGGTGCGCTGTGAGAACAAAGCAGTATCTAAGTATGCACCTTCTACAAATCTGGAGAAAGGATGGTTCATCTGATGGACCTTGAGACCTCAGGTCACCCTTTGACTCCTATACAAACAGGATTGAGGATATAAACCCAATCTTTTTAAAGGAATCTCTCCTCTGATCTTAGATTACTTGCTTTGTACAGTAGCAACTCATTAAGAAAGCACTAAATGTTTGGATCCCACAATGACAAATGCAAGTCGTAAATCCAGCAATTTCTGTAAAACTTGGATTTACATGTGAAATTAAGAAAAGGCATAATCACATGGAAATTCAGGAATGGGATTATAGATTCCAGAGCCTGTTCAAGCAAGAAAACAACTCCCTTGAATTTCACCAAGAAAGAAGAGATGCTTTCAGTAGTAGGCTAAGGCAGGTCAAACTAGCTACAAAATGGCTGAACAGCTGCCTTGATTTTCCATTTTATCAGATTACATAGATTTAGGGTTGTATTTGCCTTCCGTGCCTCTAGTTTAAGCATCTTCCAAAGTACAAGGTTAGTACTGTAAAGTATTTATGGAAACTTTACATTTCACTCCAAAATCTGCAAAATTGAATAGAGTTTTAAGAAGTTCTAAGAATTTTCTAGAATCCTTTGTAACTCTTCCTTTGTCGTTTGGTTGATTGGCTGATTGTTTTTTAATTCAACGACTGACAAGGTTGTTGAAGTCCCAAATTTACAAAGGTAAATTATACTAAATGGGGCTTGTTGAGTTTGTCAGGCACCCTAGTGATGCATTATTTTTCAAGTGCAGAAAAAAGAATGGATATTATCAGAGACACACAAATGAACATGTTTATATTAAGCCTTCAGATCTTTCCCGTTTTATCTCTATATGAAATCTGAGTTAGTGTAAGGAACTTCAAAATGGTGCTAATCACGTAAATAAGGTATCTTCAATAGAGCAATAGCAAGAGCAAAAGAAAATTCTCCCTTTAGTAATCTATGGATATCAGAGCAGCCTAGGTTTGCTGTTCCTATACAAAATAATGCATACTTTAAAGCAAGGGACAAAAAATTGGATTTTCCCCACCTTTCAGACTGTAAATTATATGTGGGAATATCTTTTCATTCACTGTACTAACACTTTTTAAAGTTCTTTTCAGAGTAGAGTTATTCTATGTAAGATCTTCTATAGCAAGAATATTCAATGCTAAATAAATTTAGCATTTTTCAAAGCTAAAAAAAATCAATACAGGAGATTTATATGGCAATTTACTAAATATGGTACTTGACACCTGTACCAAAAGTAATTTAGGTACAGTTATTGGCTGGAGAGAAGTATTCAGCAGGATAATTTTAGAGTGACACTATAGGTTGAGACCTCAGGAACAGAAGCACATGTGTACTGGGTAAGGCATAAGGTCCTTTTAGCGCAGTAGCCTGTGTCTGGTATTGAATTACCACAGAACCAAATGACAGTAGCATAAAAATAACAGCACATCCCAGGGAAATTAAGATACAGAGTCTTCTTGTGATCTGACTTTCTTAGATAGAAGTTACAGATTTCTGCTAAAAGATAAGATTGGACATACTGAAGAGGTGCCACATAACAAATTTACAGATGTTTAGACCAAACTGTCTCACTTTTTAAAGGACGCTTGTAGACTGTGGGTCAAGCCTTCAGGTAATATAAGTCAAGCATGTTAGTTCTAAGTTTAATTATGGGAGCTTTTCTGAAAGTAGAACTGGCCTGGTTTTCTCCTTACGTGTTACCTACTTAATAAAGTATTTAACAGTCTGGCTTGTCAAAAAAACAGCCGGTATTAGAATGGAAAAATTCAGTCTGATCTGTATTCTGTTCCTAAGCTTTTACAACATTTCATCTTGTTAAAAATAAAGAAATTGTAAAAAAGAGTAAGGGAGAACGTCCTTTTGCTGTCACCTGAGTGCTACTTATTTTTCCTGATGCTTGCTAAAAAGATCAGAAACTATTCCACTGTTTTGAAAGAAAAGAGACATTCAAGGTCATGAAAAAATTAAAGATCTATCACTATGTTGGTATTGTACCTTTCAGCTGGGATTACAATCCAGAGTGCATAGGCTCTAGAGCTCCTTTTTCTGAACAAGGAGCTAAAAACTGAATGGTGGTAATTACCAAGGAAGCAAATGGCACGCACTTGATTCTGAAGATTTCTGTTAATAGTAGTTCTTACCTAGGGAGAAGGGAAATTGTGAGTTTTCCCTCCACAGCTGCACAGAATTGCAAATTCTCCAGAACAAATTCAAAGCTGAGGTAAGCAAGAACACCCACTTTGAATGACTGGTGGATGAGACATTTGGATATCCGCTGAAAATATTACTTCCTTGAAAATACCTGGCATCACTTCTCAAAGAAGCATTAGATGAAATGTACAAACTGGTATGAGTCACTCTGCAACTGACATTTTAAAGACAGGTCATAGGTCCTGACAGACTGCTAGAAATGATGTGACTGATTCCAGGTAAATTGTGGGAATTTGCAAGGAGGTTGTGCCATAGAAAATATTGTTTAAAATAAAAAAAAAGCATAGTGGAAAAGCAATACTGTCCAAATTAATAACAGATGACATAAATATTACATAATAATTAGTGAACACTGAATAATGAGAAGATTGCATATTTTCAATTATAATTACGTGAATTTAGAAGTGGATTATGGGAATATTTTTCTGCAATTTGGAAGATTCTGACTGGAACCCCTGGGTGCTTGGGTCTGTAACGTCATGGGCCCAGTTCAGCAAGTCATAGACAGACTAGCGTGTTCTCACGCCATCACTTGGAGCACAGTCAGTACCTCAAGGGACTACTTGGCACTCAAACAATCCAGTCGTATGTCCATCAGTGAGTAATGGATTCTTCCCATTTATGTTTCTGGCTTCTTTCTCTAAGTTTGTACCATGGCTTTTAACATAATTTGAATCTGGGGAGTAGGGGAGGAAGTGGCAGAGATTCATTGTCTGTCGATACGTTCATCAATCTAAAACGAAAGCCTTGAACGTGCTAATGTTCACCTTTGCTTTACAGTGTATGACACAGAAAAAATAGTTTTTTAATTGCAGTATCTGGAGCAGGCTTTAAGATAGAGGCTGTATAAATCCACTGTAGGCCTGCAAGAATTGCATTTTTTACCTTTGTATGCTTGCTACTGCTCTCTAGTTCTTTTCCATGTTTGGGTTGCTGATTGAGGTGCTTTATGAAAGAATCTAGACTGTTTTTCTTGTGTGCCCCACATGTTTGCAATAACATACTACTGAGGTGAATGCCAGCAGTAAAGGGATATTACTCCACAGGAAATACTTCACATCTGACACCAACCAATAGCTCCTTAGGGAAAAAAAAAGGCACCAGTTTGTTAGCTGATGGTTAACCAGTAAACAAAAAAGTAATCTTGGTAAAATTAGATTAAGTATGTAACTTCCAGTAACTGAGTTAGAAAAACAAGCACGAGAAATGACTAATACAAACTATTGCTTCAGGATTACTGCAGAAACATATTCGGTCACCATCCTCCTTTCAGTCTTATCACCTGTTTGCTTTCAGTTTTGAAGAGAAAGAAACTTCTACTCTTTCCAAGCAATTATGGACAACATATTCAACAGAGAAAAAAAAAAAAAACAAACAATTATCTCCCATTATTCCTATACTTTAAAAACATGTTGGTGGATATTTGCAAGAGAGATGCAATTAGCACTGTATAATCGTATTTTTCCTTCCCTGACCCATTTCCTATTTATTTTTTTTTGTCATATATAACATTCTATCAATTTGCATTAAGACAGCCATTTTAGTTTATTCTCTCCACCAAGAGTGGACGTTGAACTGTGTGTTTGCTCTGAAAGCAAATACATTTCTGCATCTTTCAAGGACACGTATGTATATAGTGCAGTTTTCTTATTCTCCCACATTAAATTAATAATTTTTTTTTTCTTACCTAGCCAGTGGGTCATTGTCAAGTCAAAGCATTGCACAGAGAATTATTTATGCGATGTTAGAAGCCATTGTATAATATAAATGGACAAAGTTCACATAACTTGGTCAAAGTTCACAGTATCACATCACTTCTGTGTACTTGTATGCTGACTGAATTTGGTTTTATAATCCTGTTTTAGTAAATCCATAGGCTGTATTGTGGTGAATTTTACACTGAAAACTGAATCTTTCTTGAATTAAAACAAGTCACAGATATAACTGATATTTTTTTAGGAAGATGCTCCATTTCTTTATCTAGGTTTTGAGGGACTAGTGTGCAGAAAATAAAGAATTTCATTTCTTTCTCTTGTGTACATAGCTTTTGACATTTTTGGAGAAAAATCACTTGTTAAAATCTGACAGAAAAAAGCCCACTGCAATTTAGTGCCTGGGGAATATCCCAGATAGGAGATGGTTCATTTGCTACAGTTGTTTTACAGCTCACCAAGGAAGCCTAACAGAACACAAGTGGTTCAAAGAGGACTTAGTTTCAGCAAGTTTATCTTCCAGCTTGAATATTACTGTGAAGCAGTAATAAATCTTGGAAGTTGGCATTCCAATACAGAGCCATTATACAGATTTTTCTTTTAACTGTGTTAACTAGTGTGACACTCCATCCTGAGCAGATTGATGGAACTGAACATGAGTTATGCACGGGAGACATTTTATTCATATTTAATAGATAAATTCTTGCATGTATTTTTTAAGTTAGGACGAAATAACTAAGTAATGTCTCTCCACAACATCACTGAACAAAGGATTTGCCAGATAAATAACTTTTATGGCCATCCTGAACAGACACATAACGAACAACATGCAATGAAAATAGATTTGGATTCCATAAAACTCTTTACTTTTACTTCTAAAGGAGAAAAACATACTCTAAGATGTCTATTCACTTTCTTAAAAGCTTAGCTCCACACTTAGAGTTCTGCTCTACAAATAATCAGCTCTGTACCACCTTTACCAGTATGTAAATCTTTATGAGAAATATGCGCGGATTGTGCATTTGATTGAAAGCACAATATAACTAGTTTCATACATACGGTACACTTAATTTTAAATCAGTATCAAGAAGAAAAAGGTTGGAGAAGTAAGACAAGAACTTGCTGCAAAAAGTGACTTTGCCTTAATCCTGACTTGGATTATGTCTGCTAGTTACTGTCTGGAAATGAGACAATTTCATTCAGAAGTATGTAGTTTATTTTTTGAGATCCTGTGTTTCTTTTTAAGGGAATACCTTCTTGTTTTTAAAAAAAGTGAAAGAACATAATGCAATTTAATCATACCACACTTCAGAAAGTGTTTTTAATTTTTCCCTTTAACTGAAGAGTCTTTCAGCCTCTTTCCAAATGAACAACAACTCCATAGTTAGGAGCATACACAGCCAGAGTGACTTCCTCAGCGTAACTGTTAAGGAATTGTTTAAGAATTAAGAAAAGAACACCACATTCAGTTAAATATGGGAGCATTTTGTAAAGACATTAAGCCACTATTCGTTTAGGACAGAAAAGATACAAGATGAAAACCTGTGTTTGAGAAGTACCTGGAATGTATGTTAGTGGCATTGTACTATAGCTTAACCCATTGATTTAATTTTACTTACGAACAATTTTCAAGATTTCAATTACTATTTTAACCAGCACATGTCCAATATGCAAGCCTGTGGCAATTGAATTAAGCTTTCTTCCACATTTCATTTTTGGATGAAAAAGAGAGGTTTACCGTTTCCATGCTTCCCTGTCTTGTATGTGGAATATTTCCTTTAGAGACAAATTCAGAAGAGGTTTTTTTCATCATTCCCCAAATTAGTCAGTTCAGCTAGGTATCTCTTTGCCTTGCAAATTCTTTGTTTGGAAAGTTTAAAAATGTTGAAAATAAATAAAAAACATTCAGATTTTTTTTTACCTAGACTATTTTGTTCAACTTTTACCTTTGATAAATAACACAAATACTAAAAAAAATACCTTCAACAGGCAACCACAAATTAATTTTTAATTAATCTGTCTGAAATACTAATGACCTGGAGAAAGTGGGATGTAGTTCTACATATACAATTTGTAAAGTGCTCATTTGGTTTCTATTCTCGTATAAGAATAGGTATGAAAGTTTTATAGTACTGTATCAGCCCCTCCCAGGTAGGTAAGCATCTGGGACTTTTCTTGGTGGTTTTTTTTGGTTGTGTGTTTTGTTTGTTTGTTTGTTTGTTTGTTTTTTAATAGAAGAGATGTAATTAAATTTCAATTTCTGTATTTCTGATATGACTGGTCTGGCTGATTCTCATGAAAAATTATTTCTGTGATTCATGTACACTTTATGATTACTTATGATTTCCTGTATAGTTTCCAACTCTCTTTGTGACTCCACACATTAAAAAAACAGCATAAATAAACCAGCATGATAAAATCACTGCTATGCGTGTGTGTTCAGTTCATTCTAGTTGTAACACTGGGCTAAGATATAGGATATTTTTTCCCAAAAGTAAAAGTGCCACCTACTGAATCACCAAAACAAAATTTTGCAGCATCTTGAGAGATTTTACTGAGAGATGTCCTTTCCAATTACTGATCAGGCCAATCCTTACTCAACTTGTGAGCCTCAATGAGATCACAGCTAGCAATGGTATGGTTGAGTGCCACATTACTTCACTAAGTATTCATTTAATGTGTGTTTTGTTTTTGTTTGGGTGCTTTTTTTTCTGGATTAAAAAGCGTTAGTGGAAGATCAGTGAACTGCACTTTGAAGGTCTTAAGCTTTCACTTCTGAAATAACTTTCTCCCACAAGATTTCTGGCAAGGTTTCTTGTGCATCTTCTGTATCTTCTTAATGGCCTACAGGGGTCAGATTTCCAGTATGAATTTACTCATCTTTGCCCTGGTTGGCCACTTCAGGTTTGGTAAAGGTATACACAGAAAGACTTCAAAAAGAATAAACTGGTAAATAGAGACAGAGACAGAAGACAGAAATAAAAGAAATAGAACAACCAGTAAATAACTTTGTTATGGGACACTACCTGCTAGTTAACTGAGACATCGTTTAGCAAGGTATAGCACATTTTTTAGAGGTATAAAATTGCTTTCAAGACCAATAGGACAATGAACTTTACTCAGGACTTAGAAGAGCTGTCACTTTTTTTCAGGAATAAGCAATAGGTACTTGGATGAACCTGATGTATCTATAATGTACAAAAATTATAATATAAATATATAATATNATAATATAAATATATAATATTATTAATATAAAACATTGATTCTAATTTAAATTAGAATAAAAATATAATAAAATACATATGCCATACTTAATCCTGCACAGCTTTTAGAACATTCACTACAAAAGTGGAAGGATTGGTGAAGACAATTTATATCTTCAAAAATTTGGGAAATTATCAAACATGGTCAAGGGATTAAGGAAATTGGATAATCACAGGATTATGGGTAAAGTCCTGTCATGACTTAAAACTAACTCATGAGATAGAACAGGAATCGATTTTTCCTTCTTAAAGTAAAAATATTTATCAGTGAGAGGTGTCAAGGCTTCATACAGAAACAAGAAAAAACAAGCAATTGTGTAGAAAAAATATGTCTAATCATGAATGCTCAATTAGGCTAGACAAAGTTTGTAGAGTCTGTAGCAAATCTGGTATTAATTTTGTGACAATGTTGATGATTTCTACAAAAACATAGTAGAAACCATCCCTTACCTATTTATGTTATACATTATCCTTAACTTCTGAAAGAAAATAGACTTTTTTTTTCTAATTATAAACTGGATATGTGCTGGCTTCCGCATGGATAATTTCACTGATAGCTTTTCATAAATGTTTTCTTTTTGTCTGTTCATAAAACGCCTTGGAGGGATGGTATTCGAACATATTAATTAAAACTTACTCAACAACTTGTGGGTTGCTTTCTTCATAATTTAGTGGTGACTGCAGTTGGGAAATTCAGACTTTATTACTTAGCCTGCTTCAAAAATCATATGATGATGTTGCTCATACAGAAACTGTTAAGCAAAAATAACCAGCTGGAATGCTTTTAAAAGTCAATGTTGGAAGGGCTTTTGCTTTGGTGAGATGAAAAAATATCTAGCATGAGACTTGAGAAAAGTCAAGAGGAAAGACATGGGATCTTCTTGAATGTGGCCTCCTTGAAATTGTTTACAAGGTCTGTGAGACACTTGGGGAAAAAAAAAAAACAAACAACAATATATTCCCACTAACAAATTACTTCAGCCAAACACAGCAGGTTGCGTAGTGGTAAAAAGTGGGAAGTAAATTACGCCTAACCCAAGACCATAAGAGGTGCTGTCAGCCCCTGTCTATTCATATCCCAGTCCCACACCCTTCCCAGAGACAAAGTGCTTGTCACCAAGTCAGATTTTCACCATGTGCAGACAGACTGCTCTGGGCAAGGTTTCTGCTTGTCCCCTCCTGCTTTAGCTAGGTTAAAACATCCCAGGCTGCCAAAACTCTCAGAAGCATTTACAGCATCAAAAGTCAGTCGCAGCCATGCAGGGCGATCCTCGAAGCGGGGCTTGGCTGCGTGCCCTCTTCTTGCTGTTCATAGCGAGTGGGAGGTAAAAATACCCAAACCAATCCCTTTTACCTGAACGTGCCACCTTTTTGCAGTGAGATGAAAAACCACCAGAGGTGAGCGGTACCTAGAAACCTCTTCCTTTTGCCCCGCAGGTCCGATCTCTGAATAAGGCTTTGAGTTCAAAAGCAGCACTGGCCTAGACTTCACAGAAAGAGCCTGGTCGTATATTCCTAAGAGCTATTCTGGCTCCTGTGCAATTTTATTTCTATCTGATGAGACGCACAACCTCTGGTTCCCGAGTCGAACAGGGCCGGCTGATCACCGTGTGTTTGCCGGGCAGTACACACGCGTGGGCAGAGGCGTCTGCCTTTTACCAATTCGGTGTCATTAACACAACACCGTCCTTCCCACAGCCTCCTTACAGTAGCAGAGTCCAACAGGAGCGTGCTGCACCCCCGAGGAGCCAGAACGCTTACCTTACAGTGCAGAGGTGTGCGAGTGTCACCTCCCAGTTATCACTTTTTTCCCCACCAGAAACGGGCATCATTGATGTTTCCTTCGACATGAATTTGGCAGC
>VXBH01006349.1:49376-62908 GCA_013400035.1 Rynchops niger
TTTTTCCTGGGAGGCCGGGGGTGCCTCTCCTGCGGGGGGAGAGGAGGGTGTTTGGGAGAGCTGCGGGATCCGCAGCCCTGCCCGATGCCGGGCCGGCATCCCGACGGTGGGAGAGGTGTCAGGAGCGGCTCCACTCCCGCTCCAGCGGGTTTAACTTTTCGGCTGCACGGTGCAGCCCCATATTCACCCCCAGGCAGCATCCCGTCGCGGATCTCCCGGCCGGTGACCCCGCGCACCCACCGCCCCGGCGGAAGGGTCGCTGCCCGGCTCGGCAGTACCGGCGCGGCGAAGTCTGCTCCTGCCTCTGCAGGCAGCCTCCCCGAGAGCCGAGCGCCCTGTTTATCTCGCCTTATCTGGCAGGATTGCCTTCGCAATCTTTCATTTGCCGATGGAGAGTGTCGTCTCCCCTCGGTTAATCTGCAGGCAGAGTGCGATTACCGCCGGCATGTTCATCAGCAGGGAAACGCTGTAGTTGAAGGAAGAGAATTTGGCTGTCCTTTTGGAGATTTCGACGTTATCTTGCTTTTGCTACACAACTGGTCGACAGATGGTTGGATTATGCACTGAAATTCAAGTCCAGAATCTCTGTGCATTGCTTTGTAATCCTGTATTTGGCATTTATAACAGGCTGTGTTTTTTTGCTATTAAATATTAGTTTTCTATTTTAACAACATTGTCAACAAGTTTCATTCAACAGACTTTTGCCATCTGAGGCAGTCTGAAATTCACCCGGTGCTTCGTATAATGTTGAAAGATGTATAAACACACGGCTCACTAATCACAGCTGTTAGACTTCTTTCTCACCCGCAATTCCAGATTTCTCCTTTTTTGAAAATATATCTATAATTTCTCTTTTCCTTGCTTTGTAATTTTTTGAGGTATTTTGAAGTGGAAATAAACATTATCTGTAGGGCAGTTCTTTCAACATTTTAAAGACTGACAGAGCAAACTGGCTTCTGTTGCTGCAGAAGCACATTTTCAGGACCTGGAGAGGATGTACTGTGATCTGTCCCATGAATGTAAATCATTCTCTGCACGTAATCAGTCCTAGCTTTCCTTTAGTGAGCAAACAAGATCACTGTAGGTGGAGGTCGTATGTCATCATTTACTGTGGCATGTTTTATCTAAGCAAACTTGCCTGTTGTCATTGAATGCATCTGTGAAAGAGAGCTGGATTTACCTCTGCTTGATGGGGAAATGGCTTGTGTGGAACTCCTTTTCCCAACTAGAGTGAAATGTAAGAGGGAAGTTGAAGAGAAATGGTGCGGTAACTCTGTTAAGTCCTGTGTACCTGTTGAAGGGTGGAAGGATTGCCAAGAGCATCCGTTTTGAGAAAATAAAAGTATTTTTTGTAAAAAGATAGTCAAATCTTGTTCATAACCACACATGGGCTTTTGAGTAATGCTTTTCTCTAAATATGTCTCACAGAGATGATACCTGCGGTACGCTGACACACAAGGGTTGCATATGCAATTGTCTGCTTGCTTGCGGTATTATCATTATGTGTTAAACACACTTTGCAATATTATTGTTATGTTTTAAATATACTTTGTATGACGTTTATTTTGAAAAGTCTGCAGAAGTTTGCCATCTGAGTACCTCCCGTTGTCTGTCTATGGACTAAATCTGTACAAGATCTATTGACGCATCTGCAATGTATACCTTTTTATGAGAAAATGATTTAATTGATGATATTATAAGCTAGTAATCAGTCACGTTCATAGAGGGAATGTTAGAAAGCATTGACTGTTCTTTCATTAAAACATGTAGGAAATTGATCTATAGTCAGTTTTGGTGCATTACACACGGAAATATACCTGTGCTTCATTTGTGGTTCCTTACTGAAGGACCAGACAAAGTAATAAACTAGAGGATGTAAGTTTGCGCTTTCCATTTTCACTATGAATTGTGTTCTTCTGGAAATGTTTTGGCTCCCTTTTTTTTTGACTGGGTGTTTGCTGCAGTCCAACTATTGTGCTACAACCTTTTCTGTTGTTTGTTCCTCTTTTTTTTTTTTTTTTAATTAGGAACATAGTACCTGAAAACAGGTTTTCATTCTTTTTATTACTGTTATGTTAAAAAAGACTAAAATTCTGCTACAGTGGTAGGGTATAAGGGCTTTTTTTTGTGTGCAGCTACAGTAATATTTAGTTGTGGTATTGAAAATACAGCATTTGTAGAACACATTTTTTTTCTATTATGTCTACCTGTATGTTACCCTTAAATAGAAATTATTTATTTATTAGATTGTACCTAATGTAGCACTTCAGGTATTGGGATAGACTGGTTGTCCTCTCCTAGCATCTTTCAGTCTTCTTTTGTAAGATTTTATGTTCAAAGTACTGACAAATTGAAAGATGGTTTCATTGCTTCGAAGTGAACTGTTCTATAGCAGTACGGAGTGTGGCTGTACAAGACTTGTATGTCTTGTTATATTTTGCTTGTTATAGTTCACTTACATTAACGTATTTGCCTCTGCCCTTTGTTCCAATGCTTTTTCTAATTGATACTTTAACATTTTCTGTATTTAAAAGAGGAGAACGGAGAAGTGGGAAGAGGATGGGGTGTTAAATCCAGATGCACAAACCACGGAGGTTATAAATTTTCCGTAAAAACACATGACCAAATCATGTGGATGAAAACAAGTACTGTTAGGAGTAGCAGATACCGTGTCTCAGAAATGCAACATCTGTCTTTTTTTTTGTCCCTTATTTATTGGTCTGGTCTGGTTAAGCTAATGTGACCACAAAAGACTAAGGATGGAGAAGGAGGGTGACTGGGAGACGTGTTAGGATGGAGTGGTTCCAGGTCCAGAGTCTGAGCTCATGTATGGCTAATCCTCTCTTGGGTGCAGTTAACTTAGGAGAGACTTGGCCACTTTTGTCTGCTTCCTAAAAAGAAACACGGGGTGGGTGTGTAGTAACAGTAGGACGTGTTTCATGCTGGAAGAAATTAATGGATTTAAAATGGATTGAGTGGCTGTTATTTGATGAATATTCTAAAGAAAAATCAAAGGGGTGCCAGAGGATTGAGAAACACTGACTGTTTCTTTAGTCCAGGCTATTTCAAAATAAAGTTGGTGAAGCCTTAAACTTTGATTCTCCTCCAGAGGATTGGATAAAAAACCTTTTTCTGTGGAGTCCCTCTAGAAAGATGTTTATTATGAAGTCTTGCTTTGCAGATGATATTTATCTGTCTGGTACATAAATAATGAGGTGATGAACACCACTGGAAACCAGAACACATGTTGTAATTAAAATATTTTGAATCTAAAATGCATGAGGTAGCCCTAATTTTCTGATGACTTCAGAAGGGATGGTAGGGGTTGTGCATGCACACCTGTGGACAGCAGGGCACAGAGATCTGCATCGTCTTAATATTGATATTATCATTTTTAAGACTTCCCTGTTTCACATTTCTGTAGCCTTTCACTTGTTTACATTAAGGAAATACTTAACTAAATAATTTGATAAATAGTTTTTGTAGTAATAAAAATTCATCATGCAGAACAAATTCCTGGAAGTTATGTGTGAAACATTTGCATAGCTTTTAATTGGCTAAGTGCATTTCAACTGTTTATCGAAAGGAAGCAGCTGTGTAGCTATTGCCAATGTTTAGAATAATCCAAAATGGAGGTACAGGAGGAGCAGGAGCCCCCATAGGCACATGCATCAGTAAATTTCCAGTCTTTCCGAGTCTACCTCCTCTGCTTTAAATCCTGCAAAAATGTCTTGCTGACAGAATGAGTGAATACTCCTACCTCATCTAGCTGACGTGTTTATTTGCCGTGAAGATGTCATCTATAAAATTTGGGTGTGACTTAACACATAATGTTTTCTAAAGGATGATGGAACCATGAGATGCCACCCCCCCCCGCCTCCCACCCCAAACATCATGACAAAGTTTGTTATGGAGTAGATGACCTGATTCTGTTACCATGCCAGTCATCATTCTTTTAAATGGAGGGTGGTCGTGTATTCCATGGTCTTCAGTTCTGGATCAGGCCTGCAGGAGCATATTACAATTACAACAGTAATGTTTTCCATTCTCTTTCTGGTTTTGTGTTCAGGTAATGATCCAGGTAGCAGGAAAGTGCTTCAGGTTGTTGCCAGTTAGTCCAGAAACTAGGGAGCTGCAGTTTGTATCCACCAAGAGGATTAGAGCAGCAACAATCAATTGTGTTATCAGTATCTCTGATGTGCAGGCAGCAATACAAATACAAAAAATGTTTTGGGTTCATATTGCTGCATGAAGGCGAGGTGGAGGAGGTATTACAGCACAGGTATGTAATATATTACGTAGAAACCTAAGGGTAAGCAGAACAATAACAAAACATTTTAATCCATTCCTTATTCTCCTGCTGATCCCTGCCTCTTCTCCTTTTTGGTCTCTCTCTAGATGTCAAGGACTTGCTGCTCCTTTTGCTAGGCAGTGGCAGTCGAAGGAGGAGGTTTTTGAGCATACTTGTTCCTACTGTTAGGAATCCAGTAAATGCAGGTGCCCTTCTTATGTATGGATTCTGGATGGTGGCCCTCCCGTAGCCTTGCTTCAGTGGAGGCACTCTGTGTGTATGCAGATCTGGTCAGTGAGATGTGAGAGGGACTGAAGCTTTCTTGTGATTTTTATTGCTGTACCTGGGATTGCGGTCCAGTTCAGTCACCAGGACCAAGGCATTGGATGACAAATGGCATTGCCCATTCCAAAACTTGCTAATCTCTCCGGCAGCAGGCTTTTTTTTCCTCTGATTTCTTATTGCAGTCTTTAATGACAAATACAATCGTGAACTCTACCTCCTGGGTGTTTATTGTAAGTGCAGAGTATGATCCATTATGTAAGAGCAGTACAGTGTATGTACACTGCACAGCAACTGTATTGTGATCTGCCCAGGGGTCCAGATAAGGCCATAAATAGTCATTACAGGTAACTGAGTCATAATTTTCCTTTCCTTTCCTTTTATTTCTTGTGGTCTGTGAAGCATTTTTACAGTTACACACAACAAAAAAGTGCAAATGCATTACGATAAAATTCTTATGCTGGTAGTGTCAACAAAGCTAATTGAGCTAAAAGGTAACTGTGAACCTTAAAAAAACAGCTATGTGTTAAGGTTGCCAGGAACATCTTAAATGCTGATATATGACAAGTTAAGGTTGCTCCACATCTGATTTGTAACCAAAGCTACCAAGAGTTATAATTGTATTGTGTAACACAATGAGAAGAATAACTAGTGTACATACAGAACGTTCATATCAAGAGGCTTGACAGAGGGAGGCACACTGTCAATTTATGGTAGCTATTTTGTTTTTATAAACACTCATGTCACCTACTTCATTCCTTTTATGCAATACTAAGCTCCTGATAGTAATGTGTATTGTGCAACTATGAGCTAAATAGAGCATATATAAATTCAGTTTTCAAATAAAAACAGTACCACAGTGAAAATACCTATTTTTGTGCTAAAGTTTGGGCTTCATACAACCTGTGCACTTCTGATCGTGATACAGAGAACAAAAATAGTGAGGCACGAAATTCAGTCTGTTGCAGTCAGATTTTTCCATTGACTTCACTAGGACCAAAAGTAAGTCCAAGGGTGACAGAAGTTAGATTTGGGCTGCTTCATTTTTATTAAAACTTCAGAATTCAGAGAAATGAGTTGCTGCCATGTGTAGGTATAAATGTGTCATACAAAAACAATGACTTGGTTGAGCACTGTCATTGAAGTTTTGCAGATTTTTACCAGTTTCCTCTGGAAATGAAGCAATGCTTCTGTTCCCATTGCTCACATTGGACAAAGTTTTGGAATAGCCTTGGGGCTTCCAGTCCAAAACTTCCATCCAAATTAGTACTCACAGTCAATTTGTACACAACTAATTAATAATCCTCTTGGGGGAGGTGCAGGAGAGGTGCAAATGCTGTCCCCAAGTTTTAAAGAGTACGTTCCCGTAGTGCCTATTTCACAGTACCTCAATGAAGAGCATCACTATCCTCTCTAGTTTTCATTTCTTTTAAGGCTGCAAAGTATTGGTGGCTTATAGTCTTCTCTGGGTATTATAACTGTTATTTGAGAGGCAGGTGAACAGAATGGTCAGTGACCTCCTAGGTAGCTCATGTATATCCTGCCCAGATGTCCCCACTTTTTTTAATTCAGTAGAGGTTGTTGCTGTGAGGCAGACAGAGTGACGGGGTCGAGTTTGTGTATGGATGGCTGTCCTTGCCATGAAACCTGTGGCTGACATTCACCCATGCAGGTTAACACTAGCTTAATTACCTATACATAGATAGGGCTTTGTTTTATTCTATCAGTAGTCAGGCTTTTTGTTTTGGTTTGGTGTTCTAGTTGTTTTTTTTGTTTGTGGTTTGGTGGCGCTTCTTTTTAATAGCAGCTAATGTATGTTGTTTTCTTAACGTACATTATTGAGGTAGCATTTCATTCAAATTTCAATGTAGGGTGCATATTTTCGGTTTTACTGGGTCTTTACTATGTTAGCCATGAACGCATGGGAAGGGCTTCAGCCTGTACATGCCTCCTCTCGCAGCTCATGTCCAGCTCTGTACATCGTTAACTCTGGCCATTCTTGCTGCAGCTACCTGCAATGCTTCAAAATGCCCTTTCTTATTGTACACGGGGGAAGAAGAAAAGCAGAGCCTGCTTTCACTGTGGAAGGGCTGAGAAAATCCTCTCAGTATAGCTTCCCTGTGTCAGGTTGTGTGTGTGTGTGTTGAATGTCTGGGGTGGGAGAGCTTGGTGGCTGAGCACTCGCTTTGGTTTAAAACTATTGTACAACAGCTGATGGGAGCAGTGAGGAGCAATTGCCTGCAAACAGGAGTAGTACTGTCAGTTGTTGCTTTTGCAAAAATTATAGTATGTTCATGTGTCTTTAAAGGTTAACAAACTCATCTGTTGTCTTATGCAGCACGTGTCACATTGCATTATGAAGACTGAGAGCACTGATGTTGAATCATTTCCAGATTTCATTGCAGATTATTTCTCAGTAATCTGAAAAATCGTGCAATTTTAAAACTTTCAGGTTTTTCTCCTTAAATCTTTTTAGTTAGATCCGCAGTAATTATTTTAGTATTATGTATTATATAATTATATTATATATATTATTTTTATATATAAATCATAATATGTTATTATATATCGGTATTATATTCTTCTGTTTGTTGTCATCTGTTTACAGTTCTTTCAGTGAACACCTTCAAGGTAGAAGCAGAGTAAGAAATTCTTATTTGCACTGTAATCATTTGTGTTGTAAGTAGGAGAAGATGGTAATTTAATACTTCCGAAAATAGTGTAAGAAGTTTAGTATTTGTTTAAAGTGAGACGATCAGCATGGGGCTCCAGGACTTCGATGGGGAACCAAAAACTAGATTTGGGCTTTCCATCCAACTGCAGAAAGTGAGGTAAGTGCTTCAAGTATGCAAAAGTTTGGTATCTAACAACATTTTATATTTTACTGGAGATGGCACTGTGTTAAAGCAGGCAGCTTATGTGGCCTGAAAGATGCAGGTTTTATAAACAAGCAAACTGAAAATATTAACAAATGAACAATTTGCACTTGCTTCTCTGTTACAATTCATTGGTTTATACCCATGTAAGTGTGTCCTTTCTGTAAAAAATTAATGTGAAAATGTGAAAAATCAAGGTTGTTATGTTTCTTCTTTACTGTGGCGTAACAAGACGCAAGTATAATTCTGTCTTTGCATGCTTTGTGATTGAGATTATCTTTTTTTTTTTTCTTTCTTTTCTGGTATGCCTTCAGCTTTATCTTGTCTTTTTGATGAAACTGGGCAAAAAGAACACTTTCTCAGTGTTAGTTCTCTGAATTCTTGTAAGGGCACTTATTAATGAGAGAGTAAGTGTCCAGCTAAATTAACTGCTGAAAGTTCAGTAGTTATGGGACAAATATTTGGAACAAATATATTTATTTTTAAATATAGAATCACAGGCTGGTTGAGATTGAAAAGGACCCCTGGAAATTGTCCAAGTCATTTAAGTGTCTACCAGAGCAGGTTGCTTAGGATCTTGCTCTTGAGTATCTTCAAGGATGGTGACTCCACAACCTTTTTGAACTGCCTATTGCAATGTTGAATCACCCTTAGAGTAAAAGTGTTTTGTCTTGTGTTTAAGTAGAATTTCCTGTATTTCAATTAGTGCCTGTTGCCTGTTCTCTAATTTAGCACCACTGAGAAGAGTCTGGCTCCGTATTTATACACATTGGGATAAGATTGCACTGAGCCTTCTTTCCAGGCTAAACTATCCCAGTTCTCTCAGCGGCTCCTCATATAACAGATGCTCCAAACCCCTTACTCATCTTCCCAAACTTTTTCTGGATTAGCTCCAGTATGTTAGTATCTGTCTTGCACTGGGGAGCCCAGAACTGCGCACAGTACTCCAGAAGTGGCAGCAAAATATCAGTAAAAATGCTATGTTGCAAACATTAGCTTCCCTCAATAAATATGTCTTTATCTGAAAATTTCAAATCAGCTGAAAAACACATTATCTGCTTTTTCATTAAAGTTGCAGTAATAAATGGTTATGAACTTCTCACTGCCTGTGATCTGAATCTGGATTTCCCATACTTTCAGACAGAAGAATAAATAACAGATTTGCAGTATAACTCCCTGTATGAGTGTAATGGATGCCTACAGCAAGGGTATGGAGCTGGTGTTCATAAGTGAGTGCAGCCACGGGATGTGACATTAGGGAAGATGGGAAGGGAGGCCTTCAGTTTCTTCTGCTTCCACAGGAATGCCACTCTTCTGTAACATCTCTCCACAAAATTGTGGTACATCCTTTTCTTCACCTCCAAATGAAATTGTCCTGGCACACCTAATGTAATTATTCAAACTAATTTTGCGAAACATTCAGATCACGTTTGCCCCTCTGCTCCAACCTCTGCAAATGTCTGTTTCCACTTTGATTTCTCATCTTCTGTTGCATCATACCGATCCCTCCATTTCTATGAGGCTTTTTGTTTTCTTTTTCTAGCGCTTTTCCTCTTCTCTGTCGTAACAGCTTCTGATGCTTCGGCAACTTTGACTACCTCTCTGCTAGTGGCTATCAAAAGGACATCTGATTGTTAAAAGAGAGTGCTTGTCTCTCCATTCTTGAATGTTGACTCCGGAAAGTCAACATCAAAGTTTTAAGATTGGTCTGAAGAATTTCAGGTGACTCTGGCATTCATCTTAGTAACACAGTTGTTCTCCTCATGCATATTTTACATGCCAACAGGAGATTCTCCTATGTAGGATCTGGAAGCATTGTTAGTATGTTTTTCCAGCTCAGTTTCCAATCTGGTATAGCAACTGACAGCTGTGGTGTTTGGATTCCAAAGTTACCTGGGTTGTTATTACAAGCAAAAGCTTTTTGTTTAAAGTCCATGATAGGTTAAGTTAACATTGTTTTCCAGCTTTCCAGTTCAGCATCCAGAATATTTAAAATTTACTCCATCTTTTCTCAAAATACTGCAGTGCTTCTTTCTTAAATAAATTATTTTCAGTTACTGACTGGAGTGTACTTTATTCTCTAGGTGTTTTTACAGATGATTGCAGAGACCATTTGAATGAGATAAGTCTACGACAGCAGGTGGTCTCTGCTAATGCTACTGAGTTTTATCTGTGGTAACTGGAGTGGTACAGTCTAGGCTTATTTGACTTTCATTGCTTATAGGTAATTTTATGGGGCAGTTTTAAGGATCTGTAAAACTGTGGCGTTTGGAAAAAGAAATATCCCATGTATGGACACAGTGTCTGTTAATTTGTGTAATTTATTAAGGCTAGGCTACTATACAAGCATACATACCTCTCCTGAAGTAATAACTTTTTTTTCTTTCAATCAAAGTACAGATGCTATGGTGAACCTTTAAGGCTTACAGAAATCTGGTATTTGACCAAACTGGGAGGTTTGTGCTGAGGCAAGAGAATGAGGAGGTTGTGATTCTTAGGTTTTGTTGTTATCTGTTGACAATTGATTTGCATGTGCTTGTTTTTCAGATGGTGGTTGTCTGATTCTGTCTATTAGAAAAAATCATAAAATTTGAATGGTTGGATTTAAGTACTTTAAATCATGTGGAAACACTTCAGTTAAGTATTTTCATTAGCTGTTTTAAATCTTCACCTGCAGAGCGTTTGCTGATGTGGTACAGTGTAACCATCAAGGTGTTTGACTAAGCTGAGACTTTAAATGAACTCGATGAGTATCATGGAAAATACAGTGTACCACTAAGAAATATGAGACAATATAGCTGCAAAAAAAACCCCCAACCCCTAAGCCAGTATATTGCTACACATAGTAATGTTTAAAGTAGGGATGGATGGTTGGATGGATGGATGGATGGATGTGATGGGTTGCACAACAAAAAGTCGTAGTACTTCACGTGCTGAAGATGCTGAACTAGGAAAAAAAAAATCTGCTGCAGAGGAGTGAAAACTTCTTATTTAGTACGGATTTACATAGGTCTGTTTCTTTCTTCCGATTAAGACAGTAACAAAGCAGAAAAACTGAAAATACTCAGTTTTGTCTTTGAGGGAGGTTTGACGGGTAAACTAAAACTGAGGACACTGTAGTACAATTAGAACAGTGTCTTGAATGGCTTTTTTCCACCTATTTCTAGGGGACTGTAGACTGAATAAACTTAATTTGACTTTGATAGAGCTGTGCCATCTTGGGTTAGCTGTCCTGTTGTCCTTAAGCGGTGCCAGTCATTCTGGAGATTTGAGATGTGTGAGTGTGTGAAGTTGGTGTCCGACACACGTGATTCATATTCTTCATTTCAGGACAAATTAGAACCCCAGCACTTGTATAGTCAGTAATGTGTATGAATTGCATTGAAGAGGTTCCAATTCTTTTATCTAAGGCTTAAGTTCATTGCATACTAAGGAATTACAGTCTAAGATTGATTAAAGCTAGACATACATAGGAATTTTACATTTAATGTTAGGCAGCTGATGGAAATGTCTTTTAAAAATCTCTAAAAAATGTGTTCTAAAATCGTAAAAGTCCTTAAAAGGACTTTTAAAATCTGTTCACTAGTCAGTCTTCTCTGAGTTTTTGTTCCAAGACTGTAAGTATTACAGGTAGCATCCTAGTAGAAAACCTGACTGTATCTTAATGAATGACTGCTGTATACTGTTCCTAGGAGATAAACACTTAGCTAGCATTGTGAATGTATAATTCAAGTTTCTTATAAATTAAAAAAAAAAAAAAAATGAGCTCAAAGATTAATGTACGTCAAAGTGTACATCTTAGAAACAGGGGCCACTTTTATAATATTTTGAACAGAATATTAAATGTACATAGTCAGTTATTTTCTCCGTAATTTGGCAGCTTGATGCAAATTTACATCTGGTTTAGAATAGAAATTATTTCTGAGATTGAACGTTTAACAGATATTAGTCAAACAAGAGCATAAAGTAAAATTCTAAAAGGAAAAGTTAATAAATAACCATCTGGACAAATTCTTTGTGAAAAATGTGAACAACCTTGACTTCATGCTTTGTGTTATAGAGGCAGGTGTAGTTAGTAATAATCTATTATGAAAAGAAGGAAGGACTTAAATTTCTGTAGATCTTGTGGATCTTTTGCTAAATGTGAAGCATTTAGTTTTCGCCACTTCTGACAGCGACATCTCATGATATAGCATTAATGTCCTGGGATTACGTGACAGCTTTTTAAATGATTTTTGTTTCTTTTATAGCTATCTTTTGAAAGAGTGGCAAGGCTCAGAGGGAATTTGAAACATTATTGAGCCTTAATTTTCTAAAGATCAAGTTCTTGTTTTAATAACTGCATGTTTTGAACACGCCTGTACTTCTCACATGTTCATCTGTTATTTCTCAGCTTAATTTATTAATCAAGAATGAGGCATCATTGTTATCACTGTGGATTACAGATATGATATGTCTTCCTTCCATGCATGGTTTCTTGTACATAATGAAACAAAGTTGTCTGTTACATAAATGCTAACGTACTGCAATTAAATCTTGATCAGGTGCCTTTTATGATAATTAAATATCTATTTTGAACAGATTAAATTGTTTGCTTGCTATTTGTACAGTAGCTGTAGTTTGGCAGCACTTCAGTACAATGTTTCATTGATGAACTTTGTGTTAGACTTTGGGTGCCTCCATGGCTAGAGGACAAGATGTCAGTATCTTGCTTTCTTCTGACATAGGACAGTAGCAAGTGTCTGTGTCTGTAAGGTTTTCTTCCAATGAAGGAGATGTTCTTGGGAGTCTTCATGTGCTTCCTACTGCAGACTGCCATGTAGTACAGACATAGGAATTGTAGTACAATGCTTTCGTGAATGGAGCCTGTTTAACCTAGGCAAAAAATCCCAACAGGCAAAGAAATGAACAGTGACAATAACATTTTCTTAAAATTCTAGTAGTAGTACAGATTACGAAGAGGTTTATCACAAAGTCTTTTTCCCTTAGCAGTACCCTTATCTTTGATTTCCTTCTGCTTCTGGTTTTTGTGTGGCATTTATTTGAGATGCAAAATATATGTATGATAAATTAACATACACAGAGCATTGTGGTGTTGTGGCTAGACTACTTGCAGAACTTGTCCCCTGTGGCATAGACATTACATAATTTTCTCTGTTCATGCATGTGTGTCCTCTAGCGGAAGTGATTGCAGATAATACACAAGGCATCCTCCTTTGTTTTAGGAAGCACATCCTGTTTCTAGCTCTACAGAAGGAGACTTATCTCAAGTGATAATTTTCTTTAAGGACATCAAAGGGGAACAAATTACCTTAGTGTTTTCTGAACCACATCTGAGGAATAGTGAAACTGTAAAAGCTCTGTAGAGACTCACAGGCTAAGTAGAAGTATTTGCAGGATGAGACAGCGGTTTGGGCCTGTCTGTTATTGCAGTGTGTATGTTATCAGGAAGGACATCTTGAAAATGAATAGTCTACTTTCCTAAATGAGAAGGCAAGCATGTTGCATTAAATGCAGCAAGAATTTAACAGTCTCCTTTTTAGAAAGGTTCTGCGTTGTTATTCGCCGAGGATTGTGTCCTGGATGAATGCTGACACAGTGTTATCATCTTAATTTGCAGACTGCTCTTGGACCTTTTCTGCTCATCCTTGCCTTGTGTAACAAGATTGGTAATTTTCACTAGAAGTGTGAAAATCATAACTATAGAAAATAGGAATAAGAATTATTTGTGATTGTTTTTGATTCTTGGCAAAACCTCAGTATGTCACAGGTGCTGGAACTGTTGACATAGAATGAAGAACTTGGAGAAAATTCAGGAAGAAAGAAAGGAAGAAAAAGAAAGACAGATGGTGGGGAAAAAAAACTTTGCCTGACAGTTTTTTACGTTAGAAGAGGAAGATGAAACTGGAGTAAAAGACATTCCAGCCTGAAGCTCAGTTTATATTACCTGAAATGTCATGACTTCTCTGTGTGGTCGTCTATGTTTTATTGAAGAATGGATGACTGGAAAGAGCGAACTATGTCTCTGAATCCAAGACCTTTCTATTGGAGGCAGATCACATGTTTCTTTGTGAGTTTATCTA
>VXBH01006349.1:63074-167594 GCA_013400035.1 Rynchops niger
TTGATGTAACAACTTGGAATCATTTAATTTTTTTTTTTAATTTTTTTTTTTTAAACACTCAGGCTTATTTTGCTAGTGTTGCCACTCAGCTAAGGTAGCTCTTGAATATCTCCCTTACCTGTACTTGTATTGGTGTGTTAGTAAAGAAAGTCTCACTGCTTTTATTAATTTAATAGACACTCCATTTGATGAAACAGGGAGCTGTAACTATCTCTTTCGCTGCATCCTGAAGTTCCATTTCCATTTTTGTGTCATATTGGCAGCTGACAGCCATGCTGTGATCACCTTGTACACAGAGGGTCTTCTCCGTGCAGGTCTATGAAGTAGTGAACTTCAGTCTGTAGCATAAAGCTATTTAGTTTGTCCTCATGGTTATGATCTTGCATATTGCACAGTGGGAATGTTATTCCGCTTCTAAGTGTCTGTGAGATTTATTTCATCCCCCGTGTATTGCCTCCTAGCTCTGCTGGATCAGCAGATTTCCTCAGAGCATTTACAACATTTTTGACAGGGTAATTAATAAAAATATTGTATGACAATAGCCAAAGTCTGGTTAAGGAGTTTCATTGTTTTTTCCTCCTGACCCAAACTACTGCTGGCTGTGTGTCTAGAAAACCAGTAAACTATAAAGTCATCAGCAATGCACCTGGAGGTGGGTTTTCAGATAGTATGTACTTAAGTTGTGGAATATCTTGCCGCTGTACTTTATGGAGTATATGAGTTTTCATGCACTGAAGATGATAGTGGACAAAATTAATGAGAGGGAGCTCTCTAAATGCACAGAAAACCCTAGAAGCCAACTAAATGTATAGAATGCACACGTCTCAGGGAAAACCCTGGGCCTCAGGTGGTTGTAGCCTGGAGAGTGCTTGTAGAGACTACTTATTGTGTTCTTCAGCATCTGTTTTTGATCAGAGTTGGAAGCAAGATGATAGGCTAAATAGAGGCTTGATCTCATCCAGTATGGACATTTTTATGCAGTTTGATTATCATAGTTTAGCCAGTTTTATTTACTGTCTTTATTTCTTTCTCACAGGCATTCCAAACTTAAGGGATTTCATTTTAGATTTATCAGCCTGTAACTGCCATTCTTCCATTTAAATATAAATATAAAAGTAATATAATACTTTTTCTCCACCACTTGGTATCTCATTTGACTGTCAAGATCAAAAAGTCTTGTTACTGGCCCTGGAGATAACTCTGCCAGCATTTCTGTAGCAGCCCAGCTGAGCTCATCCCACGCTGCTCACCTCAGCACATTGAGTTTCTGGGCTTTCATTTCTGTCTCTGATGCTTGGAGTTTAATTTCCATTGTCCATGTTGCTGCTGGATAGGCATAACTGATATTCAGTGTAGGAATAAAAGCCAGATAATTCAACCAGCACTCTTGTAAGCTAATACAAATTCAAATTTGAAGGTCACCTGCCTTTAAAGTATACTGGCAACCATATTCCTTACTTTTCTTTAGCAAATTTCAAGAATCTTGCAATACTTGGAGTTGCAAAGTCTAATTCAGGTTGTTAATTATCTCTTTAACAATAAATTCTTCCTTAAAATGTTTAGTTTCATGAAATTTTGGTGGACTGTTTATTTCTGTGTGCTTTTGGGGGTAATTTCTTACCAAATTAGTTTTGGAAGTGAAGGGCTATGCTACTTCTGATTGGTTTTGTACTTTTACTTGAACAAATTGTACTCCTTTGTATCCAGATTCATGAGCTTCTTAGTTAGCCTTGTTAGTAAGTCCCCTGTATTCTCTCAACATCTATCTTTTTCAAATTCAAAACCTAGGTCTGTTTGTGTATTTATTTATTTATTTTAAACTAAGTTTGTTAACTGCTGTCATTATAGGCAGGGTTATTTCCATGATTGCTCTTTCTACAGGGCCTGAAAGGTCTGAAATGGTATAATCTCTTACTGAAATAGTGACTATCTGAAAAGGATGTTTCTGGTTTCACCCTTAGGGATACCTTTGTATGACCATTAATGATAGCAAAGTTGCACGTATTGTTGGACATCCTTGAGTTAGGAGGAGATGGGAAGTGCAAATGCCAGCAAATGAGTAGTTTACTGGACAATGAAGTAGATTGTGTGGGTTTAGTTTGCCCGATAGGTTCAAAGACTAATAGTTATCAAACATTTTTGTGAAACAATGGTTACACCACTGTAGTGTTACTAAATTATTGTTACAATAATTTAAATGACAGAATTTGAGACTGCAAAGACAAGAGCTGAAAAAGACAAGACGCAGTGAAGGAAACTGATGTTGGTCTTTAGAGTCTGAGTAATGTCTGTGCAGTCTGGCAAGGAAATCTGAAATGTCAGGAATAGAACTTAAGGAGGAATTTTCCCTGAAATTTATTCTATCCTTTTTTCCCACCTCCTAGAAGAGCTTCCTCTTAGTCACCTTAAATTGCAGCTCTTATTTGCATGAAGGAATATGTCCACTGTGACTTTTTCCACGGTGGCAGTCTCCAGTTGTTATTTACAGACTTAATCATGTTTCTGTTTCTTTCGGGATTTTTCTTTCCTTGGATAATGTCAGAAAATCATAGTATTTTTGTGTTGTGCTGGATTCAAAAAGTGTATGTTGTGGTGCTTTTTTGTTTATCTGCCTGTTTTCTAGATTTTTTCCCAAACACGGTTATTTCCCAAACACGTACTTCGAAATATCTTTTCCTCTTCTTCTCTGTTATTTCATTTTACAGGAAATGAAGGCTATTTACATCATTATATTCTGTCCTTATTCTAAGACAAAGTGATGCTTCTAATAAACTACCCTAGGTATTCTGGCCTGTTTTGTCTTGTACAAACCCACTAATTCTCTCAGCAGGGGAGTGAACTTTCTCAATGTTTCCTGTCTTCCTTGAGGGTTAGGTTTCATCTTTTGTGAAACCATGGCCAAGGAGTAACACCTCATTGAGCTGGAGAGTCCCCTCTAGCAGATTTTTCCTCCTCCCCTCTCTCCAGTCAGTAGCCTGGTTTTTCAGGCTCTGGGAAATGTTCTATCAAGATACCCAATTAAAAGGAAGAGCAATAGTAGCTGAAGACAGCAATTTAAGTGGTGTTCTTTTATGAAGGAGTGACATTAAGCATTTGTCTTTCCATGTTGTTACAAACCTGCTCTATCAGTGAAGTAAAATAATGTCTGAAGGAAGAATTTGCTATAGCATGCTATATGTTAATGTAAAAGGAGCACTGTCCAAAATGGCTGGGTACATTTTCAAAGGCATAAAATGCCATTCTGAAGAGTTTAGTTGGTTTTATTAATGTAATTTTGCTTTGTTTTGCTTTGCAGACAAACATAATTTACAGATTGTGTAACACATCACTGGCTTGCCAGGTGCTTCCCATTATAAAATAACCATCTTTAGTTGTTTGTAACTTTTTTGTTAATGCCAAATAGTTCAGACAGAGAATTTCAGTGCTGAGTTCTGCATCATGCTGGCATTATTTTTTTTTTTAAGCTTTATTTTAGACTAAGTGATTGATCTGCTTCAGAGCAATAAGCATGGGAAGACTTCATTGTTTTGATCACAAAATCATAAAATCATAGGATTGCCTAGGTCAGAAGGGACCTTTCAGATCATCTAGTCCAACCGTCAACCTAACTCTGACAAAAGCCATCACTAAACTACATCTCTAAGCACTATGTCTACACATCTTTTAAATACCTCCGGAGATGGTGACTCAACCACTTCCCTGGGCAGCCTGTTCCAATGGTTAATACCCTTTCAGTATAAAAATTTTTCCTACTATCCAGTCTAAACCTCCCCTGGCATAACTTGAGGCTGTTTCCTCTTGTCCTGTCGCCTGTTACCTGGGAGAAGAGACCAACCCCCACCTGGCTACTACATCCTTTCAGGTAGTTGTAGAGAGCGATAAGGTCGCCCCTCAGCTGTCATGCTTTCCATCTTCATGCTTGAAAGTTTTATTACCCCTTTCCTTTCTCTACTTTCGCAAAGGAGTCTAGCCTTTGCTATTGTTTGTTGTTGTTTCTTTTTTATCATGGAAGCCTGTATGACGTGACCAATGAATGTAGATGCCCCATCTGAGCTGCTACAGCAAGTCTGAGTCCAGGACTTCAACTTGTGCGGGAGGAGGATTTTTTTTTTTCCTCCTTCCCTGAGTAAACCATGCCACTCTGCTGACCTGACTTGGTGGAGAGATGTATGCCTGAAGGGAAAGGAGAAGGTTAAATAACAGGTCGAAGGTAAACTGGGGTGAGGATGCTGCGATGCACATAAACTGCTTGTACCATTTACCTTTGCATAAGGAAAGGCCGGCAGAGGGAGATGGGAAAATGACTGTAAATGAAAAACTGTTATGATGATAAGGCTGTGATCAGAGATGTGCTCTGGGAAGAAGATGTCAAATTCGAGAGTTTTGAGAGAATCCGTGTACTGAGGTCCTTTTTCTTCAGAGTGCTGAGTGAAAAGGATCCCAGGATCTTGGACTCTCTCGCACCTTGATCTGGAAATGTGTGAAACCCTCTAGTAAAAGGTCCGTTGCTGTCTCAGATCCTTCATATCATGTCTTGTCAATTATCTTTTTTCTTTGTGTACTAGTAGTCTTATAATGATCTACATGACTCAACTATCAGTATGGTGCTAAAATGATAGAGTTGATCTTTTTCTGTATTTTGGATTGCTTTTAAACTAGGAGATGCAATGTAAACTTAGGATGTCTATTCTTAAAATGTTTTCCTTATTGGTTTTGATGCAGTTTTCAGTGTCATTCCTGTAACTGTTTTACATGAGACTCTGCCTTGCTTAGATCATGTTGCGATGGTTCATGCTTGCTATATAATTAGCTGTGTGATACTATGTCGTTGTAATTATTTGGTGTGGTAGCCCATGCGTTATACATAGCATGACATTCAAAGCTTTTCTGAATGAAGAATTAATTTCCTATTGGGCTTTTCTGTGATAAGCGTCATTATGGTCCTGGAAAGTCTCATAAATGTTTAATGAATTTACTTTCATAATACATTTATGAGGTGAGGGAGTATCTCCAGTTCACAGATACAAGACTGGAGGGTGCCAAATACAGAACAGTAGAAACCTTGTTTTTCAGTGTATTAAGGAACTTTATAGCTCCACTGACTTCAGCTGTAATAGGTTTATCTTTGGCAAATCAAAGATGAGTGTTTCAGTTCAGAAAATAAGGAATATACATCTGCATGTTAAGTTAATTTTGGTGGCAGTGATTTCCTACAGTATTGCCAAGCTGTGTGGCAGAGGCAGGGGTAGAATCAGGGTATATTTGAAGCTCCTTTATTGAATTAGCTACTGGATCATCTCTGCTCCCAGCTCCCTGCCTTTTTTTTTAAAGTCTCTGTTGCTTTTGTACCTTCCAACACAGTAGTCCAGGGCTGTTTTACCAAATGAAATTGGTCTAGTCTCAGGCCAGCTTAACCTTTTCCATTCAGTCAGGTGGGACTTAAGTTAAAAGTACTGTATAATCCAAGTCTGGACCGTAAAGTGTATTTGCTAGGGCCTCCAACTGAAGTTGTAGAGGCTATTTTGTCCCAGTGACCCTAATTTTTAAGCTTTAGATTTTGGTAGAAAGGACACTAAAAGGGTGCAAAGTTTGCGTTAATTTATGTGGTCTAGGAAAACTGATTCATATACATTGAAATGAACATCTAAAACCAGATCCCTGACTGAAATGAGGCCACTAAAAATGGTAAGTTCTGAGATGGTTTATGCAAAATGAGTCAACAGCTAGCTGAAATTAACTAACTGAATTATGAAGTGTAATAGCGTGTCTATCTGTTAACTTTTTTCAGCTGAGGTGCTATTGAAATTTGCATGCATTAAAGGAGAAAATGCCACCAAAAAGTTAAGTGGTTTTGGGAGGAGATTTCAGCCTTGTTATTTTCATGATTCTGTTTTTCTCAGAATCTCTTTTGCAGAACCATTTGCAGCAGGATCTTCTAGTGCTCATGTAGTGCTCACTGATGACAAAGGTGTCAGGTATAAACATCTAGCTATTTAAAAGGTATTTCAGGATCTGTGGAATCTCATCAGTCTATGGAAATATTTTTTCTTATGATTGATTAAAGTAACAGTAAATGTTAATTTTAAATTTAAATTAAGTTATATGAGATGTTATTTTCTCTCCTTCAGTCTAAATTTATATAGATCTTCTTGTTTAAATTTCAGTCCCATTTTAGCTCATTGCTCAAATATAATCTAAATTNCTTGCTCTTCATTACTTCATTATAATATGTACTGTGAAAACAGACTGGTTACATTTTTTCCCTGGAATTTTAATTAAGCAAAGCCATCAAGGAACTCGGGTAGATGCTTTTTAAAATTGTAAATTGAAATCCATAAAAAACTAAGCCTATAGCCAGAAGGAAATTCTTCCCATACGTGAACTATGTAATACACTCTACTTTGTTTCCACAGCACGTTTAACTTTTTTTAGTGTACTTTTTATGTAGTAAAAGGACATTGAAAATGGAGATATGAATCTTTTACAATACTCACTCTTTCTATCTCTGGCGTTCCCTCATTTTTTTCACTGGATATTGTCAGCATTTTATTTCTTATTATAAAGGCAATACAGCTTCTGGCATAACACGCCATTAGGGAAGACACTGTTCAGCTACCACTCCAAAATGTTTTTCATTCCTGAATTGTGTTGCACCATAAACCCAAACTCAGTGAGGTATTTAATTTCACATATGTTGAAAGGCTCATCACAACTTAGAGAGGCAGGAGAGGGGTATTTTTTTGATGTTTTTGTTATATTTAGAGGTGACAAATTGCTAGGTTACATGTAGCTAAAATTATGCATAAGTCAGCAGTTGAAACTGAAGTTGATACTGGTCTTCTGTTGATTTTTATATATAGCTTGTGTGTTTTTAGGTTAAAGATAAGCAAAAAAGAGTTTAGCGTAATTTTTATTTGACTATACTGCTACCTGTTCTTTATGTACACCCATGTACAAGTACAGTCTCTGTCTTATCTAATTTTTTTTGTGTTTTGGTTTGTCTTTTCTTGATGTGGTTTCTTTCAGATCTTCAAGTCATCTGTCTAGATGATCATTGCGGCAGTGTTGAAGGTCTGGCATATTTGTCAACTTTCTTGCTAAAGAGTTGCTGTCCTTCCATTGAATGTGCACCTGTTCAGATGCTAGAAAGACCACCTTTGCAATTTCAACAGCTGAATGAGAATTAGTTTTAAATTCAGTGGGAATTGGGGATTATTGTTGCAACAAACAAGACCTCGTTCACGCTTTAAACTTGGCCTCCAGTAAATTCTTTTTGAAAGCCATTTTAACATCTGAAATCGATTTTATATTTGAAATGAAGCCCTGAAGTTAATTATTTTTCCTTGTTTGACCTAGTTGTAGGTTTTATTACAAGTGTAGTGCACCTGGAAGTACCTCCTGACAAAGGATTTTGAAAATGAAATGCTGTGTAACATTATAGCCTAAACTCAGCTTCATGTCTGTGCGCTTGGTTTGACTGTATTTCCCTGACCTCACTTGGGTGTTGTAAAAATAACTGCACTGAAGATTGTAAAATGCCTATATATTATGGTAATAGGGGCCATGCAAGTACCTAAGATAGATGGATAGACAGATAGCATTAGTGCATTAGCGGGTTCCTTGAGAACACTAACCAGATTAAGTGCCAGTGTTCTTCTATGTAGCAATGTTAATTGCCAATTTTTGGCAGTTGCACAGGCGCTAATTACTTTTTAATAGAACCAATGGAAGAAAATTTTCCACTAAGCTTTTATGGATAATTATTGCAATTTTTTTTTCTTCCAGGAGCTTGAAAGTTTGCTTTTACAGCATCCATCAGATCTGTCTTCCAGATAAATGGCAGCATTACAGCACGTGCAAGATTGTATTCTGTAGCTTTATACCATCCCTGTCTGCTTTTTAAATGATACCATTTAGAACCTACTCCCTCGCTGAACAGAGAGTTTATACAAATAACACATTAACACATTGCTTTGTCTTGTTCAAATGCATCGTGTTTCTACACAGTGCATTACTGAACGGGCACATCTGTAGGGACTGTCCACTGTACTCAGAGCTTTTGGAATGAAGCCTCATGACTGTGCTGAATAAATATATGAGAGTGCTAGAATTTAATGCACTAAATTTTCCAGTGTCTGTTTCCAAAGGTTTCCTGGATTTACTTGTATGGCTCATTCTCTCATTATGTGTTCATGTCGTGCTCAAAACGAGAAGAAGAAATTGCTGTATGAATGGTCTCAGAAAGACAAGATCCATGTAAGATGGTAACCTTTAAATCATGTTAAAAGATGAGTGAGTCATTGCAGTTGGAGTGAAATGGTATTGGCATCATCTTACATTACCCTTCTGTCAAGAGTTTGTTACAGTTCGTTGGGATTTTAATGTAACACTCATATTTCATAATAGTTCATAAACCAATATGCGATGTCTTCTCTGTGGTAATGAGTTAGGCTGAACACTAATGTTTTTGGCTGCAAACCCCACTGTGGCTTCAGTATTTCCCACTGACTACAGGGTAAAAATTAGGTCTTCAGCTGTAGGAGATTCCTTGAAGGACAAGACCTGCAGATTTAGAAAGGGAATGAGGGTTTGTGTTGGTCAAATTCTGGTAGTTTATGAGAATGTCCTCAAGGTAATTGTGATCTGTAAAAACAAGAGTGTTTTGGTGGGTAGTGGGCAAGCAAGGACAGTGTGCCCCCAAACGCCCCCTCTACTGGGACTGAGGCAGAGTTCACTCAGGTGTGTGTGGGTCCTGCATTCACTCTAGTCCTGCGTTTGGCTCTAGAATATGCCTTGGACAAGCCTGATCCTGTTTGAAATATTACTGGAATTTGGACAAAACTTTTTCATTGTTTTTTTTTCTTGAAGCTTTTACTGGAATAATTATCTAACCACTAGTAAAAAAAAAAAAAAAGAAAAACGAAAATGGGGGAGCTATTGTTCAATTTGGACTGTTATTCATAAGGATTTTGTTCTTACTGTTTGTTGTATTACATGTAATAATTTCAACATATACACCTAATGTTATAAATTACATCATGATGTGAAATGATGATTATAGAGTAAGAAACCTGTGTTTTAATTTAAAAAATAATTTAAACGTCAACAATTGCTAAACCTGGTTGAAGCAATGTTTGCCTAGAGATCCATTAAAAAGATCTTTCTAGTGTTTGTGTGTGTATAAGGATAATGTGTTTATAATGTAGTAAATGCTCATTCTCTTCTGTAGAGCCATTCAGTTGATTTGCATTAATTGCTCTCCACTGCTTCTTTCTCCCTTCTTTATGCTTGTCATTTAAAAATAAATAAGTAAATGAATTAAAATGACTCTTACCCCTCCCAAAATCACCTTTCCCTTCCAAGCCATCTCTTTTCACTGTCCTTGCGGCTTGGTAATGGAATAGTCAGTATCACAAACGTTGCTTAGAATACCTCATATGGCATTCAGTCATGCATTTCGAGGGGTTTAAAATTGCAGCTCCTTATGATCTTAATCATGATGAAAAATCTTGTTGTTCTCCTGAACCTTAAATAAATGAAACTGCAAGTTACAAGGTTTGTTGCACTTTGTGAACTCTTCTCCAGAGTGAGGGTATTTTAAACAGCTTGTATTGAAGCATTTTATTTGTTTTATAAGTTAGTATTTTATGCAGGCACAGACATATCAATAGATGAGAATGGAGAGAAGCAGCACTGGGAGAAGAGACTTCCAGGGAAAGGAGAATGCTCTTAGCAGTTGGAATAGATGGAAGATGTCAGAAACATGTCTGTGTGAAGTTACCCTCAGCGTTGGGTGTAACTAAGTTGACTGGTTCCCTCATCTCCTACTGGTAGAAACTACTACAGATTGTTCAAGCACATGATGTGAGGAACCTGCGCAAGACTGCTGGGAAGGTGTTTAAATCTAAAAAGTGCCATTTTCCAAGACTGGTTAACATGAAACATGGAGCAGGAAATAACCAGCACCTATCAAAACAGGCAGATGCAAGAAACCCAAGTAACATTGAGGACAAGGAACGACACTCCTTATAAGTCACTCTACATTTTACAATAACTTAATCCAGAACTCCCATTAAGGTCTGGCTGTTGGGCTACATGGCTAGCACAGAGAGCAATAATGGGATTATCATTTCTCATAACTCATAATTCATTAACAGAATATTGCAGAATACTGATACATGTAGAAATTCATTCATCAGAATGACTGTATGACTGTGCCATCATTGTCCGCAGCTGGATGTAGTCCAAGGTGCTCCGCTCAGTTCCAGGCTCTTGATTCATGGACTTCATTAAATGTTAGAGCCATCCTGCTGTACGTTATCAGATCTGCTGAAGCCACTGTTCTACCACTTCTCTTGCAGTGTGTGGGGAGCAGGAGTACACCAGGAAATTTGCTATATTCACGTCCTTATTTAAGACTTTAGATGTTGATTTGCCATTAGTACACCAAGGATTTTGTGATGGGTTTGCGGAAAGTAGGATTCTCATCTACGGCAAGAAACTTTGCACATGCAGAAGGGTCTTAATTGGGTACCACAGCCCTCACTGTTTCAGAAATTAGACTGTCATTCATTTGAAGCTGGGTTCAAGGGCATTCTTAATTCAAATGGATATGTGAAATAGCTTATGGTTCTTAGCAGGAGTGATTTCTTACAGTGGTAAAATGCTGCAACTTGTCACGCGTACAATTTTAAGCTTATAGGCAAAATCAAAGTAAGGACAAGTGGGTATGTTTCAGTAATTGACGCAGTTTCTGAAATCTAAGTTTGTAAAACCTGACTAGACCCCACCAGCATAGGAAAGGCTAAATAGGTGGTGCTAAGTCTAAGGAAAGCCTAATGGTGGTACTAGAATAGGCTGGGTTTCTGCTGATAGACTACATTCTCCTTTTCTTTATTAGTGTAAATTTATTAGGTACAAATCTGCTTTGTATTTTTTTAAATTATAATTTCAAGCAATTCGGGGTCAAATAATTAAAAATGTAATACTGTTTTACAGTCAGAAGTCATCTTTGATGGTTCGAAATCTGTGTTTCCCTGTTTGGTTTTGATGATAACCAGAAGTTTTCTAAAGAGGTATTTACTTTTGGACTGTTCTTTAAGAGACCCTTAATTAAATTTAATCTTCCTAATTTTATCTCATTAGATGCTGAATAAGTTTGTCTCTAGTGACCACTTAACGTCCTGGATGATTTAGATTTTATTCTTACTCTTTTTTTGGCTCTTGCCTGAGATAAGAGAATTGCAATGGCTTTAGAGGTTTCTGATTTTTTTCATGCCAGTTCAGTTTTAAAGTAATACTAAAATGGCTTGAGTCCGTGCTTTATAAAATATTTTCCCATTAAAAACATAATAATTTCTTCTAGAAACCTTAATATGCTAAGACTGCTATTAAAATGTTTTTCTGTGGAGTTTCTTTCAGATATAATTGTTATGATGACAGCAAACCTACTTGGCAGCAAAAGAAAACAAGCTTTGGTGGATTGGCCTTGGGTGGCTGCCAGACCCCCACCCAGCTGCTCTATCACTCCCCCTCCTCACCAGCACAAGGGAGAAAATAAGACGAAAAAGCTTGTGGGTCTAGATGAGGACAGGGAGATCCTCAGCAATTACTGTCTCAGGCAAAACAGACTTGACTTGGGGAAATTAATTTAATTTTTTTCCAATTAAACACAGAGTAGGATGATGAGAAGCAAAGGCAAAACGTAAAACACCCTACCCTCACCTCTCCCTTCTTCCAAGCTCAATTTCACTCCTGACAGTTCCACCACCTCCCCCCAGGCAGTGCAGGTGGACGGTGCATGGGGGTTGCAGGCAGTTCCTAATGCTTCATCTCTGCTGCTCCTTACTCCTCATGTTCTTACCCTGCTCTAGCACAGGGTCTTTCCCATGGGCTGCAGTTTTTCAAGAACTGCTCCAGCTTGGGTCCTCACCATGAGATACAATCCTTCACAAGCAGACTGCTTAAGCATGGGTCCCCCAGGGCATACTGGTTCTGCCAGAAAACCTGCTCCTGCGTGAGTTCTTCTCCGTGGGCCACAGCTCCTACAAGGAACCTGCTCTGGCACGGGATCTCCACCGGGTCAGCGCCTCCTTTAGGGCACATCCACTTGCTCCAGCATGAGCAAGGTCCTTCACAGGCTAGGTGAATTGCACAAGTTTGATGTGTGATCAGCCTGCGATGCTGATACCTGACAGGTTCCTTCTTGCTGTGATTTAATTTTTTTCCCTGCCCCCTTCAACTGTATTATTAAAGTATTGTTATAGCAAACTTAATCATTTTTCCCCAAATAGTTTCTTTCTTGAAATTTAATGATAAATGGTTTGTTGATTAAAATTTTAGCAATGCTTTCACTTCTTTAAAAAAAAATCATAGTGTGTTAGACATCTTAAGTGTTACGCCAGTTTTAAGTCCAAGAGGGCGTAAGGTTTTAGGTTGCCATAGGTAAGGGGTAGGTTTGGGTGAATGCTTTGTTGCACCTTCAGAGGGACATTTCAAGTTTCCTTGCAGGAGCAATTTGTGGTTCTGATACTCGTTAGGAGCAGTGAATTGTCAATGCATTGTGATGGCATCTGCCCTGGGAGCTAAGGGACTTTGTTAGGGCATGAAGCTTATCCTGCTGGTCCTGAAATGTGATCCAGTCTCCAGAAATGAAGATTGTGTTTGTTAGTACAAAATTTTAACTATTTTAAAATTAATTGACTGTACTATTTTAACAGGTCTGATAATAGCAAGCTGTTAAAGTGAATATCCTGAACAGTATCATTTTCAAAGTCTTTATAAGAAAAGAGCTGACAGTTTACAATAAAGGAAAAAGAAGCAATACAAAATCAGTCATGTCACCCTTGTTTCCAAGAAGGTGATTTTAAAATTATTTTTGTGACCCAAAGTGAATTTGATTGTTAATTGAATGATTTTAAAGACCCCTAATATTGGTATTGTAAGGGACAAGTATATGGGGCACTAGAGGCGGGGAGAACCTAGAGCTAAGGCACAGACAGAAACGTACAATGCAGAAATTTCAGAAATAGACAAGAAGTGGCAATTGTAAACCTTTATGTATGATTCCTCGAGTCCTTTCACTTTAGAAATATACAGAAAGTATTTTATGTTGAACAAATATGCTGTTTTTCTATTCACTGAATCAGAATCATGGGATCACAGGACGGTGGGGGTTGGAAGGGACCTCTGGAGATCATCTAGTCCAACCCCCCTGCCAGAGCAGGCTCACCTAGAGCAGGTTGCACGGGAATGTGTCCAGGGGGGTTTGGAATGTCTCCAGAGACAGACACTCCACCAGCTCCCTGGGCAGCCTGTTCCGGTGCTCTGCCACCCTCAAAGTAATGAAGTTCCTTTTGAATGTGTTTATCTTGTGAGCAGGTGGATGCTAAAGCATGTCCTTGGGGGAAAGCGTCGTTCTGAAGCAAAGAAGTATTGCAGGGACTGGGTGGGTTGAGGAGAATAAAGTGAAATGGACTTGGCCTTTTTTAAGTTCTAGATGTGAAATATTTTAGTTCATGAGGGAAAAAGCAAGACTGAAAACAGCAGCTGAGTGAGCCTGTACACAGCTGCCTAATTTTGCTTCAGGGGCAACCACAGCCTGCCACCAGGCTTCCTAGGTTTTGTGCAAGTATTCACATTGCCTCTTAGAACAAAATACCTCAGGCTGGAAAGTAATAGACTCAGTCAGTAATTGGGTGGTGAAGGGAAAGAAATCCACAGGTTGCTTCCACAAGTACTTTGTGATTCAAGAGGATTTATATAATTGCGTTATGTATTGAGACCATATTGTACCAGATACTATAGAAGAATATTCCCAGTGGTCTGCAGTGTAAGGATGAGACAAAAAACAATGAGTGAGTTTTAACTGGAAACACAGTAAAACAGTATTAATCAATATGATTAGTTCAGCTATGGGTTTTCACATATTTTGTATGAGGAGATAGAAGGGAGATAATGGTTTTCTGCAGAAGTATCTACCCTGCCTTTGTGGGATATCATTGGAGAAAGTTCATAGATTCTCACTTGAAAGTTTAATGCTGTGGGTTAATCATGGATACTCTGCTATTGCTGTTCCTGCTGCAAGGCTGAGGGATAGCATACAGTGGAGGACGGGGAAAGGAAAACAAAACAGGTAATGCTGGAAAATGTGTTCCTGTAGAAAGGAGCCTCTTTCGAAAGGACTTGTTAGGTTAGTCATCTTTGCAACAACATTCTGGATAGTTCAGGATGAGGCAAGTTTGTCTTTCTCAAGGCTTGGGAAAAGGATGTCACGATTATCTGTACAGTTGCTGGTGACTGCTCTCTCCCTCAGCACTCACTGATGTTTCCGTAAGAATTCTACCATCAGAGCATAACAATATTTTTTGGCCTGTAATGATTATGAAAATTGTCCAGCAGGGTGTATGAGTACGAGTGCCCGGCACAATACATGGATGTTATAAATCATGGAATAACAGCCTTCTTGTACAGTTCCCCTTTCTCCATCAGTAGTCACTGTCTCGAGGAATGGAAGCCTGTATTTGTCAGTGGCAGCAGAACCTGTCTCTAAGAACAAGTGATTGCAACACAGCAAGAACTGGATGCTAGAAGTGGTATTGATGACTCACCTGCTCCCAATTAATTACAGCCTTCTCTAGTGAAGCCAGAAATCCGGGTGGACAGATGACATCACTGCCTCTTTTTTTTTTTTTGTCCCCCCACTGTTTATCCACCCACCACGAGACTATAAACTACGGAAACTTGTTGTGAGTAGTTTCTCCTCTCTCAAAGCCAGCCCTGCTCTGTTTTTGCAAAGCAGTGCCAACCCCAAGCATGCCAGCTCCCTTCCAGCACTGCTGCGCTGTCAGATTCCCCCAGTTTACAAGCTCCCACTGCAATACCATGCTTTGTGATTACTGTTATTTGGTTTTCTTAAAATCTCCAACCCCAGTGTTTAATGCTGGCATTCCTGACATAGTGGGTGAATGCTGAGCATTTCAAGATTTCTAGCTGGCATCATTGCAGTAGTGCATTTGCTGCAAAGACCTAAAGGGTGCAAAGAGCTGGGAGTAAGTGTATTCAAATGCACTGCTGGAAAAATCTATTTTTTGAGCTATTGTGAATTTTGGCGGTCTGGTTTCTTCATTGGTTTGGTAGGGTTTTTTTGGCTCCTTATTCAGAGGTAAAGATATCCCATATATTAGGGCAATGGGCATATTTTTGCACTGATCTCATCAGTTCCTCTTCTAGGGTAGTGCCACACTCCAGGTTTTACGGCCACTGATATCAGAAGCCCCTCTGCTTTGCCAATAAACAATTCCAACAGCTGTGAAGAGTTTTTCTGGAGGAAGAGGAACTGAGCAGCTTCTGTCAGGATAGCTTTAAGATTTTCAAAGCAGTGCCTTTGGATGAAGCTGTCAGAGTGGACCTGATCCGATGGGGCAAGGGGAGAACATGCAGCTGTGATAGTGTCGTGTGTCACAGGAATGACTATTGCATTATCTAAGGTTTCTGTAGGCGCAAGGCCCCGTAATTATTCTCCTTTCTTCCTTTCCAGGTGTGTATCAGGTTGTATGCGCTATTTCAGGAAAACTGTCTTCTGGGTTCAGTTCTGTGTATGCACAGATCTATTGCTCAAATCTGTTGCCTTTTGCAGATCGGTTGTGAGGCATGTCCTCTTTATCTGAAGGCTTTAAAAAAACAAAGGAAAAAAAAAAAACGAACTGAAATTTCCTTCTTGGACAAGCATCAGAAATGCATTATGCTGAGCTCCAGTGAATAACTGAATTAGTGTAGGGATTAAATTGGCCATTAATTCTGTACCTTTTTTTTCCTAGACCATGCAGGCATAATTTTTTCCTATGAAATTTCTTTTGAATTCTTTAGTACTGTAAGTATGGCTTTGAGGGGAAAAGTGTTTTTCAGCATTTCAGAGTGTTTGCTGCATGACTGATGCAGCCTGATATGACTTATCACAACGTGATTTGTAATCAGAAAAAAGCTGAGAAAACAAAAGTGAGTTCCTGGAAGCTGATGCAGAGAAAACCGGTGTTAAGGGCAGAGCAAGAAAAATGCACGCTTTTAAGAATGGCTTCTCTCTTCTCCTCTTATTCCCTTTCCACTTAAAGAAAAAAAGCTGTCTAACAGAAACCTGGGAAGTAGTAAACTTTTAAATAAGGTCCTGGATTTGGAGGTGGTTTTCTAGTGATCAGGCAAAGGTTTGGGGGGAAAAAAGAGGATATTGCTTTGACTCTTTAGGGGGGGAATTAATCTCATAATAGGGAAGGAAGGCTAATAATTAGCAAAATAACGGTGAAGGCTGTAGATTTTAAATGCTTTTGTAGTCTGAGTGTTCACTTGCAGTAATTTGAACGTTGGAAGCACGCATTTGCAGTAGCCTAGCCTTTCAAGATTGTGTTATTAGCATTGAATTTTTATTTTTTATTTTTTTATTATTAATTTTCTAAGTTTGTGTTCTTATCACGGTTCTGCTCATAAACTTCGTGGAAGTCAAAAAAAAACGCATGACTCAGAATATATTCTCTATAGTCAAATAGAAGTCTTTGACCATTTTATACATATTTTAGCATGTAAATACACTGAGGAGTGTAATTAGTTTACTGAGGTTGTACAATGCTCTTGTATGGCAAGATAGAAGACAGTGATAAAAGGATTGCTAACTGGTGTCTATAATGAGTTGAATTCTGTATTTAACTTGGTGAGTTTATTTGAATACTAATGATACTGGAGACAAATTTGGAGCTTTCAAGGCCTCCCAAGTGTTTAAGGAAAGAAACTTAAATGCAGTCACAACCCTATGACATCTGTTTTCCTGTTTCAAAATATAGCCCGTGCCCTTGTCCTTAGTATTCAAGCATGAAAAAAAGCAAACTGCTGGAAAGGAGACCTAAAGAGACATAGCATGAATTCAGTAACCAGCACTATTATATTTCTGGCATATGATCTTTTTTTGTGTATCATATAGTGTGAATGTATAAAATTTCTCTTCCTTCCAAGAGACAATGGACACAAGGGACAAATGAGCAGCAGTTTTGGTCCAGATGACCTCTAGAGGTCCCTTCCAGCCCAAACCATTCTGTCATTCTGTGATTGCATTAGCACTTGTGGTCATTGGATCCTGAGAGAAGTTAATATCTAAAATGAAATTTTGTGCGTTTTTTTTTTTTTTTTGTTGTGGGTCTGTTGTCTTTTTTTTATATTTTGAAAAATTCATGTGCTTGAACTTTGCTATGCTAGCATGAATTTAAAAAGAAAAACGATTTTTATTACATATCACTCACCAGCATTTTCCAATTATATATTTAACTGTGAAGTGTATAATCGCATAATATTTCTTAGTTGCCATTGAGTTACAGAGGAAGAACATCAGGAAACTTAAGACATGTCTTACCAAAAGTGCCTATATTAGAAATATTTTTCAGTTCAATTTCCTTTCTATGCTGTAATTTAAATGTGTTATTTAGTAGTTAGGGAAATTAAAAGAAATTAGCTTAATATTATTTTATAATCCTTTCTCAAATAATTCAAAGTGAGTTAATATCCTAAAAGGCATGTGACTCATCGGGAAAAATTGAGTCAGTCACCTCTTTCAATGGATTTGATTCTTGTTCTGTAAGCATATCTTTTGTTAGTGAAAGCTGCCAGCTGTGTACCATTTTTTAAGGAGTTCTAGTGCATTATTGGCTAATAATTGCCTTGAAGCTTTAAATAGATTCAGAATTATTAAGGGTAAATCTCAGGCTGATCTTACAGACGGATCCTTTGACTTTCAGACTGGCAGTGTTGAATGTCAGCTCTGGAAATCTTATTGAACTGTATAAATAAAGCAGGGTGCATTTGGGCTAACATTTAGCCAGTCTTCTGTAAATGAGATGGAAAATGTACCTCAAATTTAGGTGTAAGGTGTTATTGTCAATAACTTTTCAATTGGGAAGATGAAACAAATTTCATACCAATGTCACATGGGTATATTTTTTTGTTGCTTATTAGAAGCCTGGAGAGAAGTTTCCCACTGTGGATGTATCAGAGCATGCTGAAAAAATACCACTGAATTGTTAGTATTTCCAGTATTAGTAGAGTTTTGGGTGGGGTTTTTTTTGCAGCTGGAAGATATGTTTTATTTTGACTGTGTTGCTGCTTGTTTGGTAGTTGGCAGCTCAGAGAGTTCAGGCAGTTGCTCTTCACCCTTATGAACACATTCCTTTCTGAGCTCCCTATGACTTCTCAGCGTGGCTGTAGCCAGCTTAATTTAGTTCTGTGAAATAAGCATCAGCAACGTGTCAAACAAGTGACTCCTGAAGAAAAATACCTTTAAAAACCCTATTAAAAAACATAAACCTGTAAAAACGTGTCACCTAGAAATATTTATTTTTCAAGTATTTTGAAGTGTGATTGTTCTTTTTCAGATTGTGTTTTGGCTCTGTGCAAAATATATGTGTGGAAAATGGCTTTTTTTCCCCCAAAGGTTTCATCTAGCTTCAGGCGGGGATAGAAAAAGAAAGGGTAAATGGAAAAACATGACTAAAATGCAAACACAGCTTTGAAAACAACTGTAGTGGTTTTACTGGTCCACGTGTTTTTTGCAGAGGTAAGCCTCCCTTTCCTTGTCTAGAGTTAATACATGTTATCACATGGCTGGCATCTGTTGTTTCCTGAATTACCCTTCCTCCCATCTTCCTTGCAAGTGGAGAAGAAACATTTGTTCAGGAAATACTTTTCAGCTTGCTGGAGTGATTTAACAACTTTAATATTGTAATAGGTTGAGTTTGAAAGCTCAGTTTAGCCACCATCTGCAAGTATACAATTTATTTTCAGACAATGTAGATAAATACTCATAGAAGCTACCTATCTTATTCATTTAAACTACTATCTTAGGCTTATCACTTCCTTATTTCCATCCTTGTTTTCTTTCACGTTTGGATATCAGTTGGGCAGTTTGAGAAATGCAAGATCTCTTTGGAGTGCTTAAATGAAACTTTTTTTTTTTTTTNATTAAATTTTTTTCTTTATGGGATTCATGGATCCATCTCTGGTATATTGAGATGATTGAGTCCTATCAGTTGCAAGGTCCTGTAACAAGATTATGGGAACCTGTTGGTGGTCACTGAGTTCCCTTTTTCTGTTAAAATGTCATTAATATTTTCTGTGCTAAATTTCATTTAAATATATTAAAAAATGGAAGTCTGAAAAATGCTATACTTCTCCATTACTCAATAAAAGAGAAATTATTATGATAGTTAAAAGTATTTATCTTGAGGCAGAGATCCTTATGCAGATATCCCTAGCGTTCCAAGAGCAGGATTTCCAAACATGGAGTATAAAAGGTGGGCCTTTAGGCCTAAAGAAACAGACTGCTTTTTGAGAGGAGAAAAAGGAATCAATTTGAAATACTTTGTGTCATCCCCAAAGACAAAGCTACAGTCTACGAGAGAGCATTGAATATAAGCCTGGCTGTGTTTTCCTGCTTTTCTTGTGGGACTCTGAGGTAGGCAGCTGTAAAATGTATTTCTTCTGCATCTCATGTGTCTTGTCTAAGCTTTACTGATGTTCAGTAAAGTGTGACCTGATGTTCATAAAAATAGTATTGAGGTTTTCCAGGAATTATGTTGTCCCATCCATAGGGAACTGTGTGCCTGCTGTTGGAGAAGGTGATATTGGGTCAGGCTCTTGTTCCTGAGGCTGTCCTCTCCCTCTTACCTGCTTATCTTGGCAGTGCCCTTCCACAGCCCTAATGGAATTTGTTAATTTGGAAAGGGTGTGACGGCATACCCTATCTGTAGGAAGTTGCACAGGGGGCTTCCTGTGTCGAATTTCTGCCTTGCAAACTAAAGAAAAGAGCAGACAGACCTTGCACAACATATGTCGTGGCGGGTTCCAGGTCTCCTGGGTTGCCTGCACTTTTCTCAACACAACTGCAAGCATTATAGTTTTCCATCTTCACAGTGTAAGTGGTTTTGGCAGAAATACTCCAAACAGTACAAAACATGCACATAAGTAGGTTCTGCTTAGCCTTCAGTTTGCTCCCTGGGCCTGCCAGAGCACTTCGTTTGAGAGTTTACCCAAAACTGCTGCTCTTCATAGAGGTTTGCGTGGAAATCCTGGCAACCAACTCTTCTTGCTTAGCTCTAATGATGAGTTATAAACCAGCGAGGACTGTGTTGTCATTCATGGAGTGCTGTTTTTTGGGGGGGTGGGTTGATCCTTTTAGCAACTGAAGTAGAATGAAAATGACAAAAATTCCAGATGATACCACTGATTCTTTAATTCATATCTCATAGAGTATGTGCGAGCAGGATGATGGTGATGGAAAATGTGCTTAGGCATATATTTCTCTTTCACAGATGTGACTAGAGGCAGGTTAGCAGATACAAACTGAAGGATATCTGTCTGTGCTATCCACATATGCCTTACTATTTAATCTCTTTACAGAGTATTGCAGATGTTCAGTGCTTGATTTAGAAGGTTAGAGAGGAAAAGGATAGCAGCAATAATTAAAAAGGATTTATTCTCTGAACATTGTTTTTATTTCTTCATTTCCTTCCCTTTACCTTATGTCAAGGATGCTAAGTACCTTCAGTTTCCTGTTAAGTAAAACAGAGGCTTCTTCCAGATGCTCAGTATTTCTCAAAGCTAGCAATGCACGATTTGCCATCGTTTTTTTAATGATACATGATGGTGGTGGTTTCTGAGATAGAAATGTTAATAGTCATTTTGGAAAATAAATTATTTTTTCTTAGGTTAATAAGCATTTTAGGGCTAGTGTCCTGGTGTATTTCACCAAAGGTATTGAGGAAAAAAAAAGGTTTTTTTTAATGCCTGAATGCCTAGAGACTGGTTTTGTTGTTTCGTTTTCTTTTAAGGTTTGGAAAATTTGAGATGGCTTTCAGTGAGTTGCCTTTACATCATCATCATTCTCATGACATTTTAGCAAAACCTCTTTGTTATTTAAAAAAAAAAAAAAAACCGACTCGCTCATCTTACTTCAGAGAATGACATTTACCTTAACTAGATGTCAAAAGACATAAAACTATGGAACCTAGATAAAGTAAGCTTTTACTCCCTCCCTTCCCTATTCTTTTCTTGGAGCATGGGTCAGTGCAATCTAAAATTCACAGATATTTAAAGTTCAGAAGTGTTCTGAAGTCAATATAGTCTGTGAGCAAATCCTTCTTCTTTTTGTAGAGTTCATACTAGAAGGAAGAACTGATGGGCTCCATTGGTCCCAAGGCTGTCTTTGGGCCTGGTTGATGGTAATGGCTTAATGTAGGGACTAATCTCCCACTTGCCAGTTGGCTGCATGTTGAAGATGAAACAAGAAGCGTCTGAACAGAGGGGCTTCCTAAATGAAAAGACGTTTTTAATCCCTGACTGTGGTGGCTTGGCCTTAGCTGTCTGTTAAGTGCCTGTCAAGCAGCTCTATCAATTCCTCTTCTCAACCGAACAGGTGGAAAAAATACAACAAAAGGTTTGTGGATTGAGATCGGGACAGGGAGACCACACAGCAATTACCATCATGGGCAAAACAGGCTTGACCTGGGGAAAATTAATTTAATTTGTTGCCAGTTCGTTACTTAACTGGCATAACAGAGTATGATAGTAAGCAATGAAAACAAAGTAAAAACTAAAACCACCTTTCACCTGCCCCTTCTTCCCAGGCTCAGCTTCACGTCCGACTCTTCTACCTCCCGCCTGCGAGTGGCGAATGGGGGTTGTTCTCAGTTCATAACACTTTGTCTCTGCTCTTGCTTCCTCCTCACACTTTTCCCCTGCTCCAGTGTGGTGTCGCTGCCATGGGATACAGTTCCTCAAGAACTGCTCCAGTATGTGTCCTTTCCGTGGGCTGCGCTCCTTCAAGTACAGACTGCTCCAGCGTGGGTCCCCTGTGGGGTCACAGGTCCTTCCAGAAAACCTGCTCCTGCGTGGGCTCTCCATGGGGTCAGTTTCCTTTAGGGCACATCACCTGCTCTGTCATGGTGCCTTCCATGAGTTGCAGGGTGGGTATCTGCTCTGGTGTGGTCCTCCACGGGCAGCCAGGGGACAACCTGCTTCGCCCGGCCATCTGTTTGAACTGCTGTAGAATCTATGCTCCAGCATCTGGAGCACCTCCTCCCCCTCCTTCTTCACCAGCCTTGGTGTCTGCAGGGCTGACATTTTCTTACTCTTTCCTCCCAGCTGCTCTCGCACTATGGTTTTTTACCCCTTCTTAAATATGTAATCACAGAGGTGCTATCAGTGTTGCTGATGGGCTCAGCTTTGGCCGGTAGTGGGTCTGTCTTGGAGCCAGCTGGAACTGGCTTTGTCTGACTTGTGGGCACCTTCTGCTGTCTGCTCACAGAAGCCACCTTTGCTACCAAAACCTTGCCATGTAAAACCAATACACCGAAAAAATACATCACAAAAGTAACGAAGCTTCCTTTTCGGTAGCAAGTCAGTTGCTTAGAGTATCCTTTACGCTGTGACTCAGTGGGGAAATAAACATTTTGGTTCGTGGTATGAGAGCGAAATTCTACTTTAGAAAAAACTATTATACATTCCAGTTAGATACTGAAGTTTTCCTTTGTCCTCTTTTTGTCTTATTTTACAAGTTTATTGTAAAAGACTATTGTGTTAAAAAAACCCCACAATTTCAATTTTCTGTCTTGCAAATGAAATAAATGGGGTGAAATTTGGTAGATTTTAATCATCTGGCAAGGAGGACACTAGGACTGTCAAACCTGGAAGCTTATTAAATCATTATTTTTAACACTTTCAACACTGGGTAATTAACATTTTGGTGGAGAAAAGCTCTTCCGCAGACTAGTAAACTGTCAGTATATATGCTAATGCAAGTTTAAAGTCATGACAATCCATGTGAGTTCTAACACGGAATAGGCTGTGTGAGAGATTGATACGTCTTCCTTCCACAGCTAGTTCATGGAGGGGATCTGCTGAATGGTAGTACATCATTGTCTGGGTATGCGCAAGAACAGTCTGCGCACTCTCGTGAGTAAAGCATTGTCTTGTCATTTAGCAGAGCTAATGACATTTTTGATGACTGACCCCTTTTTCTCTTGTCATACAAAAATGGATGATTTGGATATTTTATTGGTATGGATAATTTACAGCCATTTTTGGATTTCAGTTGGATCTAGAAACAACATCTAGCTAACTCTATATATAGCAACACTAGAGCTGTGTTAAACAGTGAAAAGTTAGTGCAAGTATAGGTGGGAAAGGTTGCAGTGAATTTTTAAAAGACGGGAAGAAAAGAGGAATCTATTTTACTGTTCTATAGCAGTGCACATTCTAGAGAGTCTTTCATGGAAATTTTTTTGTGGGAATCCCTGGGACTTGTCTGTGGTGGCAGTGTCATTCATTCTGCACCACCCATTGTAAGCAATGCAGTATTTCCCCTTCCATTTTTCTCTATTTCAGGATGGGAAGTCAGGAGGGAGGAGGCTGGTATTCAGACTGTAGGTTATTAAAAGATTTTTTTACTTACTTTGTTTATTTTCATAACCTGCATATCCTTATTAGAAGGTAACCATAAGTAGCATTCATTGTTGTTATTTACTTACCTCATACTCTGCTTTGCTTCTTCAGCCAGCTTTTTTTTCTCTCTCCTAGCTCTAAAATGGGTACAGACTCCATAATTGCACTTTTTTTTCTTTTTTTTTTTAATAGGAGATGAGATCTGTAAATAACTAAAGTACTGTTTCTTTCTTCCGGAAAGATAATATGGTTTCACTTTAGTGGTTTTGTAATATAAATGGGTGAACCAAAATGCCATTTGCAAAATATTTTAAGTTCTCTCTGTTCAGGGTTTGTTTCACACCCATAATACAGATCCAACTTTGCAGATAGATTCCAGTACTTACCACCCATCTTACTCAGCAGATATATTTGTGAATTTATTTCATTACTATTTCTTACTTTTCATGTCTTGTTTGGCATGTTACATTCTTTAGAAAAATCTGTAAACAAAAACATTTTGCTGGAGTATTTGTGTGAAAAGATGAAGTATCAAGCCTTTTTAGAGAAGTATTCAGTCCCATTTGTTTTTTATAAGGCAAGACAGTGGGAAGCTTGGCAAACAAACATAACTTAATTTGCTTTCCAAGATGTGAATGCCTCTTGAAGTGAAAAGACCCACTCTGTTGCAAATCTAAAATTAGATTACATATAATACATTCAAAGCTGACAAAATAAAATTGCTCCATGATGAATGTCATTTTGTTGATATGAAACTTATTTTTAAATCCTTTTTATGTGGGCTTTTTTGTTTAAGTTTAAGCTGGGATTGACTACCTCAGACCTCAGAGTTCTGTTCTCTGTTGGATTTGTATATCTTTTTATCTTAAAATAAAATAAAAGGCAAGGGAAGTGAGGTTGTGACTGGAATACTTGGTGCACATTCCAATATGTGCAAATTGCTGGATTCTTGACACAGCTTCCACAGCCATGAAGATATTCAGACCCAGCAATGGACGAAAGAAATTATGGAGAGATAGCAGAACTTCCTGCTTAAGCCTGGCTTTTCCACAATGAGTCTGCTCTACGTCAAACCACATGGAACATTTTTACCGATACTTGTATTTTATTTTTACCTCTGGTTTATTTCACATTGGCTCATGTGGCACTAGAGATTTGGAAAAGTTGAGTCTCTTAGCACATGTTAACTGTGACGCAGGTGCCACAGGATCAAGGTCAAACCAAGTCCAAGCCAAAGCAGGTAGAGCTGCGTGATGCTGCTCCACTTAGCACATCTTGTTGTCCTGCTTCTGAGCCTTCTGGGAATTTTCCAAACACGATGTAGTGGCTCTGTAGGATGGATCTCTTTGACACCACTGATTTAAGCAAAATGTTGGAGTCTTTGGTTCAACATAACCATATCTTGCATTCTCTGTACTGCACTAAAGCATAGTTTACTGGGACTGAAAGCACTTAACCTACTGAGGTAGGTAGGAGTTGAGAAAATCATAGATCTGGTGGGAGTGCACCCTAAGTCAGGTATGGCTGTATGATGCTTGATCCAGGCTCACTATCTGTGGCAAAAGGAAATGAAATACAAACGTGCAGCGCGGGCGATCTCACACCTACCTGTTCCATCTTTTTAGACATTTCCTCTACCATACATTTCCTTCCTGTTGATTCATCTTCCTGAGGGCTAGGTTGCTGTTTCATAAAGATCCACATTGTGAACGTTATTCCACTTAGCAGTGGTAAAAGACAAAGAAATTAAAAATGAACAGAATCGTATTTTGCAACTTCCTCACTTATTCTTTGTCTTCAGCAGATACTGGTTTTGCTAATGGCCCTGTTTGTAATCTGATTTCCTTTAACCCTTACATCATTTATTGTAGTTTAAATCTTCGTTTGGCAATTTGTCTTTCCCCAGATGGTTCCCTTGATAACCTTTTTGGTATACTCAGGCAGATATCTGAATGGATTACCCATGCCACAGCTTGAGCATGCGAATGATTTAAGGACAGAAAGTGGGTCATGTCAGGCTAGCCTGAAAATTATAGTAAGGATTTAGATGACCTGCTTTACCCAGTGTTTTGTTTCAATTCCGATTTACTAAAATAATTTTTAAAATAGATACTACGCAATTTCACCTTTTCTCGAAATGATACCTTTGCCAAGACAAATATCAATTTAGAAGAATATTAATATCCCCTCCCCGTGCCCCGGATTTATTAAGGAGGTGAATCAGATATCTTTTCACATCTGAGAGTGATTCTCTTACTTTAATGGCTTGTGTTCAATATGTATATTAAAATGACTTTCTGCAGAAAAAAGTTCTTGTCCACTTGCAAGCATACCTATTTTTATCTAGGACAGCAGTGGTGGCACACGGTAGCACAGCAGTTACACAACCTAGCTCAGCAGACAGACTTACAGGTGTAGCTTGCAGAGCAGGCATTCCTGATTTATCAGTAGTAGAGTTCCTAAATTCTATCATTAATTAATTACTTTTCCATATTTACTCTAAATACAAAAAAGTATGGTTTGCACTTATTACCTAAAAATAACGATAAACCAAGCCTCAGGGAGCAGAATTGCCCATGTAATGTGTATGGAATTTATAGTTTGTATAATTACTCCATATATGTAGACATGGTATTGACTTTTAAAACAATCAGTACCTACTTACAAGACTTCGTCTCAGAGATGCTATACAAACAAAACAATTAGGTAAATGCTTAGCCTGTGTTAGCCATTGATAAATTTTATATGAAATCTTCCACATCAAATTTATGCAGGTAAAATCTTTCTATCATGTCACATAATTGTATGCACACATATGCATAAGGCACTAAGTTCTTCCTGAAGTAATTGTATTTCCCTAGCTTGTTGGTTTTCTTGTTCTTGTCAGAATGAAACTTGGGCAAATAATTTATTTGTAATTACACTGAGGCAGTGTAGTTGATCTAGTTGAAGGTGTCCCTGCTTACTGCAGGGGGTTTGGACTAGATGACCTTTAAAGGTCCCTTCCAACCCAACACATTCTATGATTCTGTGATTCTATAAAACTACGTTGACTGTGCACTTCCTAAGCACCTAAAACCCAATAGGAAAAGCAGAGTATGTTTATGCAACTTATGGGCTGTATATGCAGGCTGTGAGGTTCAAAATACTAACACAATATAATTATAATAGAAAAAAGTTACTAATGCATAGCTGTAGTAGAATGCATTACATGACTATAAACCTTTGGCTTCTCAGAGTTGGATCAGTCAGGGAATTTCTGTCATGTAGGTTCATGCAAATGTCTCAGAAGAGTGAATAAAGTGCTTGCTCTGTCACTTGCTTTGCACTTTAAAAAAAAACAACAGTTAACAAGAATGACAGAATTTTTAAAATATTGATTTTGGTTTAGGTGAAAGGCAGGAGGTCGCTGTCAACCTGTCTGTGCTTAAACTGGATATAAAAGAAGGTATCTGAAACTCCAATGTTTTGAGAATTAACAGCACACCAGTGCTAGTTCCCTTATTTTTCTGCTCCGCAAAGTGTAATATAAGTTCTCTTTCTATTTGATAACAGGGAGTTGTGACCTTTGGAAAACCTAAGTTCAAGAAGAATGAAAACTGGTATTAAAAGTGGAAAGTTTTGCTGCAAATACAGGGAGAAAGGCATACACTTTGAAAGCTGATGTGTACATAAAAAAGGCAAAATGTTACGCTTATGTTTATATGATAATTAACATCATGCCAGGGTTAATCATAATTCAAATATCTTGTATGTTTCCTTTCTAACTGCTGTATTCTGTTCTTTTTAGTACTTGGTGACTTACATTTAGCCAACAGCCTTTCTGAAGATATTTTTGGTGCAATACTTGATGAAAATAGATCAGTCTTTTTTGTGGAATCCCCTTTAGGTTTGTATATTTTTTTTCCTTTTCCACACCTCTACAAAGACATTCTATAAATTATCTCAAGACTAAGTCAATAGCATTATAGGACTTTTCTTCTTTACTTTTTGAAGCATGTTGTGACATATTATATGGAATCTGAAGTGTGTGTAAGTAGAGCTGATTTGAGGAGAGCAATGGTGCACAATGAGGTCTTTCTTGACGTTAGCACATTGTTGTATTGCAAAATGGAGTGCAGTGCAGAGATTTCTGAGGCACTGGAAACTCTAAATAGTTGTAAACCTCAGTTGAGTACTACAGGAGAACTCTTCCACCTAGACAAATCTCTTCATGTAATCACAGAATGCGCCTGAGTTTTATTTTATTTTTTTGAAATTTGAAGTAATGGGGTCATGCTGTCAGAGGTGGCGTACTATTTTGTAAACCAGAACAGTACTTCAGTGCCACAGTGATAAGTTTTTCCTAAATGGGTAAAATAAAAACAGCCTGGGCGTCATGGTATAGAGTGGAAATCCAGTATTTGTAAGGGAAGTCGTTGATGTGGTTGTTCCTCGTACTCCTCAAGGCATGAAAAGATGTCAAGGAAGCTTCTCCCTCTTGCCAGCACTGATACACGATTCACAAATACAGCACAACTCCATTGGGGAGCAAGCTTGGGAGGTGCCTGCTGGGAGTTGCAGGGTCAGCCATAGGGTCAGACCAGGCTGCTCAGGGTTTCGTCCTGTCGGGGCCTGAGACCCCCCTAAGGATGCACAGCCCCCAGGCAACCTGTGCCACCACTTATCTCTCCTCCTGGGGAAAGGTTTTCTCACAGACAGTCCTAGCCTGTCGTGTACCAGTTCCTACCAGTTGTTTATGTGGCCTATACTCTAAAGGAAAAACACAGTCTGGCAATAACGAAAATCCAGTGTTTATATTACCAAAACCAGGCTATTGCTAACTGGTCCTAACGTGTTAAATGTATTCAACAAAGGTGTGTCTTTCTGCATTGACAGCCACTTCTGTGCGTGCATCGTTCTCTGTGATGATGCTGATGATATAATTGCAATACTTACAGGGTCACTGTTCCCTGCAGTGAAAACATCACAGCTTGATCTGAGCATTAACTACATCTAGCAACAGGAGTTGACAATGCAAGTAGAATTCTGAGATGTGTTAAGAGGAAGTTTGATACTAAAAAATGTGAAAGTGATATGTCAGAAATCATTAATTTGGAACACCGTGTCCAATTTTAGGCTGTTTTTTAAAGGGAAAAAATAACAGACTTAATAGTATCAGGTAAGATAGATTACAATGGCTACTGCTTGGTGAGATTTATTGCATATGAAAGTGGAGATTACAAATAAATGAAAAAATATCAGGATTTGGGTAAAGCATTCAAATTGTAAATGCTTATGAAAATGAATGGCTCCTTTTCTCCTGTTGTATAAAGAAATGAAATTATTATGGAATAGAATTATTTATCTGCACTCCTGGTCTGTAAGAGCCTCTGCCACAGTGGGTCACTGAGAAGCGATTTATGGATGTGTGTTTTATTTTTAGTATTAACCCATGCGACTAGTTGCTGAAGTTTAAAACAACTAGGTTTATCAGTTTCTATGATTCATGTAATAGACTGGAGACTGTGGGGTACTCTGAAAAACTGAGCTGTAAAGACAGGATTTTCCTCTTCTGTTTGTCTGGAGTTCTTCAAAACCTGCATCTGAGAGCAGAGTATCAAATAAAATAGTTTGATCAAGTGTGACAAGCGCAATGCACTGTGGAAGGGTAATGTTATAGACATAAAATCTTTTTTGTGTGTTTCATTAACAGTGAAATCACAAATGTAAGTTTTAATTGTTATGCCGATGTTGAACTAAGCATCTCACGTTGGCCACTTCATAGATTTGTCAGGGAATCCACTTGTGGGCTCTTGCATGTTTGTAAAAACTGTGAAGTCTGTGAAGCAACTCTGGGTGCCACCTGTCCCTGCTGCAACCCCTGGCTGTGCCCAAGTGCGTCTGCCTCTCACCTGCAGACCCGGCTGATTGCCTCTTGCAGGGTCCCAGAATAACCCGTGGGCAGGGAGCTTGAGGTCTTGCTCCCAGCAGGTTCAGCCATGGGGTCAGACTAAGCTGCTCAGGGAGGGAGGGAGCCTGCACAGCCACCAGGCAGCCTGTGCCACCGCACGCCTCTCCTTCTGGGAAGAGATTTCTTTACAGATTGTCCCCACCTCAGCTGTCCTTCACCCTCTTACCATGCCCCACTGAGAAGAGCCCAGCTCCCTGATAGCCCCTCAAAGGCACTGGGGGCTGCTGTTAGGTGCCCCTGGAGCTGCCCCTTCTTCAGGCTGAACCATCCCTGGTCCTCCAGCCTCTCCTCACAGGGTGAGTGCTACAGCCATGACCATGTTGGTGGACCTCTACTGAGCTTACTGTGGTTTATGGATGTTTTTCTCATGGTGGGAGGTCCCAAACTGGACACGGTATCTAGATGTGGTCTAATGAGTGCTGAGTAGAGGTGGGGAAATCCAGTCGTTTAATTTACTGGGCATTCTGTGCGTACATCCCAAGATGAGGCTGGCCTTCACTGTCTGCTGGTTAAAGCTTCAAATCCAAGCCATTGCTGAAGAACAGTCTTCCCTAGAGGTGCACTGAAGATTTACATTTCAGTTGCTAAAAGCAGTGGATTTAAGCATTAGATATTATACATTATTTACCAGCACAGCATTATCTCTATCTGATAAGAAAAAATATCATAGTGAAAATCATATATGCTAAATACAGCCCTTTTGTCCAAGATCATTGTTTCCATAGGAGTCTCTGAAGTCTGCTGGAGTTTTGGGTGGTTGTCACTAGAAAGCTTCCACACAGATTGAGTTATTGAAAGAAAATAAAGAACTCAGATTTGTCAATCTTGAAACTTTGCAGCCCTTTTGTGCCAATTTGTGCAACTTCCCTTCAATTTTTCCCTTTTGTGATTATTCAAGATCCTCTGTTTTCTGTAGCTGGGTTTGATTTCTGCTTTGTATGCTCTGATTTACAGCTGGTTAATCAGAAAGGTGCAGTACCAGTGTCAGAGAGCTTAGTGACAAAAAAAAGCACAGAAGAAACTTGCAGAGTTGCTGTAGCAGAAATTTGATAGGGAGCCAGACCCGCTGATGGGCCAAATCCACTTTTTTTTTAAACTCTCTCTCTATTGCCAAGAGTCGCTAAATAAAATACCTTGGTAAACTATGAAACCCGTAAGAGGCAGATGAGAAGTTACTATTTCTGTGCTTCAAAAGCTAGCAATAAAAATGCTAAGGTAATCTTTGCTGTCTTTGTTGTTCATTTTAATCTTTAAGACGTCTTTTTATTGAGGGGTGGTGGTGGTGTTTCTTCTGAGTATTAATATCTTTCCTCTGAATATTAAATACTAATATATTTAAATTGTTGAGGTGTTTATTCTGGTGGAAGGTGACTACCTCTTCTGTAGTTCCAGGAGGCTCATAACACTCATTACTTACATTAGATTTTTCTGTGTTCAAAGTTTTTTAGAGTCATTAATTAAACAGGTAACAACCCTTGGTGGAGTTGGATTCAAAGTATAAATTAAATGCAAAGCTTAAAAGTAAAAAATTGGAATGTAGTATTACAGTATTGGCAAATTCTAATGGTTTCATTTTTCTTCTGTTGAACAGAAGCTTTACAGCCATGACAGATTAACTAGTTTTGATTTAGTTTCCACAGGTAAAGTTGAAATTTTGAACACTTTAGTGTGCAGAGGCTATTTCTAAATTTAGACTGCCAGAACCACCTTCCCAAACTACTTTTTGTTATTTCTTTTATTGACATTAAGATCAAAGTGGTGTACTATTCTGAATGTTACTGTAATTCACAATAAAGAAACACAAAGGTATATTTGAATATAATTTTATATGCAGTGCAGTCACCTGTCTCATCTTGTGTTAGCATTTCCAGATATTGTAAAAAATGCAACATTATTTAAGTGCAGATTAGTGTGTCTGGTCTGCTTGTCATTTGTTCGAAGGCAATGCACAACTGAGTTACATGCATTTATAAACTAGTTCCAGTATTTCCATGTTCCACTTTCATATTCAGTTCCACTTCAGTATTTCCATATTTTTTAACTTTATTATGAATTTAAAATCAGGAAGCTGAAGTATTGGGTTTTTTTTATGTAGTAAAACATAATTTAAATTTGTTTCTGTAAACTGGAGGAGGCTGTTCTTGAGTAATTTTCAGGTAATTTTCATGTTTGTGACTGCTTGAAGTAAAAACAATCATAATGTATCTTAAAATTGTTAAATATATGTATTTCTAGCAACAGCTGTTCATATGGGTCATTTATACTCAGTTTGGAGGGGGACAGTAATTCATAAAGTGTGTTCATACCACATTGGAGTATTACCATTTATGAAAATGTTTCATTTACGAAATAGAACATACTGGGTATTTTGAAGCTCTGATGCTTTTCCTGTGTTGGTAATCCTGATTAAAGCAACATAAGTAGGAACTGACACAGGCTGGTGTAGCCCGTTATGCCAGTAATCCATGGTTTAAGGTTCCCCAAGATATTGTACACACTGGTATGAAGGAATTTAATAGTTTAACCATCATGTAAGTGCTCTGAAGATAGATTTTATTTTGTCCATTTCTGCTAAGCCTCTTGTTTTGTGTCCATGGGGGAAAAAGTTTTACAGAATGATTAAAAATTACTGTCTGTAAGCAAAGCCTCTGTAAGTAACTGAAAAAACCCCAAACAAGATAAAGAATTCCTTAGGTATTTGCAACCATTAAATAAGTGCATGTGATCTATTAAGAAATATATTCTATTTTGTAAGAAATAAAGCTTTTATATTGATTAATAGACTAACAAAAATAATTGGCAGACACCTCTTAAAACTATCACAAGCTGTTGCAGTACTTCAGCACAACAAAATGAGGGGAGGACTGTGTGAAAGCGTAACTTGTGTTAATATTTGTGATCCCTGTAACTTTAGAGAAGCTAGGTGTTGAAGGCACGTGGTTTAAATGTAAACCATAGCATTTACTCCTGTAATTAGCAGATGGCACTTTTAAGTTGGATAATGTATCAACATCTATGTAACTGATAACAGGTGTGGTTTGGAAGAAAAATTATCTAAGTCCTGCCATTTGTGCTCATCTCTTGCAGATACAAAATTCAAAAGATACTTAAAATACTGGTTGCACTAAGTGATAGAGTAGGAGATAGTTGCTGACTTTTTTGAAAATGTCAGGCTTGCATTAGCATACGTGGCTTTTTTAAGGGCAATGTTGTGACAATTTCAATCTTAAGACTTGAGTTCCTTGGACAGTTTAAAGGAAAAAAAAAAACACTTAAAATCAGATGGATTGATTAAATCTCTGTTTATGAACTTATCTTCATCACGTACTTTCAGCAAAGTTTTGTGATCCTTATAAAACAAGAAACTTCATGACTGAAATCTGAAGAGCATCTGTCACAGACAGCAAAGCCTGAGAAATATTTTGGTATAGTAGACACAAAGATTTAGAGAAGATATAGTGGGAGGCTTTGACTAAACCTCTGTAATATATATTCACTAGCTATGGGAAAGTAGGAAGCTGTTTGATATAAATGAGTTGGAGGTAGGCATTTCAGTGTTTTATATGCCACCACCTGAAGCCATAAAAGGCAAAACTGGTTTGCAAGTTTTACGGTCACCTGCTGATTCTGCAGTTTTACATGACTTCCTAGTACCTGGGCATCTCAATAGCTTCAGTGTCTGAAAAAAACATCTGTTAAGTTTTCAGATGTGGTGTAGATACTGTTGTCTGTAGCTGGTTGAGCATGAGTTTTGCTGTGAATTGGCATCTAGATCAGCATCTCAATCAGTATGTACGTATATGTCTAAACAGTGTGATTCAGGAATCCTTCTGGTTTTTGAGGTCACGGTGAGCATGCTGGCCGTGATTCAGTTCCTCAGCGGAGTGGGAACAGGGTGCATGCTGCTCCTGGAGCCGTTACCCCTGGGAAGGACACCTACATGCATGGGACAGCCTGCTGTGGCTGTTGAGCGTGTGCGGTGGGGAAGGGAAAAGAATCAGCATCTTCCCATTCCTTTATGAGTATCTGAACTGACAGAATATTGTTACACTTCCAGATTTTTCTCGTGAAAATCCCTGAATGGTGTTAAGATGATTTGTGTTGCTGAATTAATAACTTAAATTGCTACTTACCTCACCCTTGGTAAGAAAGTACTTACCAGTTTACTTATTTCCACAACAATTTCTGTTGTATGAAATAGGTACCTGTATTTTGTTTTGGGGAAATAAAGGTAAGGTGACTGATCCGGAGCTCAGTGAAGTCATGAGGCTGTTCTTGGGTTTTTGGTGACGTAGGCAAGATGACTGAGTTGCAAAGACAGGATTTAGCTAGGTTTCACGTCTCAGTTCTGCTCTTAGCCGTCTCCTTCCAATGAAATAGACAAACTCCCCTGAACGGTGCAAATTCTGCTCTGAATGGCAGACAGGTTTACTGATTTTTTTTTCCATTCCGTGGGGTTCTCAGAAATGAGTAACAGCACCAGGAGTGCAAGAGCTGAGAAATACATGCCATTCAAATAACCTGTTCAACTCAGAGTCTAGTGCAGTCATAACAAAGTTACTGTGTCCACATAATATACAAGGGACTGGGAAAGCAGATCTAAAAGCCCATAGTAATTTAACTCAACCCCTTCTTCCCTGGTCAAGGACTTCATCTATTCACCACAGAGAATTTGTTTTTGGATATGAGAACCAACCCATTGCCCAGGAGAGGATGTAAAGCAACATAAATTGCTTTGAGAACCTTTTCAGCTTCCACATGCTTAGCTGATAGAGTCCTAGTATGAACAGATGCTCTAACAGATGTCATACTTCTCAGAAACAAGAAAGTTGATGATTTAAGGTTTTCTTGACTGGCAAATATCGCTGCCAGAAGATGTACAGTGTGTAATGCAATACTGTGTTAGCTGATTGCTGTTTATACCCATCTAGATTGCACTTTCAGATAGGTCATTGCCAGCAGATAGGTGACGGGCCTAATTAAAAGGAGGCTAGGAGAAATGAAATGCATGAACACCAAACACAGAATTATACGTTTCCCGATTTCAAGATGTATGTAGGGTATAACACATCTCAGAAATGAAAACAAAATTAGGCCCAGGATCTGGGCTCTAAAATTCACAGCTGCAGCCAGGCATAGAGGTACTGCACATCTTCCAAAAGCTTGTCATTCTCAGTGTGAAGCCTAGGTAGTTGTAGATCCTAATCCCAGCCTGCAGATGTGAATCTTAGTAGTGGTGAATGTCCTTCTCTTAGACTCCACTTAGTATTATTTGTGCAGCACAGGCAGTGGGGAAGATGACTTGTTCTGTCTCGTGCAACAGCAGGGCATGGCCTTACAGACACAAAGCACTGCTGGCAAGAAGGAAACATAGTTCGTGGGAGGCGGATTTTAAATAACTGATTTTCCTGCACATGAGTCTGCAGAACTGGATAGAAGGCCAATAAGCAACTCTTCCATCCTAATGAAACTTCAGAAGAGGGCAAAACTCACGAGTTAGGGTTGCCACTAAGGTTGGGGTCTGACTCCTTTTGACCAAATTGGAAGCTATGTCAAGCATGATCAGTCTAAAATAAGCTTGCTTCCCCCACCCCCCCCAAATGAGAAAGTATATGTTTCAGCTTCATAAATTGAATAGATTGCAAGACTTAAAGAACCCACATTATATGGTAACTGTGCCTGTCCTGGTGACTCACTTGGAGGTCCCACACAGCACAGACCGTGGGGTTACCACTCAGAGCTGCTGTATTTTAACCAGTGGGGAAGGCTTTTATTTTTCATCCTCTCAGCTGGTGGACATGAAGCTGGAAAATGGACTGTCAGCACATGGGAGCTAACAGTATAGTGGACTTACGTTTAATAGAAATTGGGGAGTTTGTGGGGAGTTTGCTGTGATGGAGTAGGGTCTCGGGCTGGTGTTTTCACTCCATGAACTTGCTGGTAACGACAGTGAGTTCACCTGCTCTAGCAGATGTGGATCAAAAGATGAACAGATATTTCCAGCTTCAGGGAGGGCGGATTGAAAGGCAGTAAAAGCAATATGTAAGACCATAATGCTTGAAGGGAAGAATTCCTGTTGAGCAGCACCTAGAGGGAACAGAGGCAGTGAATTTTATGTTGTATTTATTGAGGACAAACACACCAGCGGAGTGAAACTATCACTTTGATTTACTGAATAAAGGGCAATTTCCTTTTGAGAGATGATTAACGTTGTTGATAGCATTTAGGACTAATGATGTAGATGTTCTGAAGCAAACAAACAAACAAAATCACTTGATTTGTTTTTGCAAACTTGAATTCCTCATAAAATCTGTAAAATGGTTGTTTTAAAATGGTTAAAGCGTGAACTGCTGTTTCAAGAAAAGAATTAAGAGTGGAGAACCTTTTTTGTTTGAATACATGAATGAGTATTTTGCATTTGTCAGTGAAGAAATGCAATGAACGTTTAAAGAAATGTCACCATGTTGTATCTTTGCACCTTTAACTGATTTCCATGAGTTTAATATAGATTTTTTTTAATTGCTGCTTTCTCAAGGCAATTCTGTTTTTTAGTACAAGTACAGATGGCATTAAAGTAAACTCAATCAATTTATTTAATTCTACCAGTCTATTACTCCTGTTCCTAAGAGCCTGCAAATCAAAGGTTTTTTTTTAAAAAGAAATATTGTGGCATAAAAGAGTAAATTTACAAATTTTCTGATTGAAAATTATTTGGAATTTTGAAAATGATACACTGATATTGTAAGCAGGCAATGTGCTTGCTATATTTAAAGAACTGCAATTCATTTGGGAGACAACTGGTAGGAATTCAGCTGCAGTAGCAAGGCATTTATTGCTAATAACTGGGCTAATTTCTCCATGTTATTCTTTTACAGGTATATCTATGTAGAAGATTGAGTGTTTTCAAAAGAGAAATTAGTGCATTGTATTTTCCTAATTAGTTACGAATGTTGAACTGAGGTTAGCAATCCTTGCTGCAGGTATGAAATGCAGTTTTCCATGAAAATTGGCCACTGCCCTTTCTATATAGCAGATCAGTGTTGAAAAATTTTATGAACTTATGGGAGCCCTCGCTCATTCAGGGTCTCTTTCCCCTACAAGAGTGAAATATGGAGAAAACTGGTATGTTGAGTTTCTGGCCAAACCCAAGCCGACCCTGCATCCCTAGCAGAGAATCTTACGAACGGCAGCTCCATCAGCAGCACGGTTGGGTTTGAGAACTGGGGAAAACGCAGTTCTATGAACATACGCCAAAACAGGACACTAGCAAAGGGCAGTCAGAAATAATCACGATGTGGAGGAGATGCTACTAGTGTAAGTCATAAATTGTATCAGCAAGTTAGAAATACATTTTCTTGGGCTGTTTTTTACTTTTTTGCTAGGGTATCCTACTTAGTTCTGATTTTATCCTTAGAGATGTAATTTTTGCCAGCGAATGGCCAATATCTATGAACATAAAAGTGTTTCCATCATTTAACACTATTCACTAAGGTCCCTCTGTTTTCTCTGAGACAGTCCCTTTCTCTTTGAAACCTTCATTTTCTTCATCATACAAAGTCATTGTAATGGATATTTCTTTTTTGCATTTGCTGAAAACTCTTAAGTTCCGTGAAAAGAAAACGTTTATTCCTTCCCCTCCCTCCCCAGTCCTGGAAACCAAGCTAGCAACTTTGACAAAGTTAACGAAGGGAGGAAATTTCTAATCTTCATCAACTGCTGGAGTGTGATAATGGGCACAGTTTCTGGAATAAGTGAGCTTATCGACATTTCACAGTCATTTCAAAAACTGTAGGTCTTTTGTATCCCTTCTTGCCAGCTTCCAGACTCTGTGTTCGGGTGCACAGTACTTAAGAATATAAATTGTGAAGAATAAATATTAAAGGGAAAGGAGAATGTCAGTGTCAAGGCATTTGCTAGTGCTTCATTAAAGCCCTTCCTAGTTCTAAAACTGGAACATCTAGGAAAAAATGCATATAGTGCATGCATGCGCCTGAGGTGTGGCTTTAGCTGGAACAATATTGTTAGTTATCTGTACCAGCAGACTTATTTACTCTTCCTGCTAGACTGGCTAAAGGAGATTGAAACAGCTGCAGGAAGCTTGGCTGAGAAGGGAAGAAAGCTGAGGAGAAAAGCTGCTTGCTCAAGCCGGGAGGGAAGGGGTTTGGCTTTTTATTTTTAGTACAGGAGGAAAAGTGCTGTCTGTCATTGCCTCACTTCAGCCTGATTGAGCAAATTGTGCCTGATCAGTAAACCCTTAAACAGCTATGGGCATTGTAGTGGTCTCTGTGTTGAACAAGATTTGAAGATGAAGAAATAAAAATGTTTCATATCTTGATCAAGTTAACACTGGTAGTCAAGATGAGTCAAATACTATTACAGTAAAACTTAAAGGGAAAACTTTATTTAGAGTTTAGGCTTCTGTTTTTGTATATAGAACATACTTAATATTTGAGAGATGGAAGATGCTTAATATTTGATTTCTACCGTTAAAAATAAAAAATTTGAGATTCTGAATTTGACAGAAGAGGGGAGAGAGGCTTATGTACACTAATGTATATTTCTCTCTGTAGGCATGATGTCATGATTCTCTTCTGTTCTTTGGTACTCTTGATCAACCTTTTGATTAACATGGTTCTGTTCAAAGAGCATTGGTATTACCTGTCATTTGACTGATGACGTAAGGGAAAAAATGGCACCACAGACTATGATTTGAAAAGGCGTCTCAATTAATTTTGACAATGAAATTGATACTGGCTATAAACCTCTCAAATTTTCTTTTTTTTTTTTTTCTTTCTCTTTTCTATTTGGTGGTGTGACCATCTAAACACATTCCACTGTTTGCGATTTTAAAATGAAAATGTAAATTTGTTCTTTACATTTTATTGTCTCTTGAGATGTTCTGCCAATGCACGCGAGCATTTGTCTTCGCAGATGTGGTATAGATGCAACTTCAATGAGTTAAGGATATAGCCATTAAAGATGCCACAGATGTGGAGACGTGCCCTCACCATGGTTTGCTGTATGAGGTCTGGCAACAATTTGTGTTCATCTGACTGTTGCTGAAATGTAAGCCTTGATCTCAGCTTTTGTCATGTCGTGTGAAGAAGCAGGACTTGTACGCGTGCAAGGAGCCTCAGGATCTCTGTGTTCTGCACCGCTACACAGTGCAGACAGAAGCTGCTGCAACACAGAAGAAACCACAGACCTGAGTACATAAGCTCCTTGTGTAACAATTCAGGAGATTTAGGTGCATTTAACCAGGGACTGCAGCAATCAACAGGCAGGACAGGGCAGCTGAACTTGTGTAGGAGAAAATGCTTTTGACGCTGCGTGTGTTTTGATCTTGCCTCTGATCACAGGTTGGGTGTCCAGCTCCTTCCTAGTGTGAGTGCTTCCTTTCATGAACAGCAGAGGCATCACTTTGTTATAGAAAATGTCAGGAAGTGTATGGGAGGTGGTGTCTAAAAATAACAGTGATAATTGCTTTCTGCTGGTGGGAGGTTTTATTTTGGAGCACAGTGAAAGGAGGAAAGAATGGAAAGGCTGCAGCCAAGGGAAACCGCAGCAGGCTTTATCCTCCATTTGGTGTTACCTCTCAGCTATTGCAGATATTTCTATGCTGTCTGCTTATGTGCACACTTGGTGTAAAATTTCTTAGCGCAGATAGCTGACCAGCATCTGATGAGAAGTTTGTTCCATTCTTTGTTGGAATCGCCACTCTCCCTTGGCCATTGAGCCAGTGCTAGTTGGCAGGGAGGCAGCTTGCTGTTGGGTGCTGAGCAACACCCTGTGCAAAAACCCCAAACGGTACTGGGGAATCTGGGCACGTTTATGGGAAATGTTGCAGGGGGAGAGTAGATGGAACATTGGTAGATCAGGAGATACGTGTCCCATTTTAGTCTGCAGGATTACAGGGCAAACGGTTGAGACTAATCTGCACGACTCCAGTGCTAGGAATAGACAAGATTACAGAGAGAGAGCTGCGTGTCTTGTTGATGTTTAAGAATCATTGAAACAGCAAAGCATTTATTTTTGTTTGTTAAAGATAAGTATCTGTTACTCTGCTTCTTTTGCTTAGTCCTTAGTACTTTAAGATGTTGCAGATATGCATATTATCAATGTCAAACTGTATTTACCAAAACTAGATGTGCTCAAGTTTGTAAGATACACTTGTTATAACACTTGGCAGTCACACACATACCCACAAAGTGTTAAAACACATAGCATGGGTAGTAAGATGAAAAATTGTAGGCTTTTTCAATTTTCTTTTTTTTTTTTTTTTTTAAAAAGAGCTTTTCGCTACTCTGAAGTGATTTTCTCAGATCCATTCTGCCTAAGTAATTAAATAATGTAGCTTCCCAATCCTGAAAACAAAAAGGAAATTAAGAGATGATCCTTTCCCATTTCTGTGCTCTAAGGCTGGAACAAAATAGTATCTTCTAATCTCAAATGATGGAGATTACACAAAATTCCTGGTTGATGTGGTTCAGTGCTCCACTGTCCTTACCGTTACAAAGGTTTTCTTAATGGAGTCCTCTTTGCTGTATTTTAAACTGATTACTTTTTCTTTACTTCTCTGATGGATGGAGCACTTCTTCACTCCAGCTTTCTTTGCAGGGACATCTTGCAGCAACACTGGAAAACTGTTCTCGAATGTTCTGATCCCTTTTTCTATTTTTCAGTGTGCTGCACTGGGACTATGCAAGACTGGTAGGAAAGAGAGTCATAGAAAACAAAAAAATTATGCAGCAGAAAAATGTAAAGAAAATGGTGAGATAAAGATTACAATATTACTGGGGTTAGTGATTGATCATTCAGCGTGAAGGATCGGTAGTTTGGATGACATCTAGATTAATACACATTGGAAATTGTTATCTGGAGCTTTAGTGTGTCATGGTTTCAGGTGGGGATTGGGTTGATTTTCTTGCTAGCAGAGCTGGTGTAGTGCTGTGTTTTGGATTTGGTAGTGCACTTTTTGTTTCTGGTTGTTGCTAAGCAGTCAAAGCCTTTTCTGTTTCTCACAGCGCCCCACCAGTGAGGAGGCTGGGGGCGCACAAAAAGTTGTGAGGAGACACAGCTGGGACAGCTGACCCCAACTGACCAAAGGAATATTCCATACCATCAGTGTATAAAGCTGGGGAAAGAAGAAGGAAGGGGGAAAAGGGGTCAAGTTTGGAGTTACTGCATTTGTCTTCCCAAGTAACTACGTGTGATGGAGCACTGCTTTCCTGGAGGTGGCTGAACATCTGCCTGCCGATGGGAAGCAGTGAATGAATTCCTCGTTTTGCTTCACTTGTATGTGCGGCTTTTGCTTTACCTATTAAGCTGTCTTTATCTCAGTCCACACGTTTTTTCTCACTTTTCCAGTTTTCTCCCCCATCCCAACTGGGTGGAGTGAGAAAGTGGCTGTGTGCTCCTAGTTGACAGCTGAGGTTAAACCACGACAGTGAAACAGCCTAATGATTTTTGCTCGATTTATTGTGGACAGATGGCTGTATTGGAGAGTTTGGTCCTTTTTTGTTAAGAATTTGTTCCCCTTTTCGCAATTTTAATGAAGATACCAAAGAATTGCAGATTAAAGACTGGATTGGCCTCTCCATAGGTAAGGACTGAAGTAGATCAGCAATGAAATTTCTAGGGCACATCTTCTGTCAGTATCGGACTTGTATTGGGCAGAAATACAATATTGTTTCTGTACCTGTCAGTCGTGCAGCTTTCAGAGGTAATGAAATGCAAGAGACGTTCTTGTGAATTACGTTCTATTCTGACACTCATCCCACTTTTGAAATTTTACTGCTGATGTAGAAGTGCCCTGTTTCTTTTCTAAGATGGAATACTAGATTTTTCCTACATTGTTGCTATGTTGCTTTAATGAAGCTGGTTAAGGGTCTAGAGCACAAGCCTTATGAGGAGCCGCTGAGGAAATTGGGGTTGTTTCGCCTGGAGAAAAGGAGGCTGAGGGGAGACCTTATCGCTCTCTACAACTACCTGAAAGGAGGTTGTAGGGAGGTGGGGGTTGGCCTCTTCTCCCAAGTAACATGTGACAGAACAAGAGTAAATGGCCTCAAGTTGCACCAGGGGAGGTTAGATTGGATATTAGGAGAAATTTCTTCACCAAAAGGGTTACCAAACATTGGAACAGGCTGCCCAGGGGAGTGGTGGAGTCACCATCCCTGGAGGTATTTAAAAGATGGGTAAATGTAATGTTTAGGGACATGGTTTAGTGGTGGACTTGGCAGTGTTAGGTTAGCGGTTGGACTTGATGATCTTAAAGGTCTTTTCCAACCTAAACAATTCATGATTTGTTGTTAGACTACTGTTAACTGTTGATGTTATTAACTCTTTTAACGTAAGATGTGGTATGCAGACAGCCAAACCAGAAGGATGTATCTCCAGTAGCTGCTTCATTTTGACCCCTCCAAACCTGTGCTTGTTTTATTTTTCAGTGATTAAAAAAAATGTTTTCTTTAGCAGATTTGTAATGCAAAATGACAGGAGCTGACTTCAGTGGATGAAAGGATCAAGTCTCTTTGTATCATTACAACTCCATGTGTTTTTCCCATCTTGTTAATTAAAAAAGGTCACAAATCAAGAAAAGACACAAATGAAAAAGGGTACTCCACATTAAACACAATTATTTGAGACAGCATGTAGTTACTGATTACATGAGACTTAGGAAAAAAAAATCATACAGACATTTTAAAAATTGTTTAAATAAGTATTATTTTATTTTTTAATTTTGATACCTCTGTCTCTGTTCTGGAAATATTTCTTTTTCCCTCTAACAATCTCAGAAGTTACATGGGTGTGGTTTTTTTGTAAGGATGTCAATCTTTCCTGGCTTTGAAAATGTAGTATTCTGATAACGTCATTGTGGAGGTTGTGTATACAGACATGCAAGGCAACAGTGTTCTGTTTGTGAGGTGTTGACATGAGAATGTGCTTTTCCATCCATTCCCTTCTTATATTCAAACAAAATTATAGCTCATGCAAATGCCTAAACAAAATTAGTTTCTTATCTACAAAATCTCGGCTTATCTCCTTTCCTATTCTGGATTTGGAACAGGGATGTAGCAGCACGAAAAGCATTATGCCCTACTTTCTGCAGAATTAGTAAGCACAACATTAGCATCAAGAGCAAAAAGTTGAGTTTCAGGTGTGCTCTCTGAAGCTCACCTTGATTTCTGTAAGGAGGAGCCCCCCAACACACACCTGCTTCTGGTATATATTAATCAATGCTGGCATCAGTCCCCTTTGCTGCTCTGTGCGTGCAGGAGCATTGGACAAAGCATGGTGATTGCGCTCTGTGTGAGGCTACTCGGTGGCAAAAATTACAAAAAATTGTTCGCTATGTCTGCTGAACCATTGTCTGCACTGAGCATAATATGACTCAGGCAGTGTTTTTTTAACACTGTGGGAGTATGCCAGCTGCACAGCAACTCATGGCACTCCCATGCTCGAAGGGAGGCTCCTGTCCCTTTCTGTTTCAAATGAAAACAAAGTCAGCCAAATGAAAATTAGGTTTTATTTTACTGTTTCAGTCCATGCAACACACTTCCATCTTTTCACTGCGAACTCTTTCATCTGTGCTGCTGTGATGCTGTACATCCTGTGACCCTCTTAAGTAAGCTCTTTCTACCCATCTGCCCTGCTTCACATCTGGTGCTCCATCTCTTAACAGTCTCTGAATTTAGCCAAGAATCTCCTGGATTGTTTTGAGATTATTTTTTTTTCAGCAAATCTTCTAGAGCTCTCTGCATATAGACAATGTCAATCTGCAGTTAACAAGGTCAGATAAGATAAAATGTTAATATTTCTCTTGGCTTGAAATTTGCAAGAGGTCCGTGAGGTGTTTTCAGGAAACAAGAATTTCCGAAGATCAGTACAGAAATTGTTTTAACTCTTTAATCTGTCTACCAGGGTAAGGTAATCTCAGCAAAAGACAAAATATCCTAGGACAGGACATCCTAGGGAACTATTTCAGTTGGTCTGTCTTACTGTGTATAAGAAATAATGATTATACAGCAGAGAGCAATTTTTTCTTTGATACAGCATGCCCATATGTCAAAATTTCTTGTAGCAGTTTAATGGTGTAGCGTCTTTAAGCACTGGTGAACGCTTGTTGCACCTAAAAGTTGGTTAGGCTGGGAGGTAGCTGAAGTTACTGTTTCTGTAAACATCTGGGGATTGCCAGATGCATCTTCTATGTCCTATTGTGGAACCAGAAATTTAAAAAATTGTATGTACTTTTCATAGATAAAGAGATACCGTATTTCTACATAATTTTTCTAGTAGCTGTGCACTACGTTCAGTCCTGGTTTTGCTCCAGTGTCACTTCTGTGAAATACAAATATTTATTCTTTTGCTAAATCTCCGATCCACTTCAATGTATTGTAATTGCTGAAGGCAGAGGTTTTGGGGGTAGGGTGGGTACTTGTGGGTGTTGTCCTGTGAAGGTGGATCTTCAGGAACTGGTGACAAGTAGTTTTTTAAAGGCATTGGTAACCTGGCTAGCATTAGAAACCGGGAAAGAATTTTTTAAAAAAGTTGAATCCATTGAGTTGCTGTAGCTTTGATGAAATCTTGTGCATTGTTAGTGGAGACACTTTTTGTTGTAACGTCGTTCTGATATGTTGGGAATTTTGGAGAGGTTTATGTTTTTTTTGGTTGCATTTTGTAAAAAAATGCTTTGATGACTAATATATAATTTACTGTGGATCCAAGATCCTTTCTTCAGATTTAACTGATTCTTCCCTATCTTGTGTTTGTCCAGCTGAGTGTAGTCTTATCTAGAGGCAGCATGTCGTTGGCTTGCATCCTATCTATTTCAGATCAGGTCTCAAGCTTGTGGTTTGAATTCTAATCCTCTTCTACAAAATAACCAAGTTGTCAGTGTCTGCAAACTTAAAAAGGATACTCTCCCTTTCTCTAAGTTATTAGTAAAAATGCTAAATGGCAGCAGACCTAAGCCACATATCTGAATGGTCTCATTTGGTCTGTTTTTCCAGTTTGACAATGACCCATTGGCAGGTGCTGTTTTGGTACTGTGTTCCGATGAGTTTTGCTGGTGGTGTAGTGGGATTGCTGTACGAGGTAGTTTGGAATCTGCAAATACCTGCAGGCAAGCTTCCCTTTGGCAGTATGCTTTGGGAGCGACAGCGGGGTGCAAGGATTGTTTTCCCAGGTCTGTCTGGTATTCAAGCTTATCCTACATTTCAGCTTGTGGGGCAGCAGGGGTGAGTGAGGAGGATTTTTTTTCTGAAAACATCCTGGTCTCCCTCTTCCTTGGTTAATGAAAAATTGTTTTTGTGTTCCTTTATTAGTCTAGTCCCAAATAGGCACATGCGGGGAAAAAAGAAATAAAACTTAGCTGTATCTGTTGCAGTCTGTGTTTTCCTAACTAGTTTAGGAGGATGACATGTAAGGAAAAAGCCAAGAGTTATTGCATCCTTGTGTCTTTCCTATCCATTATTCCTGGTACTCTGTCACAGAATCAAATTGGGTTTGTTTTGACATAGTTTGTTCTTGACAAGCCAGCACTGGCTATTACTCATCTCCCTGTTGATTTGTCTGTGTTTACAAGTAGTTGGTTTGACTGTTTCTTCCAGTACTTTTTTGGGAATTGGAGGCATTTCAGTAATTCCTTGGATTGCTGTTCTGTACATTTTTAAAGGTAGGTACTCTTTTTGTGTTCTTCTAGTCATCTTGGATCACAAATTTTCAAGACAGTCATTAAAAGTCTATGTCATTAGTTCAGGCAATTCCTTAAATGTTCTAGAATGATTTTTCATCATGCCTAGGTAACTTAGAAACCTGTAGTTCAGCTGAGTAGACTGCAGACTGTCTAGCTAGTCTAAATTGGGTTCTTCGTCCTTGATTTTTTTTTTTATTTAANCCTTGATTTTTTTTTTTATTTAATTAAATTTATTAAGAATTAAGTATGTTCGCTTTCTCAGGGTCACATGTTTCTAATTTCTTTTGCTACTGACTAATACATAAAGTATTTCCTTGGTCTTTTATATGTTAGTGTTCTCCAGGAATTAATTTCTCATTCCATTTACTGTATCCTACATGGCAGTTGTGGATTTTTTAATTTTTTTTTTTTTTTTAATCTTTGGTCTGTGTGATTTTACCCATATACTTCTTTTGCTATAGCTTTCATACTTATACATAATCATTTGATCTATTGTTCACATTTTAACAGGGATGTTTTGAATTTCAGCTGAATAAAGGGATCATGTTCTAGTCCATTTGATTTCCCTTTATAAATTGCTTGCTTGCATTGGGATAGGTTGTGCTTGTATCTTTTATATTGTTTAAGAAATTAGAATATTTTTTCTTTAATCCGTTTTTCCCATAAGATCTTGCTTATTAATTCTTTGAGTTCATACAAGCTTATTTCCTGAAGATGACTGTCTTTATGCTTAACTCCCCCTCAAAAAAACCAACCAAACAAACCAAAACCAACCCGAAACAAAGAAAAAAGATCTGAAAGGCCTGTGGACGTCATTCAGTCTAACTTCCTGCTCTAAACAGATCTAGTTTCAAAGTTCAGTCAGGTTTTTCATATGAGGTTATTTCTTTTCCTAGGAAGCATGTTCCCTGTTCTGTGAGCTGCCATTTACATTTTGACCAGCTCTTCCCTTTTATTTGGAGTTAAATCTAGCAAAGCAATTCTAACTTTTATTCTCAGTCTCATGTATCAAAAATTTACAGGAAGATGCTGGATGTGCATTGTGCACTGCCATATTCTTTTTGAAAAGGTGTCATTAAATGATTAAAACCAAGTCCCGCAGTCCAGAGTGTTCTGTCTGTGCCTCCAGAAAAGCCTTTTCTGTGACATCTCCCCACTTGCTGGGCTGGCTGCAAGTCACTGCTGGACGGTGCTCTTTTTCTTCTCTTCTGTCTGGAGATTTGGGTATTGAGCATGCAAAAGCATGAAGATGCTCTTGAATGTGCTCCGTCCTTCTGTATGAATTTCCAGACATGCTAATAATCTCATCTGTTACTGTCACACTACCTAAATTACCCAGGTAGAGAGTTTCTAGCTTGCTATAAAGCACTGCCCTCACCATACTGTAAGGTTCAACCAACTCAGCAGATCGAACATACCCACCTACAGTGATCTGGGATTCATGTACTCCTGCTAGAAAATACAGTTCTTCATTCTTCTGTGTTCCTCGGGTTCCTATTTACTGCCACTTGTTTGCTGCTAACAGCATGTTTGCAGTGGCAGCCTTACAGAAGGGGAAGAAAAGAAAATACAGCTAAGTGCCATAGACAGCTGTATTGTTGCTGTATTATTTATTTCTAGTCAAGAAAGATTAAGTTATTCATGAGAGGCAAGACACCAGTGTCAGACTTTTCTCAGCAGAAACAAATTGTGGGTTATATATGGTTGTCCACCATTTTTGGCAGTAACTCCTACTTACCAAGCCAGCTGTTACATTCTTTGTTTTGTCACCTCAGTTCATGCTGAGAATTTTTTGAAGGTGAAATTGCTGATGTTTTGTGTCAAGAATGAAAAATCCCCCAAACCAAACCAGAATAAGGAATTACAGTCTGGGCAGCAAACATCTCAGAGTCCTTACACCTGTACAGAAGTCATTAATGCAACTGCATGATTATACACATATTCAGCTGCACAAGTCTGATGTTTCATGGCTAATTGATCTTTTAAAGTAAGGATCCAGTTGGTTGTTAAAATAAATGAGTTCATATGCAACTGTTTCACCCTCGAGTTGAAAATATAACCGTAGAAGTAGACCGTACGTTTTACAGATGGGAAACAGTTTTCTGCACAACCAGTATCCTTGTATCCAAATTGACGCATAATGCCTCAGAAGTTATTTTAACACAAGGTGGGAGCTGGCACCAGCACGGTTGGCAATTTAATGTCAGTGGTGGTACCTGAGTTAAGAGCTGTGTGATAACCTCTGCTGTAGCAGTTTACAATCTTAGCCTGTGGACTGTTAGGATCAGACCAAAAAGCTTACAATTAAGCTGAAGAGTTTCTAGGCTCTCAGCCAGGTAGTTAAGAGGTCTGGCTCCAGTTTTTCAGCTCCATGCCTTTACTCTGTCTTGTGTTTGAACTGTTGTACTAAAAGAGCTTGATAGTCTTACAAAAATACATAAATTAGTTTCCAAGAAACTAGAAGAAACTGTAGTTTTTCTGAGATGGACTGAAAACTTTTTCACAATTCTGATTTCAGAAAAAGGGAAAATTCCAGATTCCACTCAGCTCTGAAACCAAGCACTGTTATTGACAATGCTAATGAGTAATATTTATTGTATAAAACAATAAACATGCCTGCTTCCCACAACAACAACAAAAAAAAAGAGTAGATTTATCTAGGCAGACAGTTCAGTTTTGAAAATTGTTTTCATCCTTTTTGGTATGTTCTACAAATTTCCTTTAAAGATTCTTAAATTGTACTAATCCACAGTGCAGTCAACTTGTTATGTATTTAATAGCTAATATTTTGGGGTTTTCTTCTCCAAAGTCGTAGTTTTCTATGTGAAGGTGAAATGTGAAAATCAAAATAATTTTGGATTAATGATTTTCTAAAGACCAGCTAACTGACAAGCTGTGGATGTACCGATTGCTTTCTAATCTCTTTTCTTTCACTGTAGGTTCCATCATATTACCTTAAAAAAGTAGCCATAATTGATAATGGGCATGTGGGGTAATAATGCTTAATGTAAATTGCCTGAAGAAATTGTGGAAGACTGAATTAATCTCATGTGAGATTGAAGCAAATTGTACTGCATTTGCTAGACAAAAAGGCAAGAAATGTATCTCTTCAGTGTAAAATAAAAAACAATCCCACAAGTAGTTTCTCCTTAGAAAATTATATATGCTTTCTGTGACCCTCTTGTCATTCAGGTATGTACCATCTTTAAAGTGGGGGCTGTTTCTGTGTGTCTGCAGCACACACGCTCTTCTGTGGGGAGCCAAACCAGCCTCTTTCAAGTGGTATTTCCCATATAACTGTCACAATTCTTATTTGGAAAATACTGTGTTCTAAAGTGATTTTGGAATTACGATTTAGCTGCTTGTTGCATAATAATTAGATAGCTCTTTTTTTACAAGAAGGTCTGAGTCTGTGTGAAATACCATAAAACATCGTTTGTCTGTAGTACATTCAGATGCTTATCAAAGGTACAACACATTTTTTCTAGCTGACATGGGAGACTGATGTGTTGGCTTGTGTGAGAAGAACGTGTGTTAAGCAAATGACGCAATAAGAGAGGAACCGCAGTAACACCGTGTCTGTATCTGGGAAAAACACATCTTTTGTCCTCTGAGTGCGGCAAAGCTTCCAGGACAGTGAAGCTTTTTCTGTGCTTTTTCTGTGACCTTATTCTCTAGATGAAGCTGAAGCTTACTGCTGGAGCCAGGCGATGGTTTCTGTCGTGTGAGGGCTCAGAGGGTAAGGGGAAGGTTAGGAGAGCTTGCAAATGCCGAAGATGTGGGAGGTGCGGCAGGGAACTGGGTGGTCTGGTAGCACGTGAGGCTACCACATCTGCAGCATCTGGTTACTGCATTTATGATACAGAGGAAGGAAGTTTAAGCTGGAAATGGCAGTCTGAATAACTTGACGGCATACGCCAGTCTTGGATTGCTTTCTGATACAATCTGCAAGCAGTGGAAAAACACAGAGTGAGGCAAGAAGACCTCATTCTTTCCCACAGCCTCACTAGTTTCACAGGACAGCAGAGCTGCACAGCCCAAAAAAAAAAAAAAAANAAAAATATGAGTTGTTTCCTTACGGTTTAAAATGCAACGTCATCTAAATTCTCTGTTTTATTCTAGTAAGCGTCTAAAAAGCTTCTCGGCTTGCTCTAGCTTTAGTCTGGGCTCTGTAAGCAGCGTTGCTATACCAGCGCAGAGCAGTGCAGGTGCAAGACCCACCCAAGTTTTATGTAACTGATTTATTAACCATGGAGATGGTTTGCAAAGGCTGAGCTGTGTGTTACCGTGGAGACCTTGTTAGAAACTTTACTTTAAGCTGGATTGTGTACATCCATGTGAGCTGCAGTTGCAGCAGTAACTGCGGGGAAGAATACCCTGAAGGAGAGATGATGGGATTTTTCATTTTTCTTGCACTTAAGTGCAGTTTTGCACAGCTCCTTAATGAACAGTCATAAAAGTGTTTAGCTTCAGTTCTCCCTCATGCTGGGGGGGAGCGTCTTTTGTAACAGTGTGTCCCCATAAATTCTGGAATTTCACATGAGCAGGTTGTTCTGCTCTCAGTGACAAGCTGCTGCTGCCGCCTCACCTCTGCATCTCTGTATTGTAACGTGCTTTCCTGCGCATACCTGGTCTCTTGCATCTGCGCTGATGAAGAATAATGCTTATTGCACCGTATTTTAGCCCCTACCCGGTTTCATGTCCCTGATTTCAAGATTGGCGGCGGTCATACTGGCTCATGTTCACAGACATTATTCCTACCTGCAGGGGCCTGCCCTAGAACCTCTGAATTACAGCCTGAGATATACATAGGGAAGAAAGTGACCTATTTTGATTCTCCAGAGGATGCTCCCAGCCTTTTCACTAGGACTATTCTTTGCTTCTTAAAGAGAAAGTTCTTTTAGGCTGCCTGCAGTGGTGCACTGGAGGTAAGTTTGCTTGCCGTGTACGTAGGTAGGTGTTATCTGCAAACTCTTGACCACCTTTTAGAGACATTTGGAATGCACAGATGGAAACCAGTGTTTGAAAGGTGCAATCGATGCCAGATTTGTACGGTGAGGGAGGGAGACCTACTGCAACTGTTACTGTTTTTCTGTGTTTCCAAGCAGCTTTGGACCCATCAGCTGGTGGGATATGTGACCCAGATAGTCTCTTGGTATCATTACTTCCATTATCTAGTCTATCAGTGGGACTCAATTGCTGGTTGTTTATGGGAGTATTCATTTTGTATGGCTGTATAGCCTTTGGCTGGGTAGTAGCCATTCTGAGTGAGTCCCTTCTTTGCTAATGATTGTTACTATGTCTTACATACTAGCAAAAGGCTGTCTTACTACCTTTTCTGGCAAGGATTTGCTCCACCATCTTTTAGATGTATTTTGAATAGGAAAATATCCCAGTCCCAGTATGCCAGACCATGCTTTTTTGTATAATCTTTTCTTTTCTGAAGGATCACACTTCTGTTTAGATTGTAACTGCAGGGTAGTTCTTAGCTGGCAAAGGGCCTCTTCCTTAGTTGTGCAGCTGTCAGATGATTAGTGAAAACCTTTTACAAAATACAGCCTTAAACTTGGCATTGACAAGCTAGCATTTAATATTGTGATTGACGGCCTCAGAATTAATTCTCAGCCAGGACTTCTTTTCTTCCACACACAATGCAACAATTTGGGGAGAGTTTCAGCAAGATTGGCTAACAGCAGCAGTGTATCTGCTCTAGCGTTGCAACGGAGAACCTGAATTTTAGTTAAACTTTATATGGTAACTTACCTGTCCAGCTGCCAGTTTTATTTAAAGCCTAACTAATTTACATCTTTCACAAACAGTACAAAGTTCTTCCCCAGTTTAAAGATTTTGGAACCAGATATCAAGAGAATGACTTCACACAAACCCTTCAAAACCAGTTGTCTTTGCAGTTAGTCCGTTCAAAATCAACAAAACTGAGTCTGCAGTGTAGTAGGAGAAATAAACTTTGAGGTCTGTAGCCGGCCAGCACAGTCGGCATGTATTCTTCTTAACAATACTGTTAAAATCCTTACAAAATCTCTTCCTCCTTGTCTGCCCCTTNCTCTTTGCTGAGGGAAGCATGATGTTGTTGGTATCTTCTTCCTCCCTCTTATTTTCATTGATCTGTAGCTTCACTTTACACTGGGATTTGATGTATGTGGTGGGTTTTCTGTATGTTGTGTAGTTGTGCTTTGTTCCCTTTACTGTCCCTAAAAAAAAATGCTTTTCCCAGTTCCAAGCTTTTCAATGCCATTAACAGTTGGCGAGGGAGTTGCTTATAGCCACAGGATCTCCATTGTCATCCTTTACCCCCTCTTACCATATAGTGTGCATACTCCTCTGCACTTCAGAGTGTGTCCCTGCTTTTGAGGCTGCTGTTGTCACACCATGCTTTTTTTTTGGCATGTGACATCATTATGACAGGGTCATAAGTACTTAATTCTATGCAGTCTATCTGCTTGTTACTACCAGCTAGATAAAAATTAGGGTTATACCATATGATCATGCAAAGATAATTAAAAGTAAAACAAAATAGACTGTAGACTTTTACAGCTAAGCCAGCTAAAACAAATCTCTACGCAACCCAAGACATACTTAGACAAAGCCTGACAAGTCCCAAGGCCCTTCAGAGTCAGTATGAAATCTATTAGTAGCAATGGTGATGCTGTAGTCACAAGGCTACAGAGCGACAATACAAAGCATATGCAATGCATATTTCATATGATGAGTAATTTGTTGTATAACAGTCTTGAAGAATTCTTAGCAGTCAGGAGATCTTTTAAATTAGTATGAAAGCCAACTGTGAAGCAATTGAAAAACATGATGGAGGTAGGGTAATAAGAGAAGGGCTGAAAAACTGTCTCTGCCATTTTCCAGCTTGCAAACCATCTTCAAAGGCAATAGACAGAGGAGATAAGCATCATCAAAGTTATGTTTTTATTAAACAGGAAGCAACCCCCCCCCCCCATTTGATATAAAAAGAAGTAGATCTAAAAAGCCTTATTAATATTGGCTCAAAAGCAGGGCACCAAGACAAAAGCAGAACAAAGAATAGAGAACTGAACACAGAGCGACTAGAAATGCTTGAAGGCAGGACAGCAGAGTGTGGGGAGTACATCACTAGCTTTCAGACTAGCTTTAGAACAAGATTCAGAAAAAACTGGTAGTTATGCAGACAAAATCATAGCTCTTGTGACTGGTCCATGTCTGCTGGACCTTAAATATGAGAAAGTTGGGAGTCTTACTGCCAGAAAAATGTAGGTGAAGATTGCATTTACATGTTATTTTGTCATGCTGTGTCCGCTTTTATGATTGAAGCTTAATGTTAGAACTTTGTGGAATTTCTTTGGTTTTCCTCTTTAGTATGTCTGAAACTGCAAGTGAGTCCAAGTGTGATCATTATGGGTGCTCTTATTTACAGAAAACGGATCCAGAACAGAAGTGTTTCCTGCCGTGTTGAAAAGTTGAATATGTGATCAGCGTTTCTACAATTTTAAGAGTTATGTCCTGCAGTAAGAGTCTTTTGTACTGTGTGCAGATGGCACAGAGAAAGCCTTGCAGTCGTCAGCAAACCCTCAAGTGTTATCTTAGCCCTACATTTTCTAATCCTAAGTAGCCCTATCTTTTTAATACACTGGAGGGATTAAAAGTATTGATGATGGGTTTATGTTTATGTCTTCATCCATGGTGACTTTCAACATCTTAATCTTCCTTATGGTTTTGGGGTTTTTTTGGTAATTTATTTTCACTTATTTTGACAAGTGTGTTAGACCAAAATTAAATTACTAGGTCTCTGGTGCAAGTAATCTTAAGCATGTCTTGTGTAACTGTAGGCTTAATTTCTCTTTATGTACTGAAATATATAGATGCTATTATAACTCTGTGGGGAAGGAGAACCAGAGGCCTTAGAAAGAAGAGAGTAGAAGTGGCATAGGAATGAGCAGGAAATTCCTGTTGAGTAGCTGGAAATCTTGTGTGCTTCTTTTGCTAAGTTAATTTGGTATAAAATAGCAAAAACACCTTTTTAAAAGGATCCCTGAACTTTAGAGTAGATAATGGTATCACAAGAACAAAACCAGTGCTTCATAGAATACTGTTTCCCATTTTTTATATGCTTGTATGTTCTTGAAATTTTAACTTTTTCAAGCAATAGATTTCATTTGTTTTCTTGATACTGATTACAAACTCTCAAGATATTGCTTTCGGTTTTTTTTTTTTCCCTAACAATCCTTTATAACCAGGACTTCTTCAGATGTGATAAAACTTGAATCTTACTTTACCATCTGCGACATACAGAAGTTGTGAATTATTTTCCTCCTGCTGCATCTCTAGCCCTGTGTTTGGTTCCCTCTTTTTTTTCATGGAGAAGACCAGAATGAATTCTCAGAATTCTCATATTCTAAGACCAAAATCATAGAATCATAGGGTTGGAAGGGACCTCTGGAGATCATCTAGTCCAACCCCCCTGCCAGAGCAGGCTCACCTAGAGCAGGTTGCACAGGAACGCGTCCAGGGGGGTTTGGAATGTCTCCAGAGACAGACACTCCACCAGCTCTCTGGGCAGCCTGTTCCGGTGCTCTGCCACCCTCAAGGTAAAGAAGTTCCTCCTCGTGTTTAGGTGGAACTTCCTATGCTCAAGTTTGTGCCCATTGCCTCTTGTTCTGGCAATTCTCAAATGAACACAGTCATTGAAAGAGATTGTCCTAGATCAGATAAGGCATATTTTTAAAATTACCATTTTCTGAAAGCCTTCCATGCTTTCACTAAAATAGGGCATGTCTGGTTTGGGAGGAGCTCTGGTATTGTAGGACAACTTTTGAGTTCAATAGTACATTAAACCTGTATTTACAGTGTAACAGTGGATCAGCTAACAGATAGCGTGAGAAAGAGCTTATCACCATGAGTAGGGGATCAAGGGAAAGTGACCCCTGTGTTTCTTCTTTACTACAGATGAGAACCAGCTAACCAGACTGCTTTAAAGGAGTCACATTTTAGCCCAAGTGTAAATGGGGCAGACGTACTTATACAACACAGTTGGTACCACTTAAAAATAAAACTTACACCTCTCATATCTGAAAAATTCCAACCCAGAACACTGAGTTTTCCTGTGTTTGTATTCTGTAGGCTAGCTGATGCCCTGTGAATTGAGTCTTAGTTTGTCTCCCCAGATAAGTTAGAGAGCTATACAAGAAGACAATTACGGAATAGTCTTCTTTTGTCCAAAAAATACATGGATTCTTTTATGAGGGGCACAGGACCTTGAGTATGGGTTTGAAGAATCTAATATAGAAAACAAATTACATTACTGAAATGCAGAAATGTTGTTCTCCGTAATTGTTATGCTTGTGGAGGGAAGCCTAAAGTCTCTTGACTCCTTCCTGTAAAAATGGGATGAATTCTGAAAGTCTGGCAGACGATTCATCATGAATTTCTACAGACAGAACCTTTGTTCTGATTTCTCATTGCTTTTGAGACAGCAGTGTTAAGGGTTTTACTGCTTTGACTCATGGTTTTCTTCAATAAAAACAGGAAACAGAACACAACGTATTTATTTTAAAAGGGTTTGTTTTATTTATGAACACTTTCTCAAAATAATATGGAGACAATGTTGGAGAACACACAGAAAAAAGACTAACACTGAAGTTAGAAATGTGAAGAACACATTTTCTGCATGATTAGATAAATAATGTTTAGGTTTCTGAGATGCTGGCTATAAATATTGAATTTATTTCAAGGAAAGCAAATAGTTATAACATTTAATGGTTCTTTGTCAAGTTCAGGTAATACAATGCCTAGTTAGTCTTGCTATAAGACCAAATGCTGCTTCTGAAGTTAAAGACTGGTAGCTCTTAGCCTTCCTCAGGAATTCCTGTGTATTGTCTTACATTTTTCTGTCATTGTTAATTATCCAAAGTTTCAGATAAATGTGACAGAAATTGGTTAGAAAGCTTTGGAAGCCACATATTAAATAAAAATCAGCTATTTAAATGATGTGAGAATATGTGTAACCGTTTTCCTAAAGATCTTTAAAGGTAATTTAATCTTAAGGACCATTGTGTACAGACTGTTCTGAGTAGTAAGGATAACTGTGGTAGTTCTCAAAATCAGGGCATACTGGATTAGAGGTCTAAGAGAATTCAGTGGAAGTACCAGATCCCTCAATAATACTGAAATAAATTTTAAGAGTCTGCTCTGCAGGGTTTATATACTCATGACATAAGTCTTTTTTCTTGAGTGTCTCAATATCAGTAAATTGGGAATAACGGAAAATGATAAATCAGAAGTGCCAAAACATGAAGAGGCCAAGGCGACCATAAACGTTCTGCCCTGAAATCAGCATCTACCAAGAAAGACTATCGAAGGCTAAAATGGGATAATACTCTAGTTGCCATGAAAAGCCAGAGAGTTTTGGAAGGCTCATTACCTTGTAAACTCTGCATTTTACATTCTGGCTTATATCAGCTGAAAATGAAGCATGTGCATTTCAGGACGGAAGTTACTGAATCAGAGAATCACATTGGCATGGGAGAACCTGATCTTTTGTGAGAGCCTGACTAAAGAAAGAGAGAAAGGATAGAGCATATTTCTAGTGGAAAGCATAAGGGAAGAAGTGTATCTCAGTTAATAATTTTGTATCCTACCCCATTCACAGTCATTTTATATTGCAGTATTTGCTTGAGTTTTATACGTAAAAATTCTTATTTTGAACACAGAATTTTTTGTTGCTGACCTGCTGCATTCTGCGTCTTCCTGAAATTAGCCAGTTTTGTGCTGCATACAAGCGTCCTGTGAATCTGTATTAATAGATTCTGTCTGAAAACCATATGCTGTTTCAACCTATCTTTTTTTTTTTTTTCCTAGGAACATAAATGGCTAGAGACCTTACAAAATGTGTCTGACAGTCAGGAAAAAGAAATTTAGACTAACTCTCAAGGGGCATATTGAAGCTGATCTATTCAAAACTATGAATTATTTGAATGCTTAACAGTAGTACTTTTTTGCTATAAATATTAAATGTTTTAAAGTGAAAGACATGAAGGCAGTAAAATGAGAAGCAGAAGAATCCCCCCTTTTTTTTTTTTTAAAAATCTGGAAGGTCACAAATGGAGGAGCTGTCAGTGACTTGCATGCATTCATATTTAAAATGTATTGAAAATACTTTTCCACTGAGGTTTTGTGGTTTGGTTGTTTTTTTTAGTGTTTGGGGTTTGTGGTGGTTTTTTTTTTGGTATGTCAACAGTGCTAATTGTTTAAGATTGTAACTGATTAATTTTAAACATTTAGAAATTTTCAATACTTGCTGCACCCAGCAACCTTTAGCTTCTTGAAAGAAAAGATTTATTTCTATCCTCAAGAACTTCTTTTAAGTGCAAAATGAAGCACAGGTGGATATTGCCATGCTGGTAGAAGTGCTTAGTGTATGACAGTACAAGACTGTACTTTGTAGTTCCAGTAATAAGTATGAAGTTCTCAGACAAATTTCACTGTAAATTACAGAACATGAACCAGTGTATGAGAAAGATATTTCTTAATTACTCAATACATTATTGATGTGAATTGTTAATAGCTTAGTGTCTGAAAATTTCCAGAATGTACTGAACCCAGAAGATCATACTATTTTAAAAACAAACAAACAAAAACCAAGAAACAATTTTGAAAAATGAAACATAAATAATATTACTAAAAAACCATGAATAGAATACCAGTGTACTGATGTGTCATTCCTATCCAGGAATTTGTGAAATCCTTTTGTGGCTCTGCTGCCCTTTGATTATTGCTTTGAGTTGTTGTAACTGTCATAGAATCATAGCATCATAGGGTTGGAAGGGACCTCTGGAGATCATCTAGTCCAACCCCCCTGCCAGAGCAGGCTCACCTAGAGCAGGTTGCACGGGAATGTGTCCAGGGGGGTTTGGAATGTCTCCAGAGACAGACACTCCACCAGCTCTCTGGGCAGCCTGTTCCGGTGCTCTGCTCTGTAAAGAAGTTCCTCCTCATGTTTAGGTGGAACTTCCTATGCTCANCTTCTTGATGCACCCCAGGATGCCATTGGCATCTTGGCCACAAGGGCACATTGCTGACTCATGGTCTCATGGTCATCCTGTTGTCCACCAGGACTGCCGGCTCTCTTTCCATAGAGCTGCTCTCCAGCAGGTCAGCCCATAACCTGGACTGGTGCATGGGGTTATTCCTCCCCAGGGGCAGCACCCTACACTTCCCTTGTTGAATTTCATAAGGTTCCTCTTTGCCCAGATCTCCAACCTGTCCAGGTCTTGCTGTATGGTGGCACAGCCTTCTGCTGTGTCAGCCACCCCCCCAGCTTTGTGCCATCAGCGAACTTGCTGAGGATGCACTCTATCCCCTCATCCAGCTGCAGACTATGCAGAGAAAGTTCATTGTTTGCTCTTGAGATTATTTGTTATATAGGTGAACCTCAATGTATGTCTTTCTAAGCTGCAGTATTTATTAAAACATCACCTAAACTCCACCTGTTGTTTACAGTATTGTGGTGTGCTCAAAGGTACTGATCATGTGGCAATTAAAGGTTGTTGGTTAGTTGTACAGCATTTGAATCATATATCCCAAATGCTGGCAAAACACGTTAGAAACAATATCTAGTAAAACCATGAAAGCTGCTGAGCGTTTGAAATGCTTTTTGGCTTCATAATACATCTGAAGGTATTCTGTTTGGTCAGCAGTGCTCTCTGGGGTCTCTGCTCCCGAAAGCAGTTCGAAGCTGCAGGTATTCTGCTCTCGCAATCACGGCTTTTGTACCTGACAGAGGCTAAAGCTAGCTGCCTCTGTAAATCGCATTGGTTCTCCTACACTTGGTGTTTACTGTTGTTGTTCTTTTTCTCCTTGACAAATGCTACTTTGATAAATTCAGTTCGGCAGGCCGTTCCTTGAGGAAGAGTTTTTGTATATATCATTCCTTTATATACATGATTTATTTTTCTCAAAATCAATGACTGGCGTCATACTCAGTCTCCTCTCCTGCTCTATCAAATTACTACTGGTAACATACATCAGTTGTAACTGGTTTTTTAAACTTAATGCTGGGTTCCAGTGATAGCCAGGTATCTGAAGGGAATCTGATTTTTCAACAGTACCAAACATTAGAAGCTAGAAGTGATTAGTAGCACTGCGGTGTGTGTCTGGGATTCCCGTGTCCAGTTTAGGTGCCCAAATATGAGAAAGACGTTGACAAACCCGACAGAGCCCAGGAGGCTTCCCAGGTGATTGCATGGCGGGGTGAGGAGGGACGGCGGGAACTGTGCCCCTTTGTCCTGCGGGGAAGGCGAAGGGTGAGCAGCGTGTGCCTCGTGAACATCTTCTGCTACCTAACAGGAGGTTTTGAAGACAGTAGAGCCAGACTCTTCTCAGACACGCATAACAAAAGGATCAGGGACAACAGGCAAATTACAAGAAGAGAAATTCTGATGAAGTGTTAGGAGAAGAAATTTTACAGCAAAGATGTCCAGACACTGGAGCAGGGCCCCAGAGACTAGGGGATACTTACAGACTTCTAAAACCTCATTTATTGGAGTGAAAAACCTAAGGAATGTTGTAATCAACCTCAAACAAGTAGTAATTTAAATTTAAAATTTAGTTTACTTTAAATTTATTTTTAATTGATCCATGGTGAGGATCTTTAACAAAGATAGTTGGACAACTTCTAGTAAAACTAATAAAACTTTGCAGTACCTATAGTAGTATACTTAGGTACTAAAATGGCTTCTAGGCTCTGTGATTCATAGGCCATTTTTATTTTTTCATGAGGCAGTAGCCTTGGTGAGGCTTTTTAATTCAGCCTGTGGAATCCTTGTTCCTCCTCTCTTTAAAAAAAAAGTTAACATTTTTTTTTATTAAACTGGGCTCATAACTGAAACAGAATGGATTTTTTCTATGGCTGTTGATTTTCAGTTAGGGTATTAAGATAGTCTTTCAAAAAACCTGTATCATAGGAATCCAGTTGAATGCTTTCTGTTAAGGATGAAATGAGATCATACTCAAAGGAAGAGAGTATGTGTGAAAGATGTTTTTATATTATCTGCTTATAAGGATATTTGTTGTGTTAAAAACTTGTGGATATATTCCAGGCATGTTGGAGTTCCTGTGCTGTGGAAATAAATTGTTAAAGAATTAAATTTCAGTATTGAGAGAATGTGATCATTTTGAGGAATAGCAACACAAGCATGCAGTTGAAGAAGATGCTATAGTCATCTTAAAATGGGAGTCTACAATTATTCTCCCAGACTCCCAGAGATGTTTTTTCTTTAATTCTGAACATATACATAGGCTTCCAATCCACAGGTCTGAGGGATTATTTATGGCCTTCATATTAATGCTTAATTTTACTTAGAGGCTATGTTACGTTTCTGAGCCAGACCACAGAAGACAAATGAGTAAAATTTAAAAAAGAGACATCAAGTCTTGTCTCTAGTTGCTGTGTACAGTGTCTTGTCATTAAGCTAACTGAAATAGCATTGATGTGAGAGAAAATGGCAGGTTGTTTTTTTTTTTTTTTTAAACTTCATTCATCAGGCAGAAAGGAATGTTGCAGTCAGATTTGTGTCCATGACAAAATTTAGACCTCTTCCAATATTTCTGGATGCCACTATGGATTGATTGTCTCTTGGGTTCTGCATAATGGTCTTAAATGAAACTAACTTTTCTTTGTAATGAAGAGGAATCTAGCAATTGTGTAAAAAAAAAAAATTAAAAAATAAACAACTTTAGAAATAGGGTTAAATCCAAGAAATGTATAGTCCAATACTGAAAATTTTCTAGGCAATTTAAGCCTTAAGCTCCTTCCAGTCCATCAGGATGATTTTTGGCAGTTTTGGTTGGTTAAAGAGTGATTAGGTTGACGATTGACTTTAGATGCTGAGTACTTCAGCACTCCAAAGATGCCTTTCAGATTAACTTGAAACACCTATTGAATCTAGAGGGTGTGACATGTGTGATCTGGCAAGGATGTCATTTTTATCCAAAATTATAACCCAAATTTTATCCAAATTCAATGAATTCTAAATTGATATATAACAACTGTGCTGGCTAAGGCTATATTCAACTCAGGAACCTGCCTCTATTGCCAGTCAACAGTGGGTGTGTAGAAAAGTGACATTTGCATAAAATTAGGTCAGATTCATTGCTTTTTGTTATAACATTAAAAGATCTTTCAGATACTGTCTATTTGTACAAAATGCTGTGAGTGTTTTCCTCTCAGTTGTTCAGAGAGGAAGCCACTGCCATAGTATCATATTTGTCTGATGTGTCTGATGTAGCAAGACTCAGTCAGCCATGCCTAAGCCTTGCCAGCCTTTCTGCTGGTAACTTCGTGTCTTCTCACTATCATATAAATTAAGCCTAGGCTTGTCCCTAGCTATCTTTACTGACCTTTCCTCTTGTATCAGAGCTGGTTAGGATCATGTGTGAAATGGCACACTGGATCTAGGTCGCTTTCACCCTACCGCAATGTATGTAAAGAAAGGATGTACATGTAATGACATGGGACACATTGCTTCTAGCGGTACTGCAGCACAGGACCTTCAGTTGAAGCTTACATGGGAACCCTTGCATTTACCAGCACTGCTTCTTGAACATTTACTATTAGTAATAATATTTAAACTTGACTTAGAAGAATGAAGCTTTTAACAGAATTATGTTTTAACAATCTTGTGTTCTTGCAACTGAAACAGAATTTCATCACTTGCCAAGTTACTCTTTGATCAGGCAGCATCTCCTGTCCTGTTGATACGAATCGTTTGCAATAACAGTTAAGCAAAACAAAACAAAAACACACAGAAAGACCCACCGTCTTGTACTGGGAGTCCAGCACTGGGCCCTAAACTCCAGGTGTATGTCACCAGTGCTGAGTAGAGGGGAAGGATCACCTCCCCAGAGGCTCCTGGCTTTCTCTGTTGTAAGGACACACTGCTTGGTCATGGTCAGCTTGGTGTCCACCAAGAGCACCGAGTCCTTCTCCGCAAAGCTGCTTTCCAGCTGCTTAGCCACCCGGTGCCAGAAGTACTGAGCTTCTAGCCTCCTTTCTCATGGGACTCCTACCTGGATAATCTTGGACTTGCCTGCTCCTCCTTTGGTACCTCCTGTGGAGGTTCAGGCCTGCGAAGCCACAGGGGCTTGGAAGAGAATTGGTCCATCTCTGTCTTCCCACCTCAGATGCTGTCCAGGCTGCTGGCTTCCTCTGTGGCACAGGTGGTCCACCAGTGCACACCTCTTGCAGACGCCCTGATGATAAAACTTCCCTGTGGTCTTCACCTCCTAGGAGGCTGGGACTGATACTGGTTTTTCATACTAGTTGGAAGAAAGGTTAAAGATGTGTTTAAGACCCTTTACCTGAAATTTCATGTGTTTTCCCATCTTTTACATTAGCTTTTTGACTGCATGTTTAACCTTGTGTTTTGTCATGAAATGCATCTTTGCAAAATTCAGCTTCTTTATGATTTTGGGACTTTCTCCATTTGTCAGTCTGTGAACTTGGTTAGATGCATTGGTTCTTCATTTTCTGTCTTCAGCTGAAATTTCACAGATTTCACAAAAAGTTGCTAGATTTTACTCATTTTCTCTGCAGCTAGAAGTGCTGTTGGTCACAATGCTGGCTACTGTGCCGGCCAAGAAGGTTTTCGCTTTTAAAGACTCCTTTCTCAGAAGGGTAGCTAAGTAACAGGTTGCAGGATGTAAGAAAATATGTTATTCCACCACAGCAAAGCAGCCCTGTGGCTATCAGCTGAGGGGAGATCTACTAAAGCTTGAAAATAAGCTCCCCCACTTACGTAGAATTAAACATCAGCAAATAGTAAATAATCTGAATTTATATTACAGCGTGTTTTCCTGTGGCATCTGGCTGAAATTAGGTTCTACTCTTCTAAATCCATTTGTTAGGGTAGCCTGGAGCTATGAGGAGAAATTAAAGTTCTTTAATGTTATTTGATGAGAAGTTCATGCGTTTAATTCCAGAAACTGGAATAGCTGACCTCTCTGTAGATGTCAAATAATACATAATGCCAAATAATAAATTATATCAAGGATCATAATTGCTATCAGCTCCCATTTATAAATATATGTGCTCGCTAACATCACTAGAAATTTTTAAATTAGAAAAGCCTTTTCAATAAAGAGTTTCATGAGGCATTTTATTTCCATGCATGAGAAATTAATTGGGTAATTTTACAATGGCATATAAAGGTTGTTGATTCTAATGTAAGCTAAGAATTCTTGGCTTTTGCAGTTAGGTTGTAGTGTTTAATATACTCAAAATTACAGCTATCCATTTTTGTACTCCTGTTTGGTCTGATAGTCCTTTGCTTGGATATCCACATTTCTGAATGCACAGCCAGCTTTTGAGAAAAGGCTGCACTCCTGAGAGGCTCTTTAGCCTACTTCCCAATCAGTATTATTTTGAAAACCTGAGTTCAAGTACATTCTTTTTAAAAGATGTAAAGAAAAAATAAAATAAAAAATCTTGCCTTCTTACACAGCTATATAAGGAAGGCAATGCTACAGGCAAACTAGGACAATAGGGAAAGACCATCTCTTTCTTGGGAGGTTTCAGCCATGCAGACATCACATTTGTTATCTTAAAATCAACATGATGTGAATAAGGAGTAAGATACGCATAAATTCAGTCAGTCCATCTAAGCGAAGATTGTACTGTTTGAAGTTATCTATTTTATTTATTTGAGTAGTTCAGTGATCTTCATATTATTGAACATGTCACGTTTTTGCTGCTATAGACCACAATGGTTGAAATATGAGCCTCCAAGTGTATTAAATGCTGTGTTGCTTTTCCTCAAGCTATCGTGATACTTGCTTTCAGGCATAGTTTGGGTATCAGTAATACTCACTGCATGTTTCCCAAACATGGAGGAAAGTACATGTTAAAGAAATATTAAAATGCAATATTTTAAAGTTTCTTCTTCCATATGAGAGGCAGAGGGACTTCATAATTAAAATCTGGATGTTTTTAATTTGATCGCCTTGTAATCTGAATAATTTTTAGGGATAATTCCTGTACACTGGGGCCAAAGCACCCCTGTTCTTTCTTTAATGAAGAAGTTTCCCCGAAGATAGCTTTACTTAAGTATAGTATTTAAAATAGATTTTTTTTTTTTTTTCTCAAAAGCTAGTTTGCAAAGTGTTTACTAATTAAGAACAAGTTAGGCAAGTAAAGGCATAATGTACAATCGTGAAAACAATCTTTAGGCTTAGCTGATGTGAATTCAGGGTAAAAGGAACCAGCAATTGAGATCACTTATTTTCTTTTTTTCCTCTTGCCAAAGGTACATAGATAAATTTTCAGGAGGCACACATTTCTTCCCCTCTGCTGCCTAAAGGGGAAGTGGAAGAAGTATGGAAATCGTGTATATAGAACTGCTACTGTTCTCTGGAAAGGGTAGCTTGAAACTCACCAGCTGTAAGATGAAGTCTAGGAAATTATTGCCCTTGCAGCAAAAGTGTAGAAGACACCCGGGAGAGAAGATTAAATGTACTTGATGCTTACAATATCTTTATCTGTTCTTGTCATCAGCCTGTGTTTCCTCAAGATTTATAAAATAGTAGTTTTCTAGTAGTGTCTCTAAAGTCTCACCACATGATCCCAGGCCACATTACGAACTCTCTAAATGATCCTTGGTCCTTGTGTCCTCAAGTTGTAGACCTCCAGCATTAAAAAATGCCCACAGTGAAGAATATAAGAGGAGTAAACTGGGGTGGATGCTCCCTTGACCTTCCCTAGGTACCTCCTCATTACTACTCAGCTTTGCTAATTTTGCTTTTTCATTCAGATGCATTAGGAAATAAGCAATTATAGCACTGACATCCTTTCTATCACAAAATCTAACCAGGAAAGCATTACATTAAAACTTAGCTCATCTCTAAATCTCTTCTGTAAGTTCCATTGTGGCAGGTGCATTATCAAATCCAGTAAATTCAGTATGGATCATAAGTTTGAGATAGCAGAGGATGCTGCTGACTTGTCAGCCTTCCCTCTCACAGCTGAAACTGGACCTACTTTGTAGTTACTATTGGCTAAATGGGAAACTACATGGATTTCCGCAAATATCTATGCAATATATATGCAAGAACATGCTTTCATTAACACTTTTGGAGCTTGATTTGTGTGAATTAAAATCCCAAGATATTAACTCAAGATTAAACATGCTGTATTTCTGTGGATATTTTTAGATACAGGAAATACATAATCACAAAGGGTAAAAGTCCAAAAAAAAATTATTGTATAGGATGCCTTCCTGTGTTTTCTTTTTAAAATCAGCCCTCGTACAATATTGCCTTTCAATATTTCTGAGTTTTTTTCCTCATTTCAACTGTTACAACCTGATACTTGTTTCAAGCAATGCTAAAATTTTTAAGGCCTCTTCCTTAACATGCATGAGCTCCATCAAAAATACTGTTGTTACTAAGGGAGTAGTACCAGTTGATTGTTCCTTGGAATTGAATCCACAAGGGAGCTGGCACACTCATAAAAGCAGTGGTTGTTAATGCACCTACATGTGTTGTTTTAGTTTCTTCATGGAAGAAGAAAAAGTAATTTTGTATTGCTTTGAAAGAAACAGGTAAATAGCTGATGCTTTAAGGTTAATATGGGGGCTGGGTTTGTCTAATTATGAGAGATCTACAGAGATGAGATTTTTCAGTGGTAGAGGGTTCTGTGTTTGCATCGCCTTGGGGTAGAGTACAACATTGCATAAAATAATCTCCAGATTGATGTTGTCTGAAGTCTGTTTGAATTTGAAGCAAAGGGTGTACTCTGCAGAGTTAAAGGCTCTGAAATTGGACTCATTTGATTTCATTCAACCGGGACATTCTATTTTTAAATATTTCCCTTCATCAAGTACGAGCTGTCTGAGTGTGATGAGCACAGTGCCTTGGATTTAGATTTCCAGTGTTCAGGTGTTCTGAGGCCTGTTTTTGTATTTAAAGTCTTCTGAGAGACATGGAAAATTAGAAACCTGAAAGGAAAGTGCATAGGGATTTAAGATACCTTCTGAAGGCAGCATGTACAGATGTATGTATATCTTAAATTTTGATATTCGGTATTTAACATCTTGGTGGGTTTTTAAGTAAAACACTCTTTCACTATTTTATTCTTTCCATTTCCTTCTTTCCATTAAAAAAAAAAAAAAGGCAAGAAAATAGTATGTTTTGTGCAAGGAAGTAACTTATTCTGAAGGCAGTCAATCAAAAGTATGTAAAAAAAAAAATCATATGCTCACCTCTCTCTGTTAACCCAGAATAATTGTATTCCCTTAAGACGTGACTTAATTTACATGAGTGAGTGTTAAAATAAATAAAGCAATGTACTACAAGGAGTGCTGTTCTTGCATCTGAATGATATTTTTTTAAGTATTTATATAATATGTTTTTCTGACTGTGCTGATACTGCAGATGAACTGAAATGGCACACAACTTCATCACGATGAGCTGCTTGTATCTCATTGTGTCTGAAGAAAAGTAGAATATCATTTGGTAGTTTTAAATTTCATGCAAATATATTTGATTCTTCCATTTTAACATCTGATAAATATCCATTTATCGTGGTGGTCATCTGTCTCTAGGCTGCATGTGCTCAGGGAGAGTTGTTGATAGGGCCTGTTTGACACACCAATTAAATCAGTAAGTGTCCTAACATCATTTCTTCTCTTGACAATGCAGTTTATTTTTTTTCTTTGTGTGGAAAATGCCAAAGGGATGTAATCTTGGAAAGGTACTTGTCTGCAGTTGATCCTAGCTATCTGCATCTATGTTCCCTCTTCACGTTTCATTAATCCCTCCTGTTGCAAGTTTGTACAGTTATCCACCTAAGAGGATTGTGTGACTCTACGACTCTTAGATGAAGCTTTAGCTTGTATGTCCTTAATTAGATGTCCTTAATTACTCCAAATACCCAGCTCATTCTGTAACTCATGCTTCTTCCTTTCTGAGGAGAGAGAACAGGGAAAGGTGCATGATCGTAAGTGACCACGGAAGCCTAACAGTTTCCTTAACTCATAATACTGTGCACGTCTTTTTTTTTCCCCCCCTAGAAACCATTTACTGCAGGAGAACATAGAATCTATTGAAAACATTCAAGTCCTGGTTCAACTTTTTTAAAGGATTTTCTGAACTGTAGAGGAGTGTAGGAAATATAAAAGAATGACTGATTTCAGCCAAGGTGAGAATTCCAGTTATGCTGTGTCTTGAAATTGCATCTTGATAGTTACATTTAATGCTCTTTAAGTTTTGCATTATGAGAGTGAATGACTAATCTTTACCTTGGTAGTGGTGAATAGGAAAAAGATTAGTCAGTCATACTAAGGTGTTGGTGAATAGCAGTTTATGATTTGATTATATCTTCCTTCAGCTGTTGCTTATCCCAGCTGAAGAATCTTGGTCTATTTAGTGTTTTTCTTTTTTTTTTTTCCTGTGCAAAAGCCATTTCATTGCCTTTGTTGCCCTTCTGTCTATCTTTTCAAGTTCCACTGTGACATCTGTAGGATGAGGGACCACAACTGAGCACATCAGTCCAAATACAGTATATTTTTGATTTATTCACTGGCCTCCTGCTGCCAGTAACTAAATTCTTGTTGCAGCTAGATTTCTTTACCTTGTTAGCTTACTCGGTTTGGGGATTTGCTTATCCTGTGCTGGCAGCCTCCCTGCTGGATTTCTAACACGTCCTTTTCAGTGACAGAGAAGGGGGAGAAGAAAGGAAAGCAGAAAAGGGGTAAATATGTGCATTTCAACTTTGTGCAGTCACAGGGAAGCATTCAGGCAGTTTAGTGTTCTCTGTCACATGTATGGTTAAAGTTTATTTGGAAAATAGTTACTGTAATAATGAGCTTATTCATCTCAGAACAAAAAGTGGTGGGGGGTGTTCCTCTGATTCTGATTTAAAATCTCACTGAAGAAAAAATAGAAGCAGCATGGTGCCTTTTATCACATAACAACTGTTGACATTTTGTTTATCTTTTTCTTTACCTGTTCTGGGAAGATGCCAGGCATTGTTGAATGTTCCTAGGGTAAAAAAAAAAAGAAGAAGAAAAATAAATATGAAAGAAGGAGAGAGAAGTTCTAAGGGAAGATTCCACCCTCAGCAAGCTTCTAACACAAAGACCTGCCACATCATGCTAAGCACTTTTGTGTGGAGATATGTCTTAGTGTAAAACTTACAGATTTTCTAATGAATTGGTGTTGCAACCTCTCATTCTACCTGGAAAGTGTCAATAAGAAACACCAAGAGTAAAGACAAGATTAGTCTGAGTTAGCTTTCTCATGGTGGGCAATAATCTGTCATTGATTCTGACCATCAAAGGAATTCATTTTGGATTTGCAAGGTGAGTGTTTATAGGAAAGATTATGTACTGATATCCTTAGTATTTCTAGAGGTGAACGCATTGGATTTTATTTTCCTAAACTTTCCTGAGTAAATAGGTCATTTATAATCACAAGTACTTATGAATGAGTAAGTGCCTATTTGTGAATTCAATGTACTGATATAAACATGGAATTGCAGTAATTTATGCTGTTACCATAAAAGTAGTCGTATAATAATCAACACTGAACTCTGACCTCAACCTATGGAAATCAGGCTTATTAAGTCATTTGTGATGTTGCTGAATAAAATTTTACTGCATAGGATCTTGTTAATGCTTTGTCAAGCTTATTTTTTAAATGCCCCAATCTGCTGTGCTTTTTACAAGCGTTCGCCTCGGCTGACCTCACTGCATACACTTTTAATGTTTTCTGTATGAAGAGATGCTCAGAAAACTTTCTGATTTTCTTAGTTCTTCTCCAGAGCAGGGGACTTTCGTTCCCATTTTCCTGTTTCCTGGGCTGGAACGGCCCACGTTCCTCTCATCTCTTCACAGTACATGATTCCTCCCACCTCACTCCCTCCTTTTCTGTTAAAATTTGAAAAGCACAGTGGGATTTTTTGTCTTCTGGTGATTGTTTAGGTTCATGGTGGTGTCTGCCTTGGCGTATGCTTGGGGAACCTCTGCAGGTGGTATAGGTGGCGCATGTGAAAACCTGGTTGTCCTCCCCAGAGCAGTTGCTGCTCCAGCCATTTCAATATCCCATGTTCTCCCACCACCTCGTTCTCTCCAAATCTGCTTATTCTTTCATTGGGCTCATCCAACTGCCTAGATCCTTACAGTTAAGATCTGGGCATCAGACCTGGGGTGCCTTATATAAGCAGATACTTAGATCTATGTGGTGCCTTAATAATTTAAAGACTTTTCAAAAGCTATTCCTGTCTAAAAACAACTTAGGTGATCTCAAATGATTTCATCTGCTGTCTCATTGAGCACATTATACATGTGCTATACTCTGGAAAGAGTTTGCATCTTCAAAAGAGGGGGGTTTATTTTATTTTTCACTAATGACGTAAAATAATTTCTGGGAGACCATATGTTCCTCTCCACTATCACCAACTGAATTTCTGCTTATGTTTCATTCTCTGTTCACTGGCATAGTTATATGCATTTTATGCTTCTGTAGAGTATTATTTTTCTAGTACTTGTATGAAATTAAGAGAATACTTGATGTGTTTATATATGTCTGTGTGAATGTTTATAATTTTATATATGTATCTTTATATATATATATATAAAAAATGTGTGTAAACTGAAAAATAAGCCTGTGTTAAGGCGAAGTGCATTTGTCATACACAGGAGTAGTATGCTATGTGTTAATGTTTTTGAGATGAGGCAGTGCATTCATAAGGATGAAATACTCTAAATGGCTTATTCCCACTTTTCTTGAATTTGAAAGCAGTTAAAATTCCCAGGATTTGACAGAGGAACACAGACCAGATTCCTGGACATGCACAGCCAGTCAACACATCCTTACCCATGGGGCCTATTTGGTGGAACAGGTTTTGAGCCTTGTGGCAGCACCCGGATGCTCCTGTGAATTGCCTGGATCTGCAGTTATCATAGGAGATGTGTGAGTTACATTGGGAGACTGTGGTGTACAGGCAGTCCTGACGATGTTTGTCCCTGCAGCTTTTGCCATGTCCTCCTAGGATGTTAAAAGTCAGGAATACAGGGTGTGCTGTGAGTCAGTGGGGAATCATTCATCCTTGGGGGATTAAGTTGTCTTTTGGGCCAGGCATACTGAACCAGAGGTCCAGGTCTTTTCTTTGTCAATTGCTTAATTTGGGGATTCAGGGTAAACAACTGGTCTGTTTTTTTCAAAACGGTACTCACTTTTTATCATCTGGGATAATTCAAGCATGAAGAGTGAATGGCAATTTTAATAATTTTTTTCTGTAAACAGAGTAGTCACTTCCAGTCACCTCACAAGTGCTATTTGACCAATGAAATGTATTAAAAAGCGAACTCGATTTTGGATATATATTCTCAAAGGAAACAGTAATCACTGTTCTGAGTACTCTTTAGTCTTGTTCATGCAAATCTTCTCTGATGCATAAGAAGCTTTGCAGAGAAATAAACACAGATCATAATATTTTCCAATATAGTACTAGCCCATCATTTCTATGAGTAGAAGTGCAATATTCTATTAATAATTTTTCTTCCATTCTCTAAGAAAAGTACCTAGCCAAACACTTACATTGACAAAAGAAATATTTTCAATGATGTGTGAACTTGCATAATTCTGTGGCGTCTTTATGGGCCTTGAAGGTCTATAAAAATAATACAAGTAATGTGTTACATAAAACCTTTTGCATGGTGCAGCCAATGTTGTAGAGCCATCTTTTCTACCTACAGAAAATATCCCTAAAATGTATTTACTAGCTTGCTTTCTGTAATGTAGTATCATTCCCAGCACACCACATTCTCATTAAACTTGGTATACACTTAAAAAACAGAGTTATGCAGCAGCAGGAAAAATGACAAGCAATTACAAGCAAGAAGAGACATTTTATGGTTTGGGAGTTTTTTTGTGAAGTTNATAATTTCTGGGAGACCATATGTTCCTCTCCACTATCACCAACTGAATTTCTGCTTATGTTTCATTCTCTGTTCACTGGCATAGTTATATGCATTTTATGCTTCTGTAGAGTATTATTTTTCTAGTACTTGTATGAAATTAAGAGAATACTTGATGTGTTTATATATGTCTGTGTGAATGTTTATAATTTTATATATGTATCTTTATATATATATATATAAAAAATGTGTGTAAACTGAAAAATAAGCCTGNAAAGAAATATTTTCAATGATGTGTGAACTTGCATAATTCTGTGGCGTCTTTATGGGCCTTGAAGGTCTATAAAAATAATACAAGTAATGTGTTACATAAAACCTTTTGCATGGTGCAGCCAATGTTGTAGAGCCATCTTTTCTACCTACAGAAAATATCCCTAAAATGTATTTACTAGCTTGCTTTCTGTAATGTAGTATCATTCCCAGCACACCACATTCTCATTAAACTTGGTATACACTTAAAAAACAGAGTTATGCAGCAGCAGGAAAAATGACAAGCAATTACAAGCAAGAAGAGACATTTTATGGTTTGGGAGTTTTTTTGTGAAGTTTGTGTGTCAGTCAAAAAATTAGTATCTCATCAGAAATAGTACTTAGTGCAAATATATCTGATGAAGAGAAATGAGAAACAATATTAAATTTGAACCCAGTAAACCAAGATAAAGGAAATACATCTACTCCTCTTTTCAGGAAAGTAAGAAAAGTTATTTTGTATGTTAAACACAATTGTAGTTGTATAAATTCTTTGATGACTGTTCACCAAACCTATATACCCTGTGTTTTCATAGAATCATAGAATGGTTTAGGTTGGAAGGGAGCTTAAAGATCGTCTAGTTCCAACCCCCGGCCCTGAGCAGGGACACCTCCCACTTGACCAGGCTGCTCAGAGCCCCATCCAGCCTGGCCTTGAGCACCTCCAGGGATGGGGCAGCCATACAATGTCATTTTTTAGGACATTAAAAAAAATCAGAGTAGAAAACCTACTTACTATTTTCAGTACTGACCATATTTTTTCTTGCCCTTAAATAGATAGTTCTGTCATTCCAGGCAGCCAAATTCTTTTCTACAGGTTTAGGATTCAGAAGTTAGTGAAAACCGTGTTCACAGAATCCTTCCTCAGAACAAATTCTGGGTTTGAGCTATGGGATTTTAAGGGACAAAGTAACTTCTTATTCACAGTTCTCATGCAAGAGAAGCTGGAGTGTTCTTCCTCGGTAGGGTACCAGTTGTTAAGAGATACCAGTTCCACCTCCCAGGTATCTCAGGAGAACTAATGGAAAACACAGGGTGGTGAACAGAGCTGGGGCTTCCAGGATCAAGGGCAAAAGTCTACAAGCATTATGTTACTATTGCTGATCCAGCATGAACTTTGGAGACTGGAGATTTTGCCTATTTACATGTATTTCAGTTTCTGCAGATTGCTTTGTGATATCTGAAGTTGCACCAAAACTACAGTAAAGTCTCCTGCCTTCTTTATGTCTGGTGTCTTGATGGCCGCAGAGACTTCTCTAGGGCAGTCACAGCATAGGCCAAGGGAGGGGGCTTTTCTGCAGGCATGGCTGCGCACCCTGCACAGCACAGACCGCAGGGCAACAGGAGCTCCCTTTGGCTGGAACGGTGCTGCTTGCGCCATGGCTTTGCTGGCAGAGGAGGTCAGTGCAGGGGAGACTTGTCCTCAAGGTCTAGGTAATCTGTTTAGGCCAGCAAAACTTTATAGCTTGCAGCTGGTCTGAAACCTGATGAGTAACATTACACGGTTGGCCGCAGGGTGGGCAGCTCAGGGAGAGTGCTCGGGCATGGCTGTTGTGCTGGTCTCCATGGTGGTGCCTGAGAGATGTACGAAGTGCTGCTACAGGAGCAGTGAATAAGATAAGGGAGAGATTTTGGTCTGTGAGGGCTGCACGGTATGTTTCACAGCCACTTTACATTCAGGCAGTGAACAGTTTTTTCCATTTCTAACAGTAATGGATTCCTAAATCCTCAGGAGAGTTTTTGTTAAGTTATATTTAAAGATTAACATGTCTTGTAGAAGTTTTGCTCTTCAAAGTCTTCCTTCTGTCATCTTGTTGGTAATGTACTAGCAAAAGTGAGACACAGATTATAAGGATATATGGTTAACTGGCTGATTTGTATAGTGTCATTAGTTTCAGATGGCTGTAATCACTGTATGGCAGTTTTCTCCCTTCAATCGCTCTGCGAATTTCAGTGTTTCTAGGTGTCAGACACCCAAGAGAAGCAGGTACGTTACACTCTTTCATGCGAAGATGCATTCTTGCATATTCTTCTTACTGTCTATTAGAAAGCAAGAATATTATCTGTTATTCAGTGGTACACATTACTTTGAAGGTCATGACTTGTGTAGCTTTGATGCATGGAGCAGTGTAAGGACAGTCAGCATATTTCTTCTTAGAGTTGTGTACTGGTGATGATTACTAAACTTTGAGGGATCTAAATTGTTCTTACACTTTTACTTGCTCTGTGGATGTTGGACGTGCATGGTACTATTGAATACGAAAATTTGAACAGCTAGTTTAATATTATCAATGCTGTGGCTTTGGTACCTCACAGTGGTGCAATCTGGAATACTGATGTCTTGGCAACTGTAGCAATTAGCAAATCTCCGTGTTCAGATTTTATGAACGTGAACATAGTTGCCTGTGCCAGCAACGAGAACAGCTCAATGGAAAAAGCGTTAATTTTCTTTTATTACTTTATATTAATGAAGTGATTTTTATTCAGTTTAGCTATAGCTGCTTTAAAAGTTGACCAGTGTAAATGTCAGTTAGGCTTTGAGCTAACATGGTTTATTTTTGCTTTGTCTCAAATGTTAAATATTTTGTAGTGGACCCGTGACTGCAGGGAAGTTTTTTGAGAAAAGATTACAGTGAAAGATCTGAAGAGCAAATAGGTCTATGAAATGTCAGATACCAAGATCATGAAAACCGTGTTTAATTTTGTTCACATGTTTAATCAAAACAAGGTGGAGGATTAAAAATAGTGTGATATAAATGAATAGTGTAATGGACAGTTGCAATATCTGCAAATAATATATTTCAAAAGATGTGACAAGGCAATATGAGTCAACAGAAAATAGAATTTAATTTGATTTTCATTGAATGTTGCTTCTTTGATCAAAATATTTCATAGTTTATGGATTAAAGACAGCTATGTCTTCATTTTTCATCATGAAAATAAATTATTTCTCCCCTGACTTCTGAGATCACAAGAATTAATTTTCACCTCCTATTTTGGTAGAATGCACAAAATTAAAAGTTGGAGCATAGTGCCTAGTTTTAGTAATGAAATTGAATAAGCCAGTTTGCTTTTTTTCCTCTTTGTTTTTCAAAGTTTTCATTTTACTGAGAGAAGGAAGTAGATGTATAAAGGAGTTAAACTGGGCAGCAAGCTGGAAAGAAGTGAAACCTAAAATCCTTTTTTTTTTTTTTCCTAACTTAGAAAAGATCCTGTGTGTTTCAAAGCCAGAGTGCTTTGTTCCAGCCATCAGCTGGTCGTATAAAGATATTACTGCTTGCTGCCTTTTGTAAGTAAACACATTAATCTGAGAGTGACACGCACTTGGGTGTCTAGCTAAGCTGAGGGGTTTTTTTAAGTTAAGGTCTAATGTATAGCTTTCTGTAAAATTTCCTGGTTTATTAAGAATACAACAAATAATTGTAGCCTGCCTTAAGTAAGTATTCTTCAGAAGATTAATTCCCGCAGCTTGGATTTATTTATTTGTATGTTCATTGATTCTCCTATTGAAACTCTGCGCTTAGAGAGAAGGATTAAAGGTAACTCTGCTGCTGTTAGTAGCAATGGAAAGAACTGTATTATTGGTGTTTTTTTCCAATTTGGAGTCACCCCTTAACTACAGCCCAGTGAGGAAAAAAATGCAGATTCTTATGCTCTGCAGTTCTCTCTTCCACTCCATCAGTAAAAGCTGTCAGCATGAATGAACATGTTGTGTATCTCCACGACATCTTGGCTCATGGATTCCCCTTGTTATTGCCTCTTTTATATCATGCTGATGTTTTCTTTATTCTCTTTCTCTTTCTTTAGGTAACACTGCTAACAATTCAGATTGTACGTATTGGTTGTGAGGATCCTAGTTTTATCTGTGGAGAGAGAATCTGATGTCAGCAAATAGAAACACATTGATTTAATTAACAAGGGAACTAAGTCCTTATTTCATTATCTGTAATGTGGGTGTACTTTTTTACAGAAATCATACTGCAGTCGCAATACTCAGAAGTTTCAATCTTTTAGCTGTCAGGACTCTATTCTGCCTATTAGCTCCATTTATCCTAATAATTCTAGGAAGCCTATAAACTGCAATTAGATAGTCTGAACATAACTGTGTTTTGTCCTTGCTAAGCTTCTGAAAGACCTGAATATTTGCTGCCTCACAAGAGAACGAACATTCTTACTGCTTACTTCAATCACTTTTATTCTTTAAAAAATATATATATTAAAAAAAATTAAAAGAAAAAAAAGAAAAAGCCTAAAAACTGTCTTACATTCACTGCTTACTGGGTACTACTATGCCTACCTAGATCTGCAGGCTGTCCTATTTCAGTCTCAGACTACTGCATACATTAGTGTCGTATTGTTATATGTCCCTGAAGTAGTGAGTCTATCTTTTTATTTTCAACCACTTCCATCCCAAAGATGCAAAGTTAATTTTTTTCCTATTTCATAGTGAAACTGCTCTACTTAAGTGAAAAACTAAGTGAAAAATCCCACAGCTAATGCTTCTTGGCACCCACTTTTCAATTGCTTTTTTATATTTGTTTTTAATACAAACAGAAAATGGTTTTCTTGTTTTGGAAGTAGTACTGTAGCATTTTTCTTTTACAGCACATTAAATTATCCTGGTTCTGGGATATATATTTTTGTATGTCAGAGGTGTTAGAAATTTTGAATTCTTTATATACCTGTGCATAAGGCAGCCCACACAATGCAAGCTTATGAATAAACTGAGCAATTTTTATGCTTCATTTGCTTCATTATCTTTCTGCTGTGACTGTTTGTATATATGGATGCAACGTATTTGTATTTTTTCATAATAGTCGATGTAATATCCACTTGGAAATGAATGCATGTTTGTGCAGCATATCGTCGTTTCTGCTAGTTACTGAGACACCATACTGCTGTTTATTTTTGTTCATTAAAAAAAATGCTCACTACAAATTATGATAGTCCTTTGTGGGGAAAAAGTAGTATTTTTATAATGACTTAAAGACAGCTAATTAAGTTAGAGCTGCATCGTCTGTGTGCTGTGTAACCAATGAGTGTATGGGTCTCAGTGCATCTTAAAACTCAGTGCCAGCAGCTGAATGATGTCTGAGAATAGCTGTGGGTGCTTAAATGGGTGAGATTGTATTGCTTAACGTATAAGGAAGAGCTTACTTGATGGAGAATTTTTGAAGAATATTATGTCAAGGGATAATTATGTTTCTGTTAGTCGTGGTTTATTAACAGTTATGCATACCAGAGAGCCTTCACAGTTTTCTGAGAGCTAGGAACATGCAAGGCCAGAGAATTCATAGTGTATAATTTAGGTAACCTTGCAAATGGATAATGAAGTGGGTATAGAGACTTGAGAGCTTCAGAACCTCAGAGTGATTTTGACAGAAATTCTATATCCCTTTATTAACTTGCTGTATAACTTGCTTGTACTGCATGGAAACTTGGAGCACCAAGCCAGATGCTAACAAAGCAGAAGCAGCCTGGGGGATTGATAGTTCTAAGTTTGGTGATGGGGACTTCTGCAGTCTCACACTTTGCTGTCCTCTTCCATTAAAGCATAGTGATTTTGAGATGGGTAATCCTGTGAACGCTAAAGCCTGAAATTTTGAAACTTGATCAGAAAGTTTTATCTTTCAATACCAAAGATAATGTGTCTCAGCTGCTAAGACAGGTCACTGCTGCTTTGCTGTTACTTCATGTAACTTTTTCTCACCCCATATCCATCTTTTGTAACAGGTTTTGTAGGCTCTCTTGCTGTGTGAACTTCAACTCAGCTCATGCGCTGTAGTGTTTCACCTGTCTTTCATATAACATATGTATTTACTTCGGATTTTTTTTTTTTTTTTTTTTTTTTTTTTTATTATTTTTTTTTTTTTTTTGCTCAATAACTATCATTGCTTTCTTCTTGAAATTTGGGTTCTGGGACAAAGTTTAAATCACTCCTTGAGAGATTAGGCAGCTATGAGTAGCATTTGAATGGGAGCAAGATCTAAGACCCCAAGTAGTGCTATGAGTGAACATGGCTTAGTGGTCAGGGGTGGTGCGTCATGTTCATAATCACCATGGGGACATTTAGTGTTATGTAGACAAATATGTCATTTACTTAAACCTTGCTCTTGAAAATACGTAATTTCCACAACTACTTACAATAGCTGGTATCTAAAACATAATTTCCACAATATATAGTCAGATGAATTGAATTTGGAGTGTTTTCTTCAATAAATGTTCTAGTGCATGCATTGCAAAGAAATGTTAACAAAAGACATGTTCAAATTTTGAAACATCTCTACACTCGAAACTTGACTATAAGTGTTTTATTTATCTTGCTATAGAGAGAACGTATTAGACAAAAAGAATTAGCCAACAAGATTAGCCAACAATGTTCTGCTCTCAAAGGGTGTTGAAGAATAATAGTAACAAGTAGCACATATTTTGTGGAGAGGGTTGCACACAAGAGCAATGTAACTCTTGTTCCAGAATTTGCAGTCTAAATGGATGAGAGATAAAGATAAGGAGAAAAACAATGCCACATAAAGATAAAGCTCCTTTCTTGAGTTAACGCTGCAGTTACGTCAACAGCAGAGCTAGAAATCAGAAACCACTGGGCACACATCTCTTTTAAAGTTGTCTCTAGATTACACATTATTTGAATAGGTAACAGGTACATTCAAAACAACTGTGACTTTTCTTTTCTGTCACAAACAGAAAAAGGGATTAAAGATATGTTAACAATTATTCCTTCTGCTGCAGTACCTGTGATTTGATAGGAGCGTGTACACTGACTTAATGGCATGGTTTTGTAATATCATCATGTTGTTTTTACACTTCTTGATCTGGAAGAGGGGGAAATTTTTGACTTAAAAATTATTAAGGATGTAAAATCAAGAGCCACAAAACTGCCTGCTGTAATTATGAGGAGAGGAATCATCAGTGGACACCTCTTTTTTTTATCATGGTTCTATCGATGCAAAAATGCCGCTATCATAACTGGTAGTCTAAAAATGTAATTCATCCTTTCTGTGTTACTAAGCTAGTGAAAAGAACAAACAAAATACATTGATAGCCAGGTTAACCAGCTATACTGTAAATATTTTATAGCAAGTGTAAAATATGCATATATACATTTAACAATAATTGCATGATAATGCATATGAAAGAAGAGTTGGGTAAACTTAAACACTTAACAATGTGATGTTTTGCAGATCTGCTTTTGTCTTAACTGTTCTGATGTTATGAACAGTAGAAATAAATATGATCTTTTTTTGTATGTTCAAGTTTTGTTTTTTTATCTCCTGACATTTTCTCTTGTACTTTCTGTCAAGAAGGTAGCTGGCTTGTGCCACAATCATGGTGCACAGAAATAAATGATTAAATCAGACACAGATATTAAATAGCAGAATTTAGTACATAGTACTAATATCTTATCAATAATTAACTAGTAGTAACTTAAATATAAAAAATTATAGTCTCAAAGATAAATTAAATTTAAATGTTATTTAATGTTAATTTTTCTTTCTCACTGAATTCTCATTTTTAATACATTGTATCTAGCCCAAAAGAAACAACTTCTACCAGGAAGATAACAACCTACCTAGGTATGAATAGAGAGTTCTCTCTTTTTGAGCTGCCTAATGTGTCAGATCTTACACTGTTAACTTAAATAAATATCATTGTTTTGAGTAAAACTAATAACCTCTGTTATGCCTTTTACAAAACTAAATACAAGTCCATAGTGTTTTAAATAATTTCCATTTAAAACTTTAAAATAATTTGCAGAACTTGCTTTTTTTAAGCATTTCAGAATTGCTTTATTTTTCAGACCCAGATGATATTTTTCACAGAGTTTGCAGCACTTTCTTGTATTAGAAATATAAACTCTTTGCCTTATATACAGGCCTGTTTAATGAGTCTGAACGCCAAGTATCTACATTTACAGCTTATATATGATTTGCTAAAAGGGCAAATCTTGTCTTTAAAATTCTAGGCCTCAGTATTAAAGTACGAATTATAGCTATAAAGCTTACCTATATAATTTTCTTTTCACTAATAGCCCAGGAAACAAAATGTTTATTTGTTCAGTGCTGTCTATTTATGTTGTATGCAACAATAGCTGATGAGATGTATGGTAAAATATTAATGCATACACCAAAGGTCCGTTGTACGTAACATCTTTTCTTCTCACCAGTCATGTTCTGTTGAATAGTAGGACTGCATTTTTATTTGAAATAAAGTAAACCAAGATCACCTCCATAGGATAGTAGCAGAAATAGGCACTTGATCTGTCTTCCTCGTGCTTCCCTGTGCATCCCACCAGCAGCACTGGAAAAATTCCATACTTTACATCTAAGACCACTTCAACATAATAGGCACAAAAACATTTCATTCCTGCTGCCAAAGTGCAGCAATTATCAGAAAGGGATTGGGAATTATAAGGACAGGATGTGAGGACTCTTCAAAGTGGTTAGTAATGTGGGTGGCAATCAAAGAAATGATTTAGTACTTGAAGGATTGCATAATTAACCTGAGCAGAAGTTGTGCTGCTTCCCTATTATATATTTTAAAAAGAGGGGAAAAAATAAAAGGGAGAGAGAGGAAGAAGTATTCATGTCTTGTAAATTCCAGAAGACAGTGTGAAAGGAGGGTCCAGCAAACAGAGAAAACTGCTTTATTTCTCTTCTTTCCATAAGGTTTCAATCAGATTTTCCTCATATTCTCTTAGTCACCAGAGAAGTAATTATTAATATGCATAACTTTAAAATAAGTATTCTGTACCTTTTTTATCAATGTACTAACCCAACTGAAAATGCTTTGTAGGGAAGCCAAAACCAGAGAAGAGTTTCAAAGGCTAAGTCTCAACAATTCGTTTCAAGGATTGAATCATTTTAACCTTCCCTTTGGTTGGAAATTTGGAGTAGCTGTGCTGAATTTTGGCTGACGTTTGCTGCCCTGCATGGCCGAGGCAGGGGGTTGCTCCCCGACCCCACAAACCACTGTGTTTTGCAGATCTGTTTGGAAATGGTTTTCCGCCCTCTGCATCAATGCACTCTACTACTGCAGCTTCCTGCGTAGTGCAACTGTTCAAATACTGAGGGAAACAGACCTCTTGAGTTTCACTTTCAGCTTTTAATTAATACTGCTGATAAGTCATGCCTCTCTCTTGCATTAAAAATAGCAAAACTACACCGAACGGAAACGTGTGTCACAGATGCAGAGGCATCTGAACTGAATACACAGGAGAAGGACCGGAGCACTAGCAGTAACAGTACGGAGTTGTGGTACTGAGTACAACACTGCGTACCCCATGAGATGGTCAAATTCTCTTTGAACAGTTCAGTTGCGCTGGGAGTGCAAGTATATTACAGGCATAACAGGCCTAGCTTCTTTGCAGATTGCGCAAAAGGCCAAAAAAACCCTTTATTTTTTCTTATGTTATAAGCTACCTGATGTTAACCAGAAATAGAATTGGAACAGTAGGTAATAATGCCAAAAATATGAGCTAATGGTCTTATAAGGACAAAAATTCAGTAGTTGTTGCTTGAAAAAACGTCCGTGGTTTTGTGTTTTGGCACACTCTGAAACAATTACCTCCTTCAAAAGTGCTGGAAATACCTGAGCTACAGATTTCCTGATTTTTTTCTGTTGCCGTGATTAAGAGTACAAATACTAGATTTAAAAACAGAAGACTTCCTAAATCTTACAGATATCTTAAAGATGTTAGTTAGATGTTATAAAGATATCTTAAAGACGTTAGCATTTTTAAGGCTCAGCAAATAGAATGTGTCTCTCATTGCAGACATTAACTGTAAATCCTGCTCCTTCACCTTTGCTCCCCATGCATCATTTTTGACTGGAAGGCAGTTAAAAAGCTTTTTTTCAAGCTCTGAAATAAGTGATTTTTGATTAAATAAATCTTTAACTATAAAGTAAGTGAACATCTATGTAAAAGTATAACATTATATTATTTATGTTCTATTTTTTTAAACATCTGTCTTGGCCATGTCACATGCTGGTGTGAATACTGTAATTATTGCTAAATCATTAAATTATATTATTACTTTTAAAAAATCCTCAGCTACAGTTTGCTTTTATTCACTGTTTAAAATATATATAGACTGTACTAATGACTTGAAGGGATCAGGTTTATGTATCTGCCTAAGGGAACAAAAGTTTTGACAAGTTTATATTGTTGTTGGCTTTCTTCAGATAATTAGCATATTGAATCAAAAATGTGGTTCAGGCCAAAGCCATGGAGAGCTGGGACTCAATAAACTTTTATAGTATTTTGACATGTATAATGTATGCAGAATCAAGGACGAGATAAAACTCCTTATTTTTATATTTCCCTTGTGCTCATGTAGCCTTTTATTTAAAGGACTCTGAAAAAAAATGTTATCAATAAATCTTAAGACAGAATATTCTGTGACTTGTAATTAAATTCCTTAAATATGTTGTGATGCAGTGTGAGCAGAAGTCATTTTACTTGGAGCAGCTAATAATTAAAAGGCAACCAAGTATTCATTTCAAACCTACATGGTTCATAGCAATTACTCTCTCTAGTAGCAGGGTTTGGCTGATTCATTACTATTATTTATTAGTGGTGCAAGCTCACCAAGGACTATCTCCTGTTATGTATTCTGCGCAGTACATCCAGATGGAAAAAGTCAAATTGAGTCCCAGGAAGCCTTCAGTAGGGTCAATATTACAACATCTTTTTTTGTTCCATCGTTCTTGGAACAATGTCTACAGCACACTTACTTCCAGACGTCGCCGGCAGCTCACTGGGAGAGCAAGATGGAGAAGGCAGCTTACCCACTTTAAGACCTCTCAGCTGAAGGAGTTATGCAGCGTTTTAATAATAATAATCATTATTAATAACATTATTTTTATTCACGCAGATAGTTCAACCTATTGTGTAAACAGAAGCTTTTTCTTTCAATGAAGCCACATCAACAGAAAGAGCATTGCAGGTACAGCTGAAGGAAAAAAGCCTTCTACTGCATGTTTTCACTATAAAAAACAGATGATGATGTTACTTCATCTGAAATTCGTTTTGAACTTTGGATTTGTTCAAACTTTTAATTAGAATCAGACTTAATGGATTGTGCAATTTTGGGTCATGTTTTGAAGCCAGAAGGTCTGGTTTGAAATGTGTCTACTAAGCTAAATCCTCCAGCTCTGTTCAGCTCTGTTGAAACTGTGTTGTAATAAGTGTCCAACAGGCTTGGAATTAGTACTTCCAGATTAATGCAAATTCATTGCACATTTCATTTGGGCTTAAATGTGGCTTTGGAGCTGTAACAGAAATGGTGCTGAAATATTAAAATAATGGAGGCCATCTAAACTCATAGTAGTATTTCACTAATAAAACCCTTTCAATCAAAAAATACACCAGCCCAACACGTGGTCTCCCAAAAGTTATACTGGCTTTTCTTGGGGAACTTCTCTTTGGTTTTAGAACAAAAGGATGTTAAACAGTTATTTCTAGAGTCTCTTTTAGACTGTCAGAGGAAAAGAAAGGATGCTGATTAATATTGTGCCTAGTGAGGTGGTTTATTTAAGATCAGAGAGGTATACCTAGTGCTTAAGACTGGTGTTAACACAAAAGAATTGCAATACAGTTGTTTACCAACTTCTCAGAAAATTCTTTTGGGTGTGCTAAATATTTTACATTCTTTTTCAGAGCTATAATGTTATGAGTTGTTTTCTTTTTCACAATAGGTGTGATTAAAGTATTTGGAGAGTGTACCTAGGAAACTATTTATGTGATTAGTGGAACATTTTATTCTAATCCTACAGGGGCACTTTCAGTCTCCATGGTAAGCATTACTAGCTTGGGGATGCACATAGTTTAAGGAACTTCTACGTGCTGTTCACATTAATAGTTAAGAGCTTAGGCAAATATTTATCATACATTTAAATTACTGTGATGTATGATCAGGCAAATCACTGTATTTGTAGTCATTATGAACCCATGTTTATAGCAGATGTTGTTATATAGGGACAAAAATCTCCAGCAATTTATGGTACTGCATTTTCAGCTGGTTTACAACACTTTTATTTAGAAAACACTAGAAATAATGAGAATGCACAGACTAACCATTCCTTACTTTTTGTCAACAGGCAGCCATTTTCAATTTTGTTACCTGTTTTGAGAGAGAAAAGCAGTAGTAAGCTGCAGATTCTAAAATGCTGATTTTGAAAGATACATTTGATTCAGAAGACAGAACAAAGGCTCATAGCTCTGGTATTTTCTGGCCTTTTTATAGTAGACAAAAGAGGTCCACTGAGAGAGAGTATTACTGAAACATGTATACAAGGGTTCCATGTTCTCTTAAGTTTTTTACAGGGAAGCCTTTTTACTTGCATGTACATGTGTATTTAAGCATTGAATGCTGATTAGCAATTTGTCTTTTAAATTTCCTTATTTGTGCCAATGAATTAAAAAGTTATGTATGCAGAAATAGTTATCGAGTGCAAATTTACCATGTCAAGCTTCATCCTTTTCAAAGTTTTTTCTTTTCTTATCTAGTAGCATATAAATAGAGGTCTGCAATCTTTGTGTTTCCAAAAAATGTAGTTTATAATTCTGCAAATTTAGGAGAAAAACCCAAATAATAAAGTAGTTCTATAGTTGTACACTCTCATATGTTACAGTCTTACATTATCTATTTTCAGAGGTAGGATAAAAAATAGATTTCGGTGTAACAATAAAGGGAAAATTGGGAAAATTGCCGATTTCCCATTACGTTTCAGTTTTCTTTGTGAGTCATATGAAATTAAACTTTCTTTATATTTTGTTATGTAGTCCTCATTCATTTCTCCAGTACTTAAAACCCCTTTTTTTCTAGTTTTACGTCTTCTTGATGTTCAGAACAAGCTGTGCCAGATTCACTTTCTGCTCTTGGAATCTGTTCTTGAACAGCTCTCAGTTAAAACTGCTGCCCATAGAGATACGCATCCTATGTGTTATTTCAAATATGTGTATTGATTTGCTGTACTTACACAGTTTTGATGACTGTGTCATTATGGGCAAGAGAGGGGCGCAAAGGAAGAGCATGGCCGGTAACTCGAAGTGAAAGTTTTTTTTTAGTGTTTAGTCTGAGTTGCAGCTTGCCTTTCAGCCTGGGTAATAGTTGCGTGTGAAATCACGGCACTCCCTTACCACAGTTAAGAAAAGTGTCATCTCTCTCTGTCTGTAGATGTGACATAAAAACAGATTTAATCCCCTTTACATTGTGAAATTAATTACTTTCCTATATCACCAAATAGGAGATAATGTGAATATTTCACTGGAAGTGTGAAATTCTGTTACCATTCATAAGGAATACTGACTTATTTCAGTTAATATTTTAGAAAGGATATTTTTTTGTTACAAATATACTTTGAACTTGCTTTCCTAGAAAGGGATTTTTGTTTGTTTGTTTGGGTTTTTTTACTTTATTTTCTCAGGATTTCTGTTTGTTTATCATAATTTTATAAGGGTTCTTCTGTGTGTGACAGAAATTATAATTTGTGTGTGACAGGAACTGTAATTGTACTATTCTTCATGCTATGAATACCTGCCACATACTTGCCTTCGTGTCTCTTGATCTACCAAGCAGCTTCCCTAGCAAACTTCATCCAAAGGGTAGACAGAGGCATTACAATAGCTACGTTAAGTTCTTAAAGGGGAACACATAGAACAGCTTACTGCCTTTTCTATTTTTTTTTTTTTNTTTTTTTTTTTTTTTTTTTTTTTTTTTTTTTTTTTTTTTTATTCCTTCATGGAAAAGAAGCCATTACATCCAATCTAACTTGGTATTCAGTCTACTTCTAAATGTCAGAGTACAGTTAAGTAAAGCCTGTGGTTGAAAATAATGTATTTCTGAATTCATTTATGTATAGAGGCCAAGGTTGGATCAACGACTTTACAATGTACTCCAAAGCGTAATACTAGTTTGCTGAAGCTACTGGCATATTCTTTAGCAAAAACTTTCTGGTGGCAAGAACTGCATTGGCAGGGTTTTTTTTCTTTTATTTATCGAGTTGGGATGTGCGTAAGTTTTCTTAGGATGGTGTTGGTCTTTTAGATACCTTAATACTGACAGGTCTCTCACTAACCTTGCCCTTTGCTGGTGCTGCAGGGTGGGTGACAGCTCTCTGATGTGCTGCTGTAAGAGTCCTGTCCTGCAAGCTGAATTTGAATCTGCCTGGAAGCATGTATTAACTCAAATATCGTATTCATCCCTAGTGTTGTGCTACAATGTCTTAGCATAAACAGACACCTTCAGATACAAAGACGCTCCTGGATTCACTGTAAAACTTTTATTATAACTTACTAGTGGTGGCAAAAGGACTGCTGGACGTAGCCAGTGATTTGAGTCTTTTGTTTCCTTGTGTAAGGTTATTACTCTTTGTTCTACAGAGATTTATCATGTATTTGATGCAAAACAAAAAACAAACACCAAGACTGAGAGGGCTTGCATAGCTGTGGTTTTACAAAATAGCTACAGCTTAAGTATTATGCAAGTCCATGAAGCATTTTTCTATAAAAGCTTCTGTGCTTTTTCTCAAGCAGAAAGAGGAGTAGGTGGTATATCCGTATAATGAAAGTGGGAAACTGCAGGATATTACGTATGCTGAAAGCTTATACAGGTTCAAGCAGAAATAGGCATGTTCATGGCAGATAAATATGTCAAGATCAACTTAATGCAAAATCTGTTAAGAAGTCCTTGAGTTAGAAGTTGTTTTAGACTGGGATAAGATTCTGCAGAAATATTTTTGTGTGACTTTTCTATTGTGTTTTTGCCTGGGCACCTGCTTTTTGTAATTTTTCACAATATTGTACTAAGTAGACCACTTCTAGTACAGCTCTTCTTTTGGTTTCTATTTGCAATTTTTTGGCTTACGCAACTTTATAAACATGTTTCTAGTCTACATTTGGTTCCATTTCTCCTCAACCTGGAAGCTGTATTCACTGGGGATGGCAGGGGAGACTGTAGAGAAGTTGGCCGTGGCAAATGCAAAAGATACGAGCATGGATGACTGAAGCTGTAATATGAGCACCCGACAACAGGGTGAATTCTGATGTTATGCAGCTTAAAATATAGAGGGAAATAGTGACTCTCTCACTGTTAATAAGGAGCTCCCTTTCATTTGTCGTTAGCTCTCTGGTGGTTCAGGATTTACAGGCAAAGACCTGTCAGGGAAAAAACTTGTGTCATAATTATATCAAATGCTCACTTCTGTCAACAAAGAACTAGCAGCTCTACAGGAAATAAAGAGCTAAGGTGACAGGAAGGTAAATAGTTTGGCAGCCTGTCTTAAAGATTCCTGTAGTAATTATAGCAAGTGAAAAATTTCTTGTAGGATTACAGATTCAATCATAAGATACTTGAACTACTGACATAGCACACTTGCCAGTTCCTTACTTAAAGGTACAAGTAGCCTCTGTGTGATAGAGCTGTTGCTGTTTTATGTTAAATAGATGTTTCTTCTTCTGGCTTGTCACGTCATTAATTTTTGGATGTACAGTGCAAAATTTATCCAGTTTTCTGGAATTGCTTCAAAAATAATGAAATTAAGACATTTTGATTGTGCTTATTTGTAATTAAACAATACCACCTAATTTTGTTCCTTTCCCAGTAATTCTTTTAGTTCAAAGTAAGAGAGGAAAAACTTCTGCTTGTCTCAAGACTTGACTTGATTTTGGTTGATTTAAAATCAAAATCAATATCTGTGTATAATTATTCATTTTGTAGAAAACTTACAGCAAACTGCTAAATTGAATCTCATAGCTGTATGCTGCCATGGTGTAGTACTGAACAGTAATATATGGATTATAACTATTCCATCTCAGAGGTAATATGACAGCTAAGTACCATTTCCATTTTGCATATGCAGATTTTTTTAGAGGTACTAGCCTGTACAGAAGAAGAAAGTAATTTTAAAAAAGAAATCTCACTCATAAATCCACATGAAACTTTGAAGAACATCTGAATCAGTGAAAATATTAGGAAAACATGTGAGCATCTTAGGAAAAATTGTAATTTTGAAGTTCTGCGAACTTAAAAGTATATGAATCTTTAAGAGTATATTACTTTTCTTTCTGAAAAGCAATTTGCTTCTTTATTCAAGAGTTGAAAAAAATGCACAACAATTGTCTGTGGTGGCTTGAGTGCAGCTAGTGCTTTATACGTTCATTGAACATCAGTACCTTACTGCCTTGTTTCCCCCTGCTGCCTTTAAACAGGAGGAAAAAGAAACCTGGTGAAACATTTATTGTAAGGAGATAATAAAAATGCCAGTAGATTATATGCACATTTGTTGATCTGTATTGTGTAATCACACAAAGAGAAGCACTGCAGAAAGTGTTTGTGACTAATTGTAGTTAACTGTTTTTCAGAGATGTTTAGGGATACAATGAAGAAGTAAAAGAAACTTACTTTTTTTGTCATGTGCTTTATTCTTATTATTGCCAAGTTAGATTCTTATAATGAGATCCTGGCATCCAGTAAGAAATAGGAGTTTTGAGTATTGGTCTAAAAGAGTTAGGATATTCACCCACAGAAGTTCCTTTGCAGAGGAGGTAAAAACCAGGCAAAACTTATACGTACAATTTAAACAATGGAAATACTAGGCCAGCATAGGCTACTTTTGATAATCACAAGACATTTTCTTGGATGAGATTCTCAGTTACTTTAAACAGGGACTACAGTTTGACCTCAGTGGAAAAGCAATACTTTATGCTAGCTTTATATTTTTAAGCAATTTAATATGAGTTGGATAGCACTAAGAGATGGGGTTAATTTTAGGATGTCTCTGCATTACATATTGTTTGCAACTTCAAGGTGTTCCTTTGTTTTTCTGATTTTTTAATTTTTTTTTTTATTGGAGGTGGGTAGTATTTAATGTCCTTTTGACCTTCTTACTTTGGTAGTCCCAATTAATTCTCTACACGCTGCATGTTGCAGCACAGAATTTATGAGTCTAAAATCACATCAGTAAGATTTTTTTCAGTAGTATGTAACTTAATCTTACCTCTGTTTACCGCAAGGAGCTTTACATTTTCTCCAACAGCTTTACAGTTTCTCTAACGCTCCCAGAGACAACAGGGAGGAAAGCTGTCTCCAAATAATAATCTTCAGTCTCGGTTTACTTAAGGTTCTATCTTACAAATGTCACACAAATTGTATTTATGTTTAATCTTAATGAAGTGGGGATAAAAACCTCATGTAATGTTACAATAGATCATACCTATGGTATAAATTTAAAGTTACATATACAACCTTCCGCATGCAGACTTTCTCACAAATGTACCTACAACTTTAGCCATTAACTTAAATGTCTTGTTAGCTCCCTGTGAGATGTGCTTTTACACGGCTGCCTTTTCTTTCCTATCTTTCGCTACAGTGTTCTTTTCCGCTCAGGAATCATGTTTACAACATTCATCTGCTGATTCACTTTGGCTTCTTCAACTTCTATGCTGTATTGCTCAATCCAGAGCGCAACCACTATTTTATTTTGCACTCCCATCTTAAAATCTAGTGATCTGGCCTCATTGCCTGCTCTTAGTAACTACTACCTGGCAAAATGTCCGTGTGAAGCAATCCTTGGTTACTTCATTTTTGCGTCTTTTCTTCCCAATGTCTGTTTGTCATCTCCTGCACAGGTACTTTATTTGAGTCCTCTCTGGGGTGTGGAGTTTTCACTTCCACTTGTCCTCTTTGGTGAACTTCTAACATTTCCTTGTTGTTGTTGTTTTCACTGTACTTCTTTGGTGTGTACTATTCATAGCATTTATTTAGCAGAAAATTAAGATTAAAATTATCTACCAAACTTAAGCACAAATTTCAGATTTAATCACAGATCTATCCTTTTCCTTTTGGCTTCATTTTATTCTCATCCTTTAGTTTTCTGTGTGTAATCCAAACCTGAAAGCGTTTGAAGCAGAGAGAAATGTGTTCTTTTGCTTGTCTGTAAAACATCTCAAGCATCTATGGCATTCTCTAAAGATTTGGATTTTGCTGGTATGACGGAAGTACCCCTGATTGCTTCCTACCATCTTGTCAATCATATATTTCTAAACTCTTTTAATATTCAGGTTATTAGTTTGGATATCTTGAAAAAAACCTTTTGAAATAGAGATTTAAAAAAAAAAAGTTTAAAAATATATTTAAAAGTATTGAAAGTTAGTGCATTGACAAGCAAGAACTCGACAGCAGTAGTATCCATTTGCTTTAGCAAAGATCTGTGATCTTCCTACAGTCATACAACACTGAATTTTCTCCTTGAAGCTGTTCTTGTAGTTAGATACTCAACAAGGGCTCAGCTTACAAGATGCAATAGTCAGCCCCTCTGAGTTAAGTGATTTCAGGGCACTGGTGCATTTGAGCGCTTGTCCGTTTCCTAATTAGAATGTTCATAATTAACATTTTTTTTCCCAAATCTATTCAAAGTCTTGAGTGTCTACATAAAAATTCAAAAGAACAAGAAAAAGCAAAATAATTTTGAATTATAACTGTAACTCTACTTTTGTTGATTTCATTTTGTTTTTTTTTTAATTTGCTAACTTGCTGTTATTTTAAACATACCAGTGCTGTTTTGAGCTTAGGTTGTGATGAGATTTAATTCACATCAACTAATTCCTATATCTAAGTGATGATTATAAATTCCTATGTACATGTTTTACCGATGCTGCTGCTGTTGTTGATCTTCTGTCTAGTTTGAGCATTATTGCAAAGAAAGGCTTGAGTGTCTACATAAAAACTTAAAAGGACAAGAAAATAAAAAATAATTTGCAATAAGTAAGATGGAGGTGAAGGATGAATGTAATATCTACATTAAATTTGCTTTATGCAAACAATTGATTTTTCTGTTCATTGTGTGGTAAAGATACCCAGTTGTCAAAGTAAAAACCAAAACAAAACAAAACCATCCAAAAGCTCCACGCATATTTCTAATGATAAAGTGAAACTATAAGCAGAGATTTGACTTGTTGAATGATTTGGATTTCAGAATAAAATATTTTGGGTCTGTACATATGTTAACAGACTTTGATTAATTTTTTGGAGTCAGATAGAGAAATGCAACTCTGTCCTTCCTGGACACCTAATACTGTTGTCCATGAACAACCCAGAAACAGGGTAGGAATGAGCTGATGTCCTGATTCATTCAGGAGTGTCACACCGGATCCTACAGAGCTTGAAGGCTCAGGCAGGGGAGAAGTGGGCATCTCTGCAGACCTCAAATCTGTTTAATGGCTAAGGAGCTCCTCAGGCTATAAAAGGATGCCTCCCCCATGCTTGTACATGTGAATCAAGTCCTGTTTTATTCCAGAACTGAAAAATGGACAGATTCTGCACAACCAGAGCAGCTTTTTTGTTTCTAAATATTCTTTTACTTCCACAGGAAGTGTGTTGTGAAATGGAAGCTATTTTTTTCAACCCACTTTTATTTTTTATTTCTTTTTTAACTACATCCGTTTCACTGCGTTAGTCACTGGTTCTATGTTACTGTTTCACCTTACTTGAATTTTTTCCTTCCGGGACAAAAAACCCCAAAATTAAATAACAGGAAACAGAATCACAACTGATGGTGGGAATGAATCTGGACAGATAGACTATGTTGTTCTGTCAGAGCCATTTTGTGCTGGTTTTACATTTTACAAATTCATAGGTGACAAAATAATTCTGATGTGTACTACACATTTGCCCAGAGGGCAAGAGTTAAACTCTGTCGTCATTTAAATTCAAGGACAGTTCATAACAGACTTTCCTGTTACTCTTGAGAAAATGTTTGCATTGTCAGAAGGACTGTTTGAATGGACACAAATTTTCTTATCACCAGGGTCTGCTTTTTTGTGACACACGTGCGCTGCATAATTACAGCTATATCCTCACAGCACCAGTGGAATATCATCTTTAATGTGACTCTCAAAATAATAAACATCAGGTTTTGTTTCTGTAGAATTACATTGCATGGACTACATTTATTTTCTTCAGTATGGAGCAGGGACGTTCTTTGTTGCATATGAAGCCTAAAGCAAAGAAGCCATCATTTGTGACTGGTTCTGCAGAAAAAAAATACATTAAGTTATTAGAATTTTATGTATATCTTAAAAGGAACATTAAAATGGATTTTTGTTATTTTATTTTCTTCTTTGGAAGTTGTGAGTGAATTTTGTTAAGGTAAGGAGGATTTAATATATTATTTGGATAATCTCCGTGAGATTTATCCATAACTAATGGTGCAATAACCACATCAGTAGTCCGTGGCTTTTTCCTCATGTGTGCAATGGTGGTTTCTAAGTTCCTGTATGATTATGGGTACCCTTTGAGGGGGGCTGTCGTGGTAGAAAAGAGAGGAAAAGAAAAATTAGGTTTTGTTGGAATAAAGCAGTTGCAAAAGAAACCTATTTTTGTTCTTGGCTTTTTAATACAGCTTTTTTTGAGCAATGTAAAGCAACCAAATGTTATCACTTAGTATTATCTAACACTGTAATGCAGACCAATACTGTCACATGCACAAGGTACCCTTAAGGATATGTCTTTCCTTTCTCTCTTGTCTGCAGCTATCTAAAGACTTTTTTTTTGTTTCTTTGCTTGCCAAGAAGTTTCTTTGGTTTATGTTGCATCAATACATTCTGTAGCTGTTATAGTTTATTAGAAGATTACATGTTGGATTCCAGGAGAGCATTCAATAATATATTTAGCTATATGCAGGCAGACCCTAATATTTGCACAAATCTGTACTAAACTTGCAGAGAGGTGCTTGGATTTCAGGCTTAGTGCCTGGAACATAACTGTCTTTTCTTTGTTCCTTTAGATTCAGTGTTTCATTTTGAGAAGTTCTCTCTGCCTCGGTTTGCATACGTAAAGTAAGGTGATAATGTGAGTTCTTTCTCATGTAAACTGTCCTTCTTGCTATGAATTTTGCATTCTCTTCGTACAGATGTGGTTTATCTGCCTTTGCTCTGAAATTTCCAAGAGTCGTAATATGCTGTACGCTGGAGGAGATGTTTGGGATCTGACAGTTACCAGAGTTCAACTATACCTTTTGACTTCTAGGCTAGTATTTTAAAACCCGGTTATTTGGGGGAATTAATGTCTGTCTTTTAAGGGTCTAATTTTATTTGTCCTATATTGGAATATCCTTTATTTTAGCATTATTCCAATTTTAGCATTGGAAAATGCTAAAAGAGAAAGTGAAATGCAACAGAGTATTGGGCTTTGAATAGTGAATAAATGAGTAGTTGCTTTGGTCTTTGAGAGAAAAGGTATTGTAAATTTTTTTCAAAAATGTTTGAAAGCTGTCTTTTCGAATCTTGGTTATCTGCGTGTTTGCTCTTTTTAGGAGAAGGCAGGCACTGAACTGAATTGTTGCATATGAATTTTTATGAATTTTGTATTACACAACTGTTAGCTACAGTATGAGCAGTGGAAGCTGAAGTGCTCTTTCATTCTGTAGTGGTTTTTATTTCATTATTTATTGTTTACCACTGGGCACATAAGTGAGTTACTGGTTAGACCGAATAAAGAGTCACTGCCTTCAGTAATGACTTTCACTTTCTTTGCAGTTCATATATGGCTTATATTCCTCAACAACAGGCTTACTTTGAAATCAATAGTATTAGGAAGGAATTATTGAAAGCAGGAAGTAGAAGTCTCAAAAGGATAAGAAGGATTGATTCAGTGGCACAAGTGGAGGCATCTCGTTTTATTTCAGATATACTTGGGTGCCCCCTCCAGTTCTCCCTCCAGAACGTCACAGATCTCACACAGGGACCCCAAGCAATGGCATAAGCTTTTTATTCATGCACCAAGCTTAGCCGATAACATTTCAGCTACTGATTACTTTATGTGTATCCTGTGAAGGATCCTATAAAGGATAAAGATCAGTTTTTAAGTGTGTAGTTATGTCCCATGGTATGTGTTGCAGTTACCTATAGATTATAACTATAGTTGTTCAGCTAGGCACTGAGTGAAATGCAGCTTTCAGGAGGGACTTTTGTCATATGGCAAATTTTCACTACCTAGTAAAGGCACCATCAGTTGCTTGTCCTAGAAAAAATTGAGTAGAAGAAGAAGCCTGGAAGACTAGAAGAGATCTAATGCTATAGAAACTACAAACAGAAATATGGGAGGTAGAGGAAATCTTGGAATAAAGTGCATGAGTTAATAAATTCTTGTAACTTTGGAAACCAAGATACTTTCCCTCTTTTCTTGCAGCAATTGCTATTTCAGGATTGCTTCGGAGGATCTCAGATCTTAAGGAAAATATTCATAAAGGGAGATAATGCAGTTGCATTATCACAAGAAGGCAGTTGCTTCTCAGTACCTTATTTATGCTAAAAAACTCTCAGGGAAGAGTGTACCAAACTTATGATTGTAGGTATATAATATCACCTGTACAGAGATGCATATTTAAATCTAGACTGTGTGAAAGGTCAGAGCTAAAAGATACTCTGCACAAGATTTGGATTCAGAAGCTGTGATGTAGAAGCTAAAGTTAAATAATTCAGTCTCCTCCTGCACTGGAAGGCAAAGAGTAATATTGAAGGATTACAGTTCACTTACAATGATATTACCAACTAAAACCTAGAGGGAAAGAAACAGAATTTCATTCCAGAGTGTTTCAAGTTATATTTTTTTTTTGTATTGAGGTGATGAGCTAGCAAAGTAGCCATCCCTATTACTATTATTATCAATCTTACTAGTAGTTTGGTTCGTTGGTTGGTTGGTTTCTATTATGTTGGCAAGAAAAAAGAAATAATGGTTAAAAAAGACTGGATGCTTCAGTCCTGGGAATGACAAAACTGGTAGTGGAGAGTGCTTGTGTTTTTCTGTGCCTTCACTGGGGCAAGCTTTTCTCACTGTTTTCACTCTGGCTGTTGTGCAGGTGGTTGACCAGATTGACACACTGACGTCCGACCTGCAGCTGGAGGATGAGATGACAGACAGTTCCAAAACAGACACGCTCAACAGCAGCTCCAGCAGCACAACAGCTTCCAGCTTGGAGAAAGTCAAGGTGCGGGGCAGTGCACCCCTCATCAAGCCTCCCACGCACCCCTCTGCTATCCTCACCGTGCTACGGAAGCCGAATCCGCCCCCGCCTCCACCGCGACTGACGCCCGTCAAGTGCGACGAGCCTCCGAGGCTGCCTCCGACAGCCAACCCTGTCAAGACTAATGGTACCCTGCTGCGAAACGGGGGCTTGCCAGTCGGGCTCAACCGCATCCCCAACGGAGATATATGCTGTACACCAAACAGTAATTTGGAGAAAGTTGCGATGCAGCCTCTGATGCACAGGGCTGAGAAAGAGCGGTGTCCTCAGCCGGGAGCAAGGGAACGGGTACGATTTAGCGAAAAAGTGCAGTACCACGGCTATTGCCCCGACTGTGATGTTCGGTATAACATTAAAAACAGGGAGGTGCACTTGCACAGTGAGCCTGCCCGTGTTGTGGGAAAGCTGCCGCACCAGTGCCCTCCTCTGCCGCCTCCACCACCTCCACTGCCTCCATTTCCACTGGAAAATGGAGGGTTAGGGATAAGTCCCAGTAATAGCTTTCCTCCTCCAAGACCTGCAACTGTGCCTCCACAAACTGCACCAAAACCCCAGAAGACCATCCTGAGGAAATCAACCACAACAACAGTGTGATGTATGCCACTTGAAACAACTCTTTGGTTTTTTTCCTATATATAAACATAAATAGGTAATGAGCACTTTCTACTTGAGCAATAAAAAGACCCAATGTATTACTCCCCGTGTCCAGTGAAGTGGCATAAAAATCACATGGTAAGTACAAAGAGGAATGCTTGTTGATCTTACTTGTACTCACCCAAAAATGTCATTATGGCAAAGGATGCTGAAAAAATACTTATTCTTTAGCTTATAGGTTGTAAACATCTATTGCAGTTTTATATCTGTAGCGTGGTTTAAAAGACAGTGAAAAGAAAGTTCAGTTTGAAAATACTGAGTGGCGATTTGTGATAGATTTTGTTCTGTCTGACACAGAATCACAGAATCACAACATAAGGGAATAACTGTTGCTCCTGGGTTATAGGAAACTTCTTGTTTCTAGCAAGTACTTTTAAAAATCTCAATTAACGAAGCAAATTGGAGTACCAGAAAACAGCATTTGACTGAATTCTAGTAAATGCATTTTTCTCTGCCTGACTGCTTGAGCACAGGCATTGTGTGTGGAGCAGTGCAATAGGAGGTAATCATCGGACTTTCAGGCAGCTTGATCTTTGGTGGGGAAGTAAAGAAATAGTTGAAAGGTATGTTGACATGGCTTTGGGAAACTGAATTATCTCGCATTTTGTTTCTCACTTGTACAATGTGCCACAGCCAAGGTGAAGTATAGAATTTTTAGGTGAGGAAGGGTAGTCCCATTCAGTTCCCCCCTATTTCCACTGCTCAATCTGCAAAATGGTAGTAATATTTTATCTCACGTGTGATGGTGGTAGATTAAAGGAACAAAGCGCAACCCTGTGTTTTTCACAAAGCTTTTGTCTGGTGCAAATCTCTTTTTGAAGCCAAAGAAAATTTTGCCTAAGGCCTGCAGGGACATCCACTTAATTCATGTAAAAAGCTTTGAAGTTGAAAATCTCTGTGCAATTACGGAGCATTAACATGCAAAACAAGATATTTTACATGTTATCACATACTGATGCTGAACCCAATTAATATTCTTACTAGTTGAAAAAAAGTCCTCCGTGTTTTTAATTATTTTATGAAGGAACATTCTTTTATTCTCACAAAGAGAATTGTTGGGACCTAGAGTTAAAAAAACATCCGATCAGTGAAGAAAATCTGATAATAAATCTGTTATTTACAAAAGTTGTGCCAAATTAATCTCAAAAGGCCCAACAGCAGATGCTATATAAAAGCAGTATGCTTTTTTCAGCTGCAATGTGAAACATACTCTATGGTAAAGCAGACAAAACTAGACAAAACAAATTTTTAATTTAAATTTCCATTTACATGCAGTAATAAGTATTAAACTGAAAACTAATCTTCAAACAGTTTCCCTGTATACACATTATAGTACACTTATAGTATTTAAACCAAAATAATAAGAATAATCATAACAGAAATTCTAACAGATAGCTACCCTTTGAAAACCTTTGCAGTAAACAAGGATTATATTTTGTGCAACTACACATTTAGGGTCTAAAGCTTCATGTTGTATTTATCGCGTAAAAGTTGCAAAGCAAGGAAATTGCCTTAAATGCGTAATCATGCTTTCCCCAGATGCTCCTCACGTGCTTTTTCACATTGTACTTTACATTTTGTATTTTTGACTATACTTAATCTCACAAGAGCTGTTGCCAGGTGAAGTCGTAGTGCTTGCAGCAGGAGGCAGTAACTCATTGTGTGAGATTTTTGCTCCCCAAATGAAGCTTCTGTCAGGTGGATTCTGCTCACTCCCTGGGATCCACAGCACCTCCCTTGCTCACACGTTGAAAATTACCTTTAAAATCACAGGAGCAACATGTGGACATATCCACATTGTGTATCTAGAGTTTTTCTTTTAAAAAGAAAACTTTTGCTGTCTTGTTGACTTTATCACTACTGTGGAGGTCATATACCAACTGTTATAAGCTAGTTTAATATTTATTTCCTTCTTAAAAAAGCTACTGTGTACAAGAAATGATAGAATAATGCAAATCAAACATGGCATAAAATATTTCTGTTTCATCTTAAATTTAAGAAAGTAACACTGAATAACTTTAGAGGGGAGGGTCTGCTGCACATGTCTTACCTCACCTGGGTCGGTTTTTCTGGTATAAACTCATCTCTGATAGCAGAGCACAATATTGCTCCTCTGGATTCTGTCCCTGGGCTGGTCAGAGTCTCATGAATATGTTAGCAGCTCCCAGTAAGATGCTGTACTCTATGGATGTGCACTGATATATATGTAAATTTCATTTTTATTGCAGTGTTAAGTTTACAGTTCTCAGCTCTGGGAAGTTTAAGTGGCATTTGACTTTCAACATTTCATGTTCAGTTTTGATACCCAGCTTCTTCCATCTTATGCATTTGTCCTCTTTTTCAGAGTCATTTTCTTGTCTCTTTCCCCATGCCTCCTGAGTACCCTTTCACAAACTACTGCCTTTCCTTGTACATTTTCAAGGGGGAAAAGTGCTGAAAAGATGCAGCTTTTCAAATTAAATGCTGCTTTTGTCCAGAAATGCAGTTTCCAAATGTGAAGGAAATACATTGCTTTTCTGCAGTTTTTGCTAACCCAGGCTTTCTTTAACGCACGAAAGTTTTCCAGGATCTCTGTTAAAGCATGCAATGAACAGTGAATCAATTCTTCCATTTTAATGAGCACGTCTCTGGCCTGTGTCCTATTGCAAGGTACTTTTATCAGTATAACTTTCACAAAATTAACATGATAGAGTAAAATTCAGGTTAAACCGGGTAAACTTGCAAAGTATGGGAAACAACTAATTTCCAGCTTTGCAGCACTGTCTGGAAACTTCTAATAAAAATGGCGTGAGAAAGAATGCAATACTATATGCAGCCAGCAGTGTTTTTTACATTTAAATTAGGTATACAATCTCTGCGAAGCATTTTTTAAAACCTATAGCAGCCTATTTCACACCTTACTGAGGAAAACACAATAGCTTAACCAGAAGTGGGCAGGAATCGTCTGCCTTTGAAACATAAATGGGATCTTTGAGATTATATTTAATGTTTTGCAAAGATGTTAATACCTGAAAAATTGAAAGGCCAGTAATAGTACTCAGAGCTTTATTTCAACATTTACCATCATTTCAGACTGCTGCTTAGATTTGATTCCCCAAAGGTATATTAAAGTGTGAATTGTCCAGACCTAGACTTCTCAAATGCAAATGGAAGGAGAAGATGGTTTCTGTCAAATTAAAGAAGAGGACGAGCTTAGGAAAATGGAAATAAACAATGAAAATTACTTAGTTTGTAATAATGACATTGATTAATAAAAGCTATCGTATGGGTCCTTCATAAGAAAGGAACAGTAGGAGAATGAAATCCAATAACAAACCTTTTTAAGGACATAAAGAATCTTCAAAAAGATTGTGGATCTCTTTAACACCTAATAGAAGTCACCATTCTTTCTTCTCTATTGTCTTCTGGAGTTGTTACAGCTTTTATCATACCTTTCATCACATCATCCATTGTACATAGAAACAAGAAAAGATTGCAAATATTCATCCTCCTGTTTTATTGTTAAATCAATATTTTATTTAAAATGTTATGTAAAGTAAGTGAAGTAGATTACAGCTCTTGTTTAACTTCCTTCAGGTAACTTGATTACTGGTTTTGAAGCAACCAGAGTTCGGTGTGAATTCTTTAATTAGCTTAGGGAGTTGTGTTCCTGATCTTAAATGATTTGACGTCCAGATACCTCATGTTGGTCAAAAAGCACTTCTGTTAGCTGAGACTGGAGCTGCTGGGATAAACTGACGTGACCAGGTATCCTGGTGCAGGAGAGTGGCCCATGTGCTTGTCAACCTGTACAAATCTGCTTCTGTTTTCTGTTTTTTTCACATTTGTTCATGTATGGCAAAGTCCCCATGTTACTTCATAGTTGGAGGATTTTGTTAAAGGATTGCACCATGCGCTGTATCTGTTAGATGGGCTGCATTATTTCAGTGGTGTAAGCAGGTGGGATCATGGTATTTAGGTTGCCCGGTCTTTTGTGATGATCAATCTTTGGAAATTTTGAGGCAGAGTTTTCTTCTTGTTGAGATATTCAGTCTCCTGTCAGATATGAAAATAGAGGACAATCTCTTGTGCAGGTATGACCAAGAGAAACTAGAACCTTTCATTTTGTTGCAGAATTGTTTTTGTTATTGTAGGACTATGTATTTTTTGTGGTGTGAAAATGTTTTTTATAGATAGATGAGAAAAAAGTTGGGTCCGATACAGTAACAGAAGTAGAGCATAAATTGCATGCGATAGCCAGCCAACATAAGTGCTTCGAACAATGAGTAAGACTAGGTTCTTTCTGCTGCTCTGCTTGGTGAAGGTGAAGAGTAGAGCTCCAGAAATTGATGTCTCTTTTCCTCAAGAGAAGAGCTTTTTTCTTTCATCCCGAAATATTGGATTTGTATTCTAAGACTCTTTAAGGAATTGAGCACAGTCTGCTTCGCTGTTGGTTGTAAAGTATGTTCATAATAAGAAATTATATTTTTATAAGAGTTTTCTGATCTCATGTCTGTCCCTTTGTATTGTTTTCCTGATCCTTTGACTGACTTCTCTTGAAATCTTGCAAGCAATAATGGAAAAAAATAATTTACATAAGAAAGGAACAGTAATAGGTAAATAATGAAAAAAAAAAAAAAGAACTTTGAACAAATAAGTTTAAGAATATTCTTCATCAGTGCTTGCATGATGATGCCTACATCAATCACGGAGTTTCTTTTTCTTCAAGTAGCGTTGTTATCAATACTTTAAACTTAATCACTTTAAGCGTATAAGAGCAAGAAACAAGTGAGGCCATGGCAGAATGTTTATTTCCTTTCCAGTTGAATTTGACTTTGCTAAGTAAAATTTATTAATGCATGTCAGTCTCCTTCCTGGATAAATTAGCATGCGAAAAAGAGAACGTGTTGATGATAGTATCTTTTTCTATAAATCTCTAATGCCTGCAGAATATTTTGGTTTTCATTTTTTGCTAATACAGTGATCATTGTAACCACAGCTACAAATTACATTATCTTCTGTCACCAAGGAGTAACTAACATGCTGTAATTTTAATGGATGATGGTTTTTCTTCAGTTTCACAGTTTCCACCTTATTAGGTGGTTCAACTTTATAATGTTAATTTGGGGCTTCAGACCCATGTGACACAAAACATTGTGTTTAGCAGTCATTAAGATGAACTACAGCGAACGCCACTGGAAGCTGACTTTTGAAACAAATCCAGTGTACTTTCTTACAATTCCGCAAAAGGATTAGTTGCAGAATATTTCTGGTATTACATAAAAAGCTGTTTGTATGTCTCTATGTTCTAGTTCCTTCCTTATTTGTAAAAAACACTCCACAGTGACATCTACTTTGGTAAATGTTAGATTTGCAAATATTCAATATTAGGAAATACTGATTCATTGAAGATAATATAAAGCAAAAGAAAAGCCTCGCTGATTCTCACACTGTCATGTATTTACTCGTCATAGAATCATCATAGAATCATAGAAAGGTTTGGGTTGGAAGTGACCTTAAAGATGATCTACTTCCAACCCCCCTGCCACGGGCAGGGACACCTCCCACTGGACCAGGCTGCTCAAAGCCCCATCCAGCCTGGCCTTGAACACTTCCAGGGATGGGGCATCCACAGCTTCCCTGGGCAACCTGTTCCAGTGCCTCACCACCCTCACAGTAACGAATTTCTTCCTAATATCTGATTTAAATCTACCCTCTTTCAGCTTAAAACTGTTACCCCTCGTCCTGTCACTCCACTCTCTCATAAAGACTCCCTCCCCAGATTTCCTGTAGCCCCCCCTTTAGGTACTGGAAGGCTGCTATAAGGTCTGCCTGGAGCCTTCTCTTCTCCAGGCTGAACAACCCCAACTCTCTCAGCCTGTCCTCATAGGAGAGGTGCTCCAGCCCTCTCATCATCTTCATGGCCCTTTCTGGACCTGTTCCAACAGGTCCACGTTCCTTCTTATGTTGGGGACTCCAAAGCTAGACACAGTACTCGAGGTGGGTTCTCACCAGAGCGCAGTACAGGGGTAGAATCACCTCCTATATCGTATCATATATCATATCATATCATAAACATATCCCATATCATATCCCACATCATAATAGTAAATCTATCCAAAAAATGAAATAAACCACTTCTTTTCTGAAACAATTTAAATGGTATATTTGTTTCAATGAATTTTGTAATAAGTCTTTATTGTTCTGCAGTGAAATAAAACTTCTATCAAAATGCTATAATTCCCTACCAATAGAAATACTCCTAGCTTGTGTCCAGTCAATTCTTTCAGATAGTATATGTCATGGACAAGAAAATCTTACAGAATGACTGCCGCAAATGTAAGAACAGTCATGTGTGTGTGTGTTTAGTAGAGCATAGGATTGCTTGCTGCTCTTGTATCAGCTCAGCCCTTATTTCCCCAATGGACGTTAACAGGATATTGTATACAGATTTGGAATTGCAATTTTCTTTTTGTACTGGAAATCAAACCCATGCTTTTGTAATATTCAATGTGTGTCTCATGCCAAGCAGTAAAATGTTGGAAAGCAAGCTTTGCATCCTCCAAATGTCCAAATATATGGTCAACAAATATCCCCTAAAATATATTCACTGATAGGGCTTAAACATTCCTAGAACTTCCCTTGAATGAAAACTAGGAATCAGGTTTTTAAAATGTCCTAACTCTGCTATTTTAAAATGCAAGGAAAAAAATACTGAGGTTCTTTCATTCAGCAAGGTCTCCACTTTCCAAGTTTTAACCTCTAAGTGTATAATACACCTGATAGAAATGGGTAATGACAGTCTCTGCCTCTAGAGAATTTACTAGTCTAGATTCAGGAAATACCTGACGCCATCAAGCTAATTTTATACTAGCTGACTAAGGAACAAGAAAGTATTAAAACTGGATGGACTGTATAGAGTGCAATCCTCCGGTAAAATACATTTTTAGTTTAGATGGACCAAAAGGAATAAAAGGATACCAAAGAGATACAGTACAGACTTCTTACATTTAGCTATGTATACAATGTTTTTAAAGCTCAGTTTTCATTGATACCGAGGCAAAACCAAGTGCTTTGGAGGACAAGCTGATTAATTAATGCTGCTGAATAGGTGTCAAAAGTGGTAAGAAAAAGTAAAAGCAACATAAAAAACATTTTACCAACTGGCAAAAATGCACATTTTGTTTTAGCTTCATAGCAGTAATGTGTTAAAAATACAAAGGTTTGTATTTTAGTGCAAGATAGATGGTAGAGGTAGACGTACATACTGTGGTCAACCCTGTGCAACAGAACTAGATGAAAGAGATAAAAGGGAGTGGTACCTCTTGTCTTCCCTGGGTTTTTCCATGGGGATAGGTGTTGCTCTTTTGGCTGTCATTCCATGATTGTTTATAGTTGATGTGCATCTGCCAGGCAGCTTTGCAGCTGTACAGCCTTGCTGTGGTTTAGGTGTGTAGGCCTGGTGACATTTTAGTTGAATTAGTGCGTGTTTCTGGGTGTCTGTGTCATCTTCATCAATGACATAGCCAGTGGGATCAAGTACACCCTCAGCAAATTTGCAGATGACACCAAGTGAGTGGTGCTGTTGACATGTCTTAGAGACAGAATTGCCATTCAGAGCAACCTGGACAAGCTCGATGTTCAGGCTCATAAGGTTCAACAAGGCCAAGTGCAAGGTCCTGCATCCGGGTCAGGGCAGCCCCCTGTATCATTGTAGGCTGGGGGATGAATGGATTGAGGTCAGCCCCAAGGAGAAGGACTCAACATGAGCTGTCAGTGTGTATTCTCAGCCCAGAAGGCCAATGGCATCCTGTGCCACATCAAAAGAAGCGTGGCCAGCCGGTCAAGGGTGGTGGTCCAACCCCTCTACTCTGCTCTTGTGAGACCTCAAATGGAGTACTGCATCCAGCTGCAGTACAGAAAAGACATGGACCTCTTGGAGTGAGTCCAGAGGAGGGTCACAAAGGTGATCAGAAGGCTAGAACACCTCTCTTACGAGGAAAGGCTGAGAGAGTTGGGGTTGTTCAGGCTGGAGAAGAGAAGGATCTGGGAACACTTATTGTGGCCTTTCAATACTTAAAGTGGGGCTACAAGAAAGAGGGGGACAAGCATTTTAGTAGTACCTGCAGCAATAGGACAAGGGGTCATGGTTTTAAACTGAAAGTGTGTAGAATCAGGCCAGATATAAGGAAGACGTTTTTTACAATAAGAGTGGTGAAACACTGGAAAAGGTTGCCCAGAGAGGTGGTAGATGCGCCATCCCTGGAAACATTCATGGTCAGGTTAGATGGGTTTCTGATCCACCTGGTCTAGTTGAACATGTGCCTGCTTATTGCAGGGGGGTTGGACCAGATGACCTTTAAAGGTCCCTTCCAGCACAAACCATTCTGTGATTCTTTGATACTGTCCTCTTGGCCTACGCGTGTCCCTAAAGATGGACTGCATAATTTTCATGCTTCACAAAGCAAGAACTTGATTAGATGCTGCTAAAGGTATTTAGTCACATCAGCACTTTTACCTGATGTGTGGTGACAGGAGAGGCAGTTAAATTGTGATGAAGAACCTTGAAAAACATAGTAGAATGCAGGGATGATCAGTTTCTTGCAGAGGCCTGAAGAAATGAAGAAATGAGCTTCTGTGGACATCGTATATATGCTGCCCTGGCTCATGTCCCTGAACACATGTGAATGGTCCCTCTTCAGAGTCTTCTAGATGATCACTCAAAGATGTATTGGTGACATCTTACACGACTCGTGGTATATCCACAGTGATGTCTTTGTGTAGTGGTAGTATGGTAGCTGGTCATGTAACTTTTGGGTTAGATCAACAAATACTTCTTCCGGTAAGTGAACATCTGCAATCTTGTACCATCTTTACTAGTTCAGAGCACATCTTTCTAGGAGAAAGTCATTAGTAAATCACAGCCATCACAATGCCAAAGTTAATAGATTAAAATAAAAATAGGAATGTTTTAGCTGTTATGCAAAAAACTCTGCAGGCTTTGGAGCTAGTAATAGGAAAGGTTCTTCAATGAGAGGGTGGTTCATCAATGGAACAGGCTCCCCAGGGAAGCAGTCGTGGCACCAAGCCTGTCAGAGATTCAAGGAGCATCTGAACGATGCTTTCAGTCATATGATTTAGTTGTAGGTAGATCTGTGGGTAGTAGGGAGTTGGACTTGATGATCCTTATGAGTCCCTTCCAAATTGAGATATTCTATAATTCTATGAAACATGTAGGCTGAGTGGCTACTACAGCAGGCAGTTATTAAACATTTGCAGATGACAAACGTTCTCTGTTAATACCTTTCAAAAAAAGTATTTAGCACAGAGCTCTTCTGCTTGAGGATGAAAGAGGCTTCACTCTATAGAGAATTAAGATCTTAGCGTGGTAAAGTACAGGCCAAGCCACACACTTGAGTTAGACTTGCTCACTTTAGTGGCTGTATGCTAAAGCAGAGACCCCTAGAGACTTACTAGTCCTGATGAGCAAGTTGAACAGCAAAAGCAGTGTCTAAGAGTCCCGAGATCTAGTGAGGCTGTTAGTGGAAAACGCCCTTTCCTTATAATAGAGAAGATAATGCAAATTAAAAATTCAGGAAAAAATATTTAAAAAGCTTTCCTTGAAGTTAAAACTTTCTGATTACGCGTTGTTTTAACTTAACAAATAAAATGTTTAGAAGGAAGATTATTCATTAATTCAGTGGAAATAAGGTTTCTGACAGCAGAGGGCCCATTAATATAGTAAAAACAGAAGGTACTGTTGCCTAAGTTAATAAAATCAGACTAGAAATAAGCTAAAAATTCTTCACAGTGATGTATGTACCTAGTGGATCAACTTACTTGGAAAAGTAGTCAGTAATCCACACTATGAAGTTTTTAAATAAAAATTAGATGTCCCTTAAAAAGGAGACACACTAAGTCTGAGGAAATCACTTTGAAGATCTACAGGAGGGCAAAGGAATTTACCCTAACGCTCCCTGCTAGCCATTAAAAGAACTGATACACCTTTCATTAAAAGACAGATGAAAAATATACCGTTCTGATGTTTCCAGCAGGTGCAATTTTGTACTTGACAAAGAAGAGAGGTGGAAAAAAAAGCAGTTAAGCATGCCAGAAGCAGTGGAAAATTAAAATGTCAAACTTTGTTTTTTATAAACAGGCACAACTAAGTACAAATTGTGCAGAGTGTTAATACATTGCATCTACCTCTATGGTGACTTGAAATGAAGGGGATGGATGCCTTTATGTATATATATGGAAGTGCCTCTCTACCTTTTAAAATTATGATTTCAGAACAAACGGTCTTTGTCTATCTGTATGCAAAATTCACAGCAGAACAACATACTCTATGTCAATGATAGTGACAAATCCTTTGGCAGCTGAAGTGCTAGTTGTGTGGGAATCAGCCTCAGAATCATAGAATCATAGAATCGCCGAGGTTGGAAGGGACCTTTAAGATCATCAAGCCCAACCATTAACCTACCCTGACAAAAGCCACTTCTAAA
>VXBH01006349.1:182990-205227 GCA_013400035.1 Rynchops niger
GTGTCTGCCTGTGTTGGAAACTTGTGGAACACAAAAAGTTACATTTCAGTTAGTTACCTCAGAGTCCATTTGTTTCAATAGCAATTCAACATTTTTCAAAAGTGTTGGACACTTCAAATTACTTTGCAGATACTACCACTGCATTCCAGTAGCACCGGCAGGCATTGTTGTCCTGAAATCACAGGCGATAAAGCAACCCAGTGATGCAGTGTGTTCTTTTTATAGATCAAAATTATTGTAATTTCTGAAGTAACAGCAGATCTTGTAGGATAATTTCTCATGAGAGTATTCATTTACTTTGCACTCTCATTTGCCTTGCAGAGAGAGAAAATCACAAGTGCATAAAATAATCCCAAAGCCAGCTCATAAAATGTTCAGGCTAGATGAAAGGTTGTGAATTGTGGTGATTAAATGACTACAGACAGCATCTCAGGCTCTTTACACGTACAGATGAACGCAAATAGGTGGAAATTATGTGAAATCTCAGCACTGGATTACTTCCCAAGTCTCTTACTGCAGTAACTTGATTGACATGAAACCTAGTTTCTGATTGCTTCCCTAATCTCGAATCTTTTTTCAGAGGTTCAGTTACCTGCAAAACTTATCCAGAGAAACACCTGAGGAAAAGATTATCTGGCATTTTGTATTGCTCCCATATATAAGAGTATGTTTCTTTTATCTATCTATCTATCTATCTATCTATCTATCTATCTATCTATCTATCTATCTGTCTGTCTTTCTATCTGTCTGTCTGTCTGTCTGTCTGTCTAGTTGTTTATTAGTGGTAAGTAGATCCTGGGAGAGTATCTAACTGGGAAATATTACTTGCTATCTTATATTGCTCTAAACCAAAAAGTCTGGCATTTACAAGAAACACTAATGTTCCTTGTGTCTTGGAAATGCTGAAGAAATTACCAGTTGAAGCAATCAAAATAATACAAAATGAGGAGGTAACAATATAGATGATTTGGGTGTAACTGTTTTGTCCTGTAACTGTTTTGATGGCTGTTTGTCCTGTTTAGTTTCATGGGGTAAATTGCAGTGACTGTGTTAGGACATCTTATGTGTCTGTGTGATAGCTGGTATAACTGTTCTGTCTGTCCCTTTTTTCATTTTAGTTTTTGAGCATTGTGTAGGTACTGCAGGTACAGCAGGTAATGAGGGTAGACTATGCCTCCTGGGAGAAAGGCAAAGGGTGCTGCCAAGCAAGATATTTGGGCATGTGGGGTGGAAATTTTGGAACAGGCAGAGAACTTTTAGCACCGGTGCGCTGGCAGACTGCAAGGAAAACATATTTATAAAAACCAAGAAGTGATTTTTTGAAGATTATTGAGCCCTACTGAAACCTAGCATTAAAAATTGAAAGACCCTTTGGGTTTTGAAGCATATTCAGTTTAAGGAAGATGCTGGCAGATCCACCTGAAAACTGCATCCCATTTCAAATCCCAAGAGAGCATTTTTGCTTATAATTCCTCTGCTTTGTGCCCTAGGGTAGCTGTCAAAATCCTTTTGGGTAACACAGTTTTGGGATAGAAATGAGGAGGGAGCAAGTCTGTTTTTAGTATAAAATGTGTTTCTTTGTTTATAATCCTCTTTCATCAGAATCCTCCCATCACCTATAGTGAGTCATTAACTGCAGTCCTGCTCCCCCTTGCTCAATGACTCATGCATTATTTTCTGCAAAAGTTGCATAGTTTCAGCAAAAGCAATGGGGGAAAATCCCATACTCAGAGTAATTTGTAATTGGAAATCATGGTTGTCTTCCAAATAGAAGACTGGGGTTAAAATCTAGTCACACAAGGTAAATGAACATTGCTTTTCTCATTACTAGAAGGATATTTAACATTTAAAATCTGGTTTTATCTCTTCCTTCCTTTCTTCGCCCTCTCTCTTCTTTGTGCCTTCTCTGGATGCATTTCAAAAGAAAAAAGAACTGTCACATTATTTTGAGCAGATCTGATCTGGTCAGTTTTTACTAGGAAAATCTATGTTCACGGGGAAATCAGGTACAAGAACACTTGTTTCTGAATCACAGTCAACCATGAATGTCAGCTGGGCAAAGTGATTCAGCCCTGCAAAGCTCTTTTGGGTATCTGCAAAACCCCAAATATGTAAGGTTGCAACATGCAGCTTTTATTAAGTAAAGGCATCTCCAGGATTCTGTAGTGACAAAACACAGGCATTTCAGGATAATAATTTTGAATTTTGTACTCGTGTTATTTTCTGAGCATCTGTGCCATGAGGTTTAACTTGTGGCATGTTAGGAGTAGATGAACTTCAAACAAACCTTTAGACATAAGCTAGTGGTTTTGTACCACATCACTATGTGAAATCCTAATAATCTTTGGAAAACTTCGGATATATCTAGGAACAAAACTCAAATTAAATATTTCCGTAGTCTTTCTGTCGTTCTTCACTTTGACTGAGCAGTGTTCCTCAGTGCTCAGTTTTACTGGAAGTGATTGCTTTTTCTTGAATATTTGGCATAGTCTAGTTGAAGTTACTTTGCATGGAACATAGGTTGCAGAGATTATACTTTCGGTTGGCTGATGCCTTATACCTGCCTATAAAAGCAAAACTGAAATCATGATGTGACATTTTATTTTCATATACTATCTTGTGTTTTGGGAATTTTAGTTGAGAATGTGTAAACAATTTGCTTTCTGTAGAAGTATTTAGCAATAAGAATTCTTGTTCATGATATTAACTTTAGATTCCCTGAAGATTGCTGTAATTGGCTTACACTTGTATTTTTGTGTGTACAATCAGTATAATCAGATTTTTACTCCTTCTGTCTTCTGATATATTTTAGTTTCCCAACACCTAAAAATTCCCACCCCACCCCGGCCCAGCATAATGCAGCTTTGCTGTATGCTTTTGAATGTGCAAAGTTTTCACTTGGCTGTGGACAGCTTTCTTTTTTGTAACTTGGTAGTAATATTACACACAATTCTGATATCATGTGTATGACTTAATAGTAATAGCTCTATTCTGGTCACCTCACTGTCTCTCTTTCCTGTCGTGAAGGCTGGGTTTTGGGAAAGATGGTGCTCAGATGAGTATCATTACCTTTAAGTGATGTCATAGACAACTGGTGGCTTCAATCTCTTTACAAATCCAGTCTGTTCCTAGAGGTGGGCAAAAGTGTCTGCCCAGTGCTGCTTATATGGCCCCACAACAGGCAGATGGGATAAATCGATGCTGCTAGAGCCGGTTCTGTAGCTCATCCCCGCAGGTGAAGGCTCTTACAGTATAAAAGGTACACAAGGTATCTATCCACAAGCTGTGTTGGCAAGTTCAACTGAGAATTTTGCCTTGAAATACTTTGTATTAGAAATTGCTGTGAAAATACTGTGCAACACTTATATGGCTGCTACATTCACCTCTGCCAGGCCCAGTAACCTCTCAGGCTGTACACTCAGATCCTGAAAAGAAGCTGATCTTGCAGTTTCCTTCAGAGTAAGTTACAGGATGACTTTTTTGCCTTTCTGAGATTGTGGGGATGGGTGGAAAAACAGTGGACAGCTGTTAGCATGTAAATAGGTTAGTGGGTGTTTCATTGCAGGATCACTAGTAGGGATGGGAATAGCACGTAGGCTTTCCTTCCCTTGGGAACAAGCCAGGTCAGGTAGAAAACGGTGTAAGTAGTGGTTTGGGGTGTGAATGAGAGTGATTTTAAGAGCATGTCTGGGCACAGAAGTGAATTAATTCTATAGCAGAGATGAACTTCAGATAGCCCACTTTTCTAAGTTCTTATGGATAAGGCTGTGAGAGTAGAAACTTGCAGAATTTTAATTACTGAGAAAATAGTTTAAAATATTTTTTTTTCATCTGAGACCTAGTTACATGTGACGCATCACCTGTCCTCCATGTGTCTCTAATGCAGACAGAGAAACATGTGGTTCATATTCCGGAACATCTTTAAAACAAAGATGTGGTGCAGTGCATAATGTGACACCAGAGGTATAAAATGTAAGCATTTGGGGTTAAGTACAAACCCATTTCAGCCCTTTGGGCCTGATCAGAATTAAATAATTAAAAGAAAAATAATAAAATTATCCGTTAAGAAAATGCCGTTTATAAAAATGTAAATGATTAAAGGTCAAATATAGGAAAACATGATTTTTGCTTTTGGTATACTGATGGTCACAAATTAAAACATTTACAGAGGACTATAAGCGTGTTAGCATGCCCATGTACTCTTTCTGAAATCTTGTATGATCGACAAATTCTTATCTTCGGACATGTTGCTGGCATTTCAACTAGTTTAAATTTTTACAGAAATCTCAGCAGTAAAGTAAAAAGCATAGTGTTTAAACAAAAACACAATTACTGGAAAATTTCAAGGTAACTAGTAGCTTTTATGATACTCAATCCATGTAGAGGGCTTAAGCAAATATAATAGTTTTACTATGTGTTTTGAAAAGTCTTATATTATCTTCATATTATCTTTAAAATTCATCACTATAATTGTTAGTTGTGTGTTCAACAGTTTTTATTGAAATGAAGTAGTAGACAAAGAAGGTATACTTCTTGAAAGTACTGTGAAACTTGTTTTAATTAATCTCAGTAGGTTAGTTGAAGCTACAGGAAGTACATTTAAAACACTGAAATTTTAAGTAACTTAAGCATTTCTTAACTAAACCCTGGATTAAATATCAAAGCATCTATTTCAGTCCTTTGCAGTTATTTGCATTTAGATAATCTATAAATAAATTATTAAATAAATTATTTAGCAAGTTCTGGCCCTCAATTTGTGCAGCAAGTACAAAATTTCATGGCCTTAAATACACCTTAAAGTGGTTAATGATGTATAGTCATTAAAATCTCATCTTATTTTCTATATTTAACCTAGGATCTCTTGCTATGACCTTCTTTAAATTAATGAATAACTCTCCTGTGCATTAGGATTTGAGCATCACTATTTTATGTATTTTCTGTAATAATTAATGCTGTGCCATCTGACACCAAGGCAGAATTGCATTGTTACAGCTAATGAACTTTGCACTTAAGAAAAGAAACAGATTTCTCTTTATGTCCTAGAACTAAAAAAAAAAAAAAAGGAAAAAAAACCCCAAACTTGGAAATGATATTTTCAAATATTATTAGGAGCTTGAAATATATATGAATACCAAAATCCAAAATCTAAAGAAATGTTACTTGGACATAACAGTATCTCTTTTTCTTTCCATTATTTAAATTGCAGCAGGGCATGTATTTTATAAAGAAGGAAACCAGAATATTTCACTAATTTTCTTCCACAAATCTGTTCCTGCTTTAAGATAGAACTGAACAACTGAACTATGAGAAACACTGTAAGTTCATTATATTGTAATGGTTTGGCTATAGAAAACTGTAGTGTTTTCAGCAACTGTAATAGGTCTTACATGCTTAAATAAAACAAGTTTATGAGTGCAAGTCAGCTGCTGACCCCACACAGGGGAGCTTACAGTAGAGTCTGAATTGCATTTCCTGGGATCCTTGAGGTTCCATAAACAGGAGGACGGATATGACAGAAAATAGAGAAGGTGGATTAATGGCTGTGTAACTGGTGTATGTTTTAATTTTTTAAGTCATTAGTGAGTAGAACTATAGGAAGATATGCGTATGTAATAGATAGGGAGCATGCTCTTGTCTCTGAAGTTTCATTGGAACAGTCAATAGACATTGAACAATATAAAAGCCAAGGACTGAGCAAGCATGTAGAAAACAAATTAGTATGATTAAGAAATTGAGGAGAGGACAGTTGATTGACTATTATAAGTGCTAGGAACCTGGATAACTAGCAAAATAAAAAGGAAGATTTCCATTTGTTGAAAGGAATTTAGTATATTTTTGTCTTTACCTAAATTTACGGTTTACATAACTGGAACAGTATGTTTTGAGGTTATCACCTTCCCAATGTGTGACTTCAGAGTAAGTCATTCTAATGTTAGGATCATAAATGCCTATAGGAGTATTAAAATCCAGAGAGATTAAAAAAAGAGAGGTGAAAAATTTCCCATGTATACACGAATGTTTTTTAACAGTGTCTGAATTGCTATTTAGGAAAAGGTCAGAAATATTGGAGTGCCTCCTGGTCACTCAAAGTAGTCGTGGAACAACAGCAGAAAAGATCAACAGATTGGCAGGGTTTTTAGAGTATCAATGTAAATTTCCATAAAGAGAAAATTTCCATTTTTCACAAAGCAAAGTAGGAAGCATCATGTGGCAACAATACATTTCACCCCTCTTAAACAAGGCCTTGGTGGAAATATTTCAGTAAATACAAAAAGAAATAAAATGACAAACCACTACTCGTTGTATGCTAGGGATTTTTCAGATGATCGTTTTTCCAAGCAAAAGCAGGTACTGTAGTTAAAATGCTCCACCCTGGCTGTGAGTCTGTCTGCCCTCGCAGGAGCTGAGGCTCACCAGCAAGTGGGTTACATGATGCTGTTGGGGCAGGGAATGTTGCATCCCAACCAGACCAGCCGTCGTGTGTGTACCCAGCAGTGATGGGTGTAGACACGCTCTTGCGTGTCAACTAAGAGACACTACAAGTCATCACTGTCTCTACCATGGGATTATGTCCACAATTTACATATAGTTTCATTTCTTGCTGATGTAGATATCCTGCTTGTGGTCTAGGCTATTCTGCCAGCCAAGTTGCAGGGCTTCTGTAGGTGGGTAGGTGTCCACTTAGTGTGAGATATCATTGTAGGTACTGGAGTGGAAAAAAACAAAAGATAGGTGGAGCAGCCTTTCACATAGTTGCTGTATTACTATCTCATTCGAAAGGTGCAAGTGAACTTGAAATACACCACATCGAGCGTAACTGATTCAGCACTAAAGTAAGAAAGATTAAATTATATGATCAATACGTATTTTACTTCTGTATCTTCCATCAAAACCTGTCAATTTAGCACTAGTAAGGTATCACAGAAGAAATTAAACGATAAGGCTATTGTAAGAGCATTAAATCAAGCAGTGAGTATTTCAGTTGATTTTAGTTTGGAAATAGTACCCAGGTAATTTTTAAGTACTGAAAGGTAGCAAATATTTGTATGAATAAGCATGATTTCTGAATATAAGCTGTATTTTAAGTTTACTATAAATTTGTCAACTTAGGGGACTTTTAAACATATTTTTTTAATACCTGAAAAATTAAATGAGAAATTTAAATAGTATTAATCATTATTAGTGTACTGATTATTTCTTATAGGATCCAACATTAGAAATTACATTTTATTTAATACAGATAACATAAATAACCTCCTTGGATTTTCCTTCTAATTCCATCTCAGTTAACAGGCCACTATTTCAAAATCTGATTAAACAAAGGGGTTTTATCTGTTTAATCTTGTAATTTTCTGAGGGAGAACTTTGTGGTATTGTCTTGATCGAGATCAAGAGCATATTGATAAGCATCCAAAAGGTTTTATGTTACTTTTTTCTGATTGTGTATTTTTTAAAGGGAAAAAATATAAATCTGAGACACCACCATCCCACTTAGTTTTTGTACTGCTACTATTAGACAGCTACAATAAAGCAAAATTATTACTGATTGCTTCTACACATAGATTTATTAAAGAATTACTATCTGAACAGCGGAAGACCTGTATTTCAATTAAAACCTCCAAAGCAAAAACCACATTTTTTTAACTGCCAATGCATTCTTATCAGTTAGTAGAGTGTTCAGCTAACTCTTAATCAGTTCACACTTTTTGAACTTTCCTATTTATGGGAGCTATTCATGGGGTAAAGGAGGGACGATGATACATGGAAAGAATTATTCACCTCTAATCTCTACTATAGAAAATCCTTGCATGCAAGATAGTTCCTTTTTTAACTAGTGTATAGTTTGACTTCAGCCCACAGGCAAGATAAAGGTTCACTTTTTTGGTTGCTATCTGTAGCCCCACTGCTATATTCTGTTAATATTAGAAACATGAGAAATACAGCTAACACAGTACTGGTCTTAGAGCCCAAGTCATCAAAAAGAAAAGTGGCCGTTTTACTTTTGCACTATTGTCAGAATGTGAGGTGGCCGCTAGGCTGCATTTTCTCAAGCAATGAAAGCCATCAGGGCCCAAATTGTTCATTCATTCAGTGTATCCATCCTGTTTAATTGTAACTCTGGAAGGAAAGCCAGTGTATTTTGACTCACACTGAAAGTGAAACGTGGACTCTCTATTTGTATAGCCAAAATGAAAAACTGAAATCTGTCATTCTTTTCAGCATTTAGATATTCTAGCTGACACAAATCCAATTGCTTTTCATTCACTCATAAATAAAGCATGGAGAAGATGTGCTAGATTTACAAAGTGGTGGAGAAGGAGATGGTGTTTGTAGACTGCCTTTGTTTTGCCCTCTTGCTAGATAAGAGAAATCCATATTGAGATGCTTTCTCTACCTGAGGCATTTTGAACACGCAGCTTCCCCTGTGTCTGAAGCACATTCTGTGTTTCTGTTCGGAGCAGTACGGCTTCAGCTGCCTCAGAGCTCCTTCAGAGGAAGGTGCCGCAAGAGAGGAGAGAGTGAGTGCTAGGATGGTGGTTATTTTTTAGAAAGCAATAAGCAGCACACTGAGAGGACAGAGTACACAAACACATACCCTCTTAAGTTCATCTGACATTTATGGCTGCATTGACAAGGCACTCCCTGTTTTGGGGCATCACATCTAAAGCCTCCCGATTGCCCACAGTTCCCCATCAGGGCTCCTCCAGGCTCTGAGCTGCGGCTTCTACAAACATCACCACCACCCAGGTTGCTCTTTTTGCCATCTTTCCCCCTTTCTCAACAGCCATGAATACCAAAAACGGGAAGCAAAATCTTCAGCGAATTCTGACCTCCTGTCCTTCTTTCTTGGGTCCCACACCGAAGCTGACTTTTCCCAAGCCACAAAGAGAGGGCAAAGTGCTCTGACTCTTTAACTTGCCCCCTCTCACCTCACCATCACTTTAAAGAAAGCTATATTTTCTGATGACTTGGTTACCTGATGCTCCTTGCAGCAAAACAGGCAGCTTGAGTGCCTTTTCACCTTCTCTCTGATGGAATATGTTTAGACATTCCATAAAAGAGCATAGAATTTGGTTCTCGAGGTAAAGCAAGTTCACAGGTATACCGAGACTTTTAATAGAAGATTACAGGAGGATGCAGCTAGCAATTTACCATTCAACACATACTCTGTGTTGGTGGGAGGAGTGGTAAGACTTCACTCAAAATGGAGGTTGATGTTGTGGAAAAAGGCTTTTTAGAAGTCATCTGTCATCTTGTCATTTGTCCATTATATACTTTGCAGGTTTGACTTGGTACATGAACATTTTGTTACATCAGCAATGAGCTTTCAGATGATTGCTGACTTACAGTTGTGATTAGTGCAGTGATTTATATACCCACATGCTAAGAGCTTGTTATATTTCTTGCTGGTTTTTGTTTCCTTTTTTTTTCTTGTTGGAAAATCACTGTGACATAGGTAAAACAGTTCACAAAGGTAAATTTAGCATCTCTGCTTTTAGTGATGCTTACACATTGATGCCTTCCTTTTATCTAGGGAGTGTATTTTGGAAGTTAAGGATTTCTTTGTAAGCAATAAACATGTACTTCTAATTATTCATATGGATGATTCAGTTTATTATCCCAGTTTATTGTCCCAGGACACATTTGTGCCTATGAAATGTAAGTATTGGAAATAAAAGCAAGCTGCTCCACTTTTCTTCACTTAAAAGTTTTTGTACTGCTCTTGATTAGAGGCTCTTTTACGCAATAAGAGTCAAAAGGCTTTTACGTAACTTTAAAAAGAAGTGATATTAAGTATTAATACATTTTTCAATATTAACTGCAGAAGAAAGTTTCATTAGGCTGAAGTTCCAGCTTCTTATGTTGTTTCTGCAAGGGAAATACAAAGCCATTTTATTTTTCATTGTTATTTTAATTAGCTAAGTATTTCCAATAAATACTTCACCTCTCCATTGTGCTGTCCAAAGCACAATTGTTTGCACAAAAAACAACAAACCCCAAGCCCACCAAATCAAAACAAAGTGCAGCGTGACTGGAGCAGAGTTGATTTTCAACTATTTGCAAGGGAATGATCCAAATTACGGATTCATCAGGTTTTCCTTCCTCTTTTGCTTCCAGGTACGTTGCTTCTTCACCCAGTGCTTAACACAAGGTGCATGCTATCTTTACCCGGCTCTGCTCACTGATGTCTACAGTCATGTCTTGTCTCTACAAAAAATTTCAAGAAAGTTCATCAACAAATGAATTTATGTTTTTATGACTTAATTTACTTATATTTTAGGTATGGCACTATCAGGATAACTGAGAAGCCACTGTGTAAATTCCTTTATCTAGTTTTGTTGTAGTGACCAAATTGCTGCTTTTCACCAAATACATTTAATTTGTCCCATTGACATATTTGATACAGCAGTGTCATCTGTCATTTCCCATGACTTTCAGGAGATAACCTTCCCATGTAAGGTCACATCAGCAAACGTAGATTTGTATTAGGCATTGAGATTATGCATAAGTGAGAATTTACTTGGTTTCAAACACCAGAAACTGGAAGTTAAGATAATTTTCACTAGTTCACCAAGAGAGAACCATTTCTGGATGCACTGATTACTGAAAACAAAGCCAAGTATCTGTGCTGTATATTCATGACAGACAGTGAGCCCAGAGCATGTATCATGGCTCTGATTGGAATCAGGATTTTGCAGCAGGTTTCCTTATGTATCTAACTAACTGATTTAGATAAATAGCTCCAGAGGCTTTATTCTTGTTTTCAACTTCAAGTAAATCCATCAAAATAACTAGCCTCTTTGGTGAACAGCTCACAGAATTGCTGGCCCAATAGTTTGCGGTATTTTATTAGCCAGAAATACACTGTATTTGATGCTTCTGCTTAATGTGCAAAGCACTGGATTGCACATTTTGCTAGTAACCTTTTCCTAAATATCATTAGCAGGAGAGTTCAATGGTCTGGTTTTTTATTCTGACCTGCTTTTGTTGGCCTGAGTATCTTTTTTTTTTTGTTAAGCAAATCACTCTGAAGCCAGCTGAGCATGGATACTTGTGTTGAAGCAGAGATGGCCAGGGATTTTCAGTCAGCAAGCTGGTCTGCACTGGCAAAGGTCTTGAGGTTTGCAAATGCTGCTATTGAAAACAACCCAAAACCACCAANNNAAAAAAAATTGGGGGGGGGGGAATTTTATGTTCATTGTAAGCCAAATCTTTAAGCATATTTGATGGACATTATGAAAGGTCTAAGCAGAGATGCTTTATGGCTTTGAAGTTTTCCTATAATAAGGAAAGAGATCTGAAACTGGGATAGATTGTTGCCTCTGTAATCATCCCCTGTTCCTGCTGGATCTCACCACATGCTGCTATGCACTTTAAGAAGTTCTTTACTATATTTTTCACATGTAGATTTTCATAGGGATGTCTGTGCTAATAACTGAGATAAATTAAGTTCCTTAAAGGTTAAGTGGAGGTAAGATTTGTTGCTGAGCTTGTGTTTGACTGCCCCATCCAGTTGTATATAACCTTATACATCATTAGAGCTGGATGGAGAAAACCAGTGATTGCTAAATTTGCAAAAAATATCGTTTCATTCAAGTCTAGGCTTCTGGGCATTCATCTTAAAATGGCTAAACAGGCTACAGAAGTAAAGCAACCCATGGCAGATCTGCAAAATGAGAAGGTGAAATGCTGATCTTTGTATTCTTTCCCTTTTTCTGGAGATACCACAAAATTATGCATTTGTTTCAAATATAGTGTTACGTCACACCAATATAAAAGAATTCTGGAAGGTTATTTTTAGGTTTACTCAAGATAAATTAAAAGGCATCATTCTGAAGGCATAAGAAAAATAATAATACTGATATTTCTGATAAACCAATATTTCTGTCTTTTAAACATCAGTTGCATATTGTTTGTTATGTTTGGAGTTGTGGATGAGTGTGAATAAGACAGCTGTTAAGTAGGTTTTAAGAGAGGATGTGCAAGAGAATTTCTTGTTTTATATACAGATATTTGAAGAAGCTGTTGAAACAGAAGCTGGCATCACTTAAAATGAAAGTTTGCCTTGAACTGTTGTATATTTGCAAAAGTTTTAACTTCCTTTATGCCTATTTTTTTTAGTCTGGAAAGCAAGTAACTTCTAGTAGAGTTTGTACCACTTCACAAATCAGAGCTCTTTACCAAGGTTTACATTTATTGCGTTTGAAATTCCCAGAAAATACATAGGAGATTCTTTCATACATCTTCAATGTAAATGTCTCGTCAGGTTGATCGCTTTCATGCATATTGTTCCTGAAAGTACAAGGCTTATGAAGACACTAGGTAATTTAATTATGCTTAGCCATGGCTGGGGTTTTTTTTTCCACATTCCAATCTAAGAATTTGTTCTATTACATTTTTAGAATATATTGTGCTGTTTCCATTCAATTTATTCCTGATACCATGATTTCCTCCAGAGCTCAAGAAAGTAGCTGGTTAAGTCTTGCTAAATGAATGTGTAGAAGTTTCAGTATTTTTCTTTCACAATGGATGAAGTCTCAAGCAGTAGATGCAACCCTTTCTATTGTGCCTTGTGATGAAAAAGGGCTGCAGCTGGTGGTCAGGAAGTCTTCAGTAGGCTGCTGAAGTGCTGAGACTTATAAATTATTTCATCCCTCAATAGGCAAACCTGCAGAAAGGCTGTGCCAAAGTATTTACAGGTATTTTCTGATGTCTTTTATATCCTTTTGGCTTGCAAAGTAGGCGTAATGCTACAAGGCCGCTGGATTACTTGAGTAATTTGAAATAGATGAAAGATCAGTAAATGTCAAAAAAAGCAGAAATATTGATAGTTACATTGTCTCCTACATGGCTCCTTTCACCCACATACTTTTTTTTTTTTTTTNAAGTCACTTATCCATCCGTCCTAGCTCCAGGCTGAATGAGAAAAGGTTACAGCTTTCAACTGGAAGATGTACTCTGGGGAGAACAATTTTCAAACCGTTCACATGTCACTTAAAGACACGTAATCATACAAAAAACTCTAAACTCTAAAAATTGAAACATAATACTCAAGTATTTTAAATAAAAGCAAATGCATGTCCTATAAAGCATTTAACTATTCTGTGTGATCTTTTATTTGTCCTGAGACTGATGTCCCTTTCACTGACTAATAAAAGGTTTCTTCCATTGGCATGTAACTATACCATATACTCAAAAGAATTATTTTTATTCAGTGGGTAGAGCTTCACAGGTATTTGTATTATCATCCTGTTTTCTGTTACATAGTCAGCTTTAGGAATTGACTGATTTAAAAGTAAACCACAGTATTTCTGAATTTTTACAGAAAAAACACCAACACATATGAGATATGAAGTAGTGGTGTCTTTTCTAATCTGTTAGATCTTCTGTCTCTTTTAGTTTCTGCCAACAACTAGAATGTAAGAAGGCAGTGATGGCAAGGTCCTTAGATTAACCAAAGAGTTGATAGGTACAGCAGAAATTGGCAGAAAACTTCCCAGCACTAGATACTGGATGTGATATTCTTTGGCAACTCTTTGCAGATGCAAAGCTACTTCATAGTTAATATTCTTGTTTAATTATTTGCTTGCTATGGCATTGCCTGTGTTAAACTAGATAGATGAACTTTGTAACCAACTGCCCAAGTGTGTTACTAGCTAATTTTTCACTAATCATTTGAAATAGAAAGTTACTTCTGTTAGTGATTTACCTGTCTTTTGCATCTCTTTCTTTTCCTAGTCTTTGTTCTACCTCCATTTGACACAAATGTGCCTTCAAGCTAATTAAGAAAATTTGCTTTGACGCAGCATGAAAAGGAGGGCAAAAATAAGGGCAGAAAGATTAAAATAGTATAACATATTATCTAGCTGTTATGTTTAAAAGCATATTTTTAAACCAAAAATGTGCGGTAAGAATGAATAGGTGGATTCCTTGGACCATATTGTTTTCTTTTCATGTTGGTAGCTCAGCTACTGCTGTTGATACAACTGCAGTGGCCACTTGAACTGTAGCTTTGGATGTAACCTTACAAACTGCAGTCTCACTCTCTGCACCCTTGTCGATACTGTCTACGATCTGTATATAAATAATGCATAAATATGTATATATTTACATATATTACAGATATGTATATACATTCTATTACAGCCATTGACAAGCAAACATTTAAATGTACTTGGCCTTGCTTTTTAAGCAGGTCTACATCAAAAAGCCTAACTGTAAATGAACATTGGGAAGATCCATGCCTTGTTCCTTGGAAATGAAAGGTAGCTCGAATTTTATATCATACTGTAGCAAAAAATAGCTGATTTCCTCTTCTTGATAATTTCTTTTCTGTGCATATTAGTCAAATACAAGATAAAATGTAGTCCAAAGCTAATTTTTGGAGAAAACAGCTTTTCTGAAAGCTAGTGAACATGTATCCCAGAGTCAAAATGAAGAAAAAACACTCTCCCAGAAATACTTTGTGAGTAGTTGTCTCATGAAAGATCATAGAATCATGTATCATAACATATACAAAACTAATGAAAAAAGAAACAGGATTCCTAGGAATGTATACACTTTGCATAACCAATTCTGTCTTAAGATATGTTTTAAGATACTGCTAAAACAGTTTTCAAGCATCTAAGTGGATGGGTGACCAAAAAGGTAAATGAAAAAGAAGAATGTCATGTCAAGAAAAATGACCTGATAAAAGCGTTCCTAAAGGTTGAAAATGGTGAAGAAAAGACATTTGTCTCAGCCAAAAATATGTCTGAGGAATTTTAAAAATGCTTATTTATAAATCCTTTCTGCACATGCAGAAGAAGTAAGATCTTACTTCTCTAGTTATATTTATGTGTACTTCTCCTAGCAGACAAGGTGTCTGTGACCAGTGAACAAGGCTGCCAGAGTTTCACAGGACACATCATCAGGATTTTTTCCAATTCCCTTCTTTCCCCTTTTAGCATTTTTTAGTGAGAGTTTTGACATTTTTGGCTTTCATCACAGCAACCCCTAATGTAGGCTCTTGACTTCCATGGTGTCAAGACATCACCTGGTAACCTTGGTTGTCTAGATTTCAGCTGTGTTGGAAACTAGTGTTATTAACAAAAAAGGCTTACTTGCATGTTGTCAGTCTCACAAATTGCTTCTCTCAAATCTGAACTGTTTGGGACATTATTGAGAAAAGCACAACAGCAATTTGGCTATCAGTTCATAAATAACAAACATAGGAAATTTTATGAGTGTCTTATATTGACAAGCTTGATGCTTCTGACATTAATTGCATGCTTCTGTTATCATTAATTTTGCATTACAAAAAAATTACTCTAGCTCTCAGAGCCAATTTTCTGATGGTCTTCGTTTTGTTGTGCAATCACACAAAGGCAGTGAACTTATTTACATTATTTAAGCAGTGTGAGTTCAGTTGGAAAAGTGCAGTAAATAAATGCTTTCCTCATATACTCTCTGACGTCATTTACAGATTTCTATTTACGGTTATCTTTATAGAACTATAATATAGAACCAGTCTTAGAGACAGTTCTAGAGCTATCAAACCTGGAACAGCAGAGGACTTGATAATCACATTAGGGAAGTGCTGTTAGGAGAGGTTAGCAATTTGATAAGAATAATACTACTCTAGAAGCTAATAGATGCTGTCAACATAAAATATATAATAATGTGTAAAGGAAAAAATTGAAAATATGTAAATTTAGATATTTAGATTTTTCATGCAATTTTCAATCTACTTCAAAGCTTTGAGAGAAAAAGTTTCAGTAAGCAATTGGGAATTCCTGTTTGCTCATTGGCAAATAAATTATTTACAGACTGAAACAGTAGGATGAGGTAATCACACATAAGTAGTCTGAAGCTTCTGAGAAAAAAAATAGGAAGAATTACAAAGTGTGGTGGTGAATTTGTTAGCATTCTGTGTTGTTTACATTTAGTTGTTTCAGTTTTTACAGAGAAAGATGTCTCAACAGTGCTATACCACAGAACACAAAAATGCTAACATTGGCTTATTTAGTTAAAATATTGATGGAGAAAAGAAATGCTTGGTAAAAACATTAGGTTTGCATTCAGCAGAATTCCTTTAATGATAAAACATACAAAACTTTATCTGAAATGTTACGACTTCTGACTGAAGCTGTTTGTCTTCTAAAACCCATTATTTAAATTTATACCTAAAAAAAACCCTATACATGAGCGGTCATGATGGGGATTTCTTGAACAATAGCAACAAGCCAAAAAAAAAAAAAATTAATAGAAAAGCATTCCCTTCGCTTTCAGTAATTCTTTCTTCTATTGAAGGAATTAGCATAGTAATACATATTATGTGAAAGGAGTAAAAATCCTAAAGTAATATAGATAAAATAGTCTATATCTGAATCTAAATATTTCTGTATCTTTCAGGTTTAAATGAGTAACTGAAACATATGTGATTAGTATTTAAATGATATCTAGGAAATATGTGCACTGTGTTTAGGGGCATTTATTACTATGGGATTTTTTTATTTTTATTTTTTCCTTAGCAAATTTCTTATACTCTTAAATACTTGAATACAACTAATAGCTTGGTGTGTGCTCTGGCTGCCATTGTGCTTATGACAGGTAGCAACGTATGTTCAAATTATGCTGTCTGTGTTAAAATAGCCCAAATAATGGAGATTTTAATTAGGCTAGTCTTTCAGGTGCTTTTATCAGACTCTTAAAATGATGTGGAAATTATATAGCTTAGTATTAACCAAGTAAACCTCTCGTTCTCAATTCAATGTGAAGTACATTTCCTAGTTGTTTTCTTTCTTCTCCCGATAAAAGGCACTAGACCCAGCATAGAAAGTTCCATTTAAAATATCCTTTTCCGTGACCATTGGGAGTCACCCCTGCACTCATCAGTTCAAAGTTTATAAATGTCTTCTATATAACTTGCTTGATGGCTTCCTATCATCCCACTATAGAATCAAACTGCATTTATTATTCTTCAAATACTCTAAGTTGAACCTGAGTATCTCCGTATCTCAGTATCTTTAGAAAATATATATTATTGTTTATTTAGCTAAACTTGGATAAATGTCCCCTCCTATAATTTTCCTATTTTCATAGAATCATAGAATCACAAAATGGTTTGGGTTGGAAGGGACCTGAAAGATCACCTAGTGCCGACCCCCCTGCCCTGGGCAGGGACACCTCCCACTAGACCAGGCTGCTCAAAGCCCCATCCAGCCTGGCCTTGAACACTTCCAGGGATGGGGCAGCCACAGCCTCCCTGGGCAACCTGTTCCAGTGTCTCACCACCCTCACAGTAAAGAATTTCTTCCTGATATCCCATCTGAATCTACCCTCTTTCGGTTTGAGGCTGTTGCCACGTGTCCTATCATTACATTCCCTGATAAACAGTCCCTCCCCATCTTTCCTGTAGGCCCCCTTTAGGTACTGGAAGGCTGCTATGAGGTCTGCCTGGAGCCTTTTCTTCTCCAGGTTGAACAACCCCAACCTGTAAATCATTGTTCAATTTATGCTAACCAATGTATGCATAGCCACCCCGTAGGTCTGAGGTGAAAGGGTGATTCCCTTCAGCAGCCTTTTCCCTTAATATTTTCCATCTGCAGCGTTCTGCATAGCACTCTGTGCAGCGACACTATGGCCATGGCCATGGTGAGGAGGAGGATGTCACAGTAGATTGGGCTGGATGCACTTTAAGTTTTTAAGAAAACTGTAACAAACAGAAGGGAGTAAATCTTTTTTGGGTAATACTGGCACAGAAGTAAAATATTATTTTTTATTATAGAAGAGTAGTTACCTGGTTTTGAATGAGGAAAACAATGACACTGCTTTCTCTCAGTCTCTGTTTTTTGGAACTAAATCCTGATGCTGTAGAAGGAAGAGAATGACCCAGTGATGCTGCCAAGGTAAGGAAAGGGAGGGGAAGTGAGTGAACAAAACAGTCTCTCATAAATTGTCTGAACTCTAGCTCCTTATTAAGGTCAGGCTTTTTCACTATGAGGATGTTGACAAGATGTGCTGTAATGAAGGGATTTTGTAATGATGAATTAAATGTAGTGATTTTAATGTAAAACCTTGCTGTCAAAATAGTAAAAACTATAGAATTAAGAAATAGACAGTTCAGAATAGGAATCTGTAATTAGTAGACACTTTTTTTTCTTTTTTCAGTGACTGGCCTGTTTATTCTCTGTGTCTCTTCTCTTCATGTGTACAATAATGATTTGCAATTACAGGGTTTTGTTGGAGGTGGCAAAAGCAATTGCTTCTCTGTTTTTAATGCAGGCATTGCCACCTTCCGAATTTTTCACTGGGCAAGTTTAACCATAATCTTCTAATCTGAACAAATTCTTTATTAATGTGGAGAGGTGCATCAGGTTTTTTACAGTGGTGCAATTTGTGCTTTTTATCAGAGACATAAAGAAACAAAAGTCTGGCTTTTCTTCTTTGGTAGAATGTTGAAATGAAGGTGGATGTCATGTGGTTGTATGTCTGGGAATGAATCAAATTGCATGGGTTGATGACTGAATTTGAGAGATGCTAAAGGAATCTAGGTATACCTGATATACCTTTTACTGGTTTTGTGGGCATGATACTGAATATGGTTCTGAATCGCAACCCAGAGGAAAAGAAAAAAATTGTATTGATTTTCATGCCTGCAGGTGCTCAACATTGTATTGTGCTGTATTCAAAATAAGTTTGAGGAATAACTGTTTTCTGACAGAGAACAAATAGTATTTGTATTATTTCTTTTTTTATTGTTATTATTAGTTTTACATATATGTTTGTTCTACCATATTCATCCAGTTTCATGAGCATTAATCTGAGTTCAAGGGCAATACCATCTTTTTTGTGTGATTTTTGTGAGGTATTAACATACACAAATCATTAGCCTGAATGTAATTGAATGTAATTGAAGCCTGAAACTGTGACAGCTGAAAATGGGTTGTGTGTTTCTAGTGATATGAAGACTGTCGTCAGCTAAAAAGTAAGGTGCTAACAGATATTTAGGATACTCATCTTTTTCATTAATAATATGAGCCAAACCCTAAATAGTTGATTAGGAGACGCCAGCTGCTTGGCATCCCTACCCTCTAATTCCAAGCTACGGGCCCCATTATCTCAGCATCAGAGCACCCAAGTGACAATTTACTTGCCTGGATGATGACTGAAATCTTTTTGTATATCTTGCATCTCACCCAGGGCTAAAGATCGGGTGGTTACCTCTGGTTCTTCCCCTGTTCTCATGATGACCCCGGTTCATCCCCATCCTTTCCAAAGTGACCTTTTTTTTTTTGTGTGTATCGCTTCTTCTGTATAGGTGTGACTGATACCAGCACAAGTTGGTTCTTTGGTCCAGTAGCTGCAGTGCCCATCGTGGGGGTTGGAGTATCCACAGCACTCATCGTAGGGGTTGGAGTAGCTACAGCACTTGTCACGGGAGTTGTAGTAGCCATGGCACTTGTCGTAGATTTGGAGTAGCTGCAGCATTCATCATGGGGGTTGAAGAAGCCACAGTGCTTGTCATAGGCGTTGGAGTAGCCACAGTGCTGGTTGTGGGGATTGGAATAGTGTGTCCACATACGCACTGATGTTTAACCCTGAAAAAAATCAAGACCTGAAACACATTCAAATGACCTAGCAGTAGGAGTGTGCTGGTTCCAGCATCCCAAGGGTATAAAAAATTCTTGAATGCTGTTGTAATTAGCCAGGAGGAGAAGGGGAGGTCCCCCCGCAGATTAGATCTCCAAAGGGAAAAGGTAAGAAGTGTAATTGATAAAAGTTTCTACTAGGTTCCCAAAGTACAAAGATGCTGCTATTTCGCAGTGTTCATCGTTTCTAATAGTTAAAAAGTACAGCCACAACAAACCAAATTTTATCATAACGTAAGCCTGCGCTACAAGGCACAGCAAAATTATAATCTTGAGACACTTCCCAGGGATGATAAACAGTATAACAAGGGCTAGATTCATAAAGCTAATGGCAAAGAAGTAATTTTCCTCCACCTTGCAGTATGTAGTTCTGGGTGTAAATTACCAACACTGGAAGAGGAAGTTCTCATTCTCTTTCTGAGGAGGTGTTTTTTTTTAATTATTTAACCAAGCTAATGCCCTAGGTACCAACAGGTAGTATCCCAAGTTCTCTCTTTTTGATGCTGTTTTATCTTGTCTAATAAATAAAGTAAGGAAATTCAGTGAGTCAGTGAACCTCAACACTAGATTAGAGCATTACTCTCTTTCACTGACTCTAGGACTATCATAGTGTTTTATACAAATTAAAGCAGTTTCACAAAAGGGAAACTGAAAGACTCAAATAAAAATTTTATGTAGTATTTTAGTGATTAGGAAACTTACCTGTCAGGTGAGAAACTTCTGCTGAATTCACTTTCTATTTAATTTGAGAATAGGCATTAGAATCCAGATTCTCAGGTTAAATTAGACTTGAATTCTTAGAGGATTTCTCAAAAGCTTTATTTTTAAGATCTCAGGAGTTCTTGTTTCATTTTGTTCCCTAAGGCATATTGTTAAGCTGAATTATTATGTTATGTAGATTAAGAAGGGTAATCTTCTTAAAAAAAATAATAAAAAACATGATTAAAAAATCATAATTTCATTATCCCCATATACTCCAAGACCTAGGACAGTAACGATCAGTTTTTCAGGTGGTGTAACATAATGTGATTCCAAAGACACCATTGAAATTAAACCCATTTACCCAGCAGAGTACTAAGGCTTGTAGCAACAATAATGTACAACTATAAAGGTCAAGTTTCAAAGTATTGTAATTCTTTGAACTTTTGCTTATATGACAAATGGAATGGTCATTCAAAATGCTGGGTTTCTTTCTATGAACTTTGTCTATTTAGAGTAACATTTGTGTAACTTCATCCTTGTCTTCTTTTCTTTTTAACAGCACCTTCAGGCTTGAAGGAATGCGTATATCTGGAGGCACGTCAGTTAATTTCTTGCATATCAAATTCATCATTGTGACTTCTTGCAGGCCAGATCTGAGAAGTAACCAGGAACCTAATCCTCCGTGGAGAATGGAAAAGCCCTTCAAGTGAGAGCACAAGTGATCATGAGTGTAATCTGCATTGATTCATTTTTCTCAGATCTGACAGCTACACGCTGAGTCCTGGCAAAAGCCACAGCCTTAAATTCCATTTAGAGGGAAAGAAGAATAAAGAGGAGTACATGTCTTGCCCCGTTGCAGAAACTGCTCACTCCAAGCCTGATGCTTGACTTCTGTGCTGAGCAACCAGAGTAACAAACAATGAGTTTTTCATGGGTCCAGCCAGCATCCAAAAATATTTCTATATGTAGCCAAAAGGAGAAATGAAGCACTTACATGATAGCAGAAAAAGAATGCATTTACTGTAACAGAGCAATGTTACTGTCTGTGGGGAAAGAAGACCTCTGTCATCCCTTGTACATATTCAAAGCCATACAGGAACAAGACATCAGTGATGTTAAATTGCTTAAAAGGATGCTGTCTTCTGTCCTCCACCCAACTTTGAAGAAGTTCAGCTGTTAAGAGATTGCATCTCAATGCACTTCTAGTATTTGCACTGTCACGTCCATTCAGGGTAATGATGTGCGCCACCATTTGCACAGATGGCCCCAGGAGATTTTTGACCACAACAAGCTGTATTTTGACGGGGCTCCAAAAGGAATTAAAAAATTAGAACTGAAGAAAAACATTTACGCTCTTTTTCACTATGGGGATCTCTTCACAGAAAGGAATACGGTCCTTTCTTCTGTTTAAATAAATACATGCATATACATACATATATATATATGTATATATATGAAAAAGCATCAACATGATAAGGTGTATTTAAAAAGGGGATATAATCTTTTTTAATAACATCCATTTTTTATCATATTAGCAGCCAAGAAATTTAGTCTATTGAATTACACATCCAAAATGTTCCTATTGAACATTGACATTATAGTCCCAGTTAATGTTAAAGATGTCATTTGTAATATGTATTTGACATAAATTTTTTCTAGCCATTTGTCTATACTTCATGAGAAATCTAACAGACAAGCAGTATTTTCAGTTTATTTTTCTAAATAAATATGTTGTTTATATTATTTGCAGTCACTCATTTTGGCTGGTTTTCGTTATCTCCAAAAATGATTTAAAGACAGAACCAAAACACAGGAATTGTTTGTTCATGTTAAGCTGTAATGATTTGCTGACCGAAAGCTTTAATATAAATACTGTAATTTGTAAAACGATTAAGTATATT
>VXBH01006349.1:207637-223022 GCA_013400035.1 Rynchops niger
TGTATTTTTTGGAGAAAGACCTGAGCTCTGTCTTTGTTTGTGACTCTGAAGCCATAAATAGCTTTTACAGTTTGTCAGGAAATCACAAAATGAACTAATTAAGTGAATGTTAGCCTCCCTCATTTGACAAAACTTGGGATCATCTCACAGTTTTACTCTTTTTTTAAAGAAAGTTAGTGGTTTCCATTGGTGCAATGGATAAATGGAACCTTTGTATTTGTTAAAGAATGATGGCTGTGTTTTATTCCCACACATACTAGCTTATGGTTGGCTTACAGTCTTTTAACTGTGATTTTGCTTCTGTGTCATTAGAATCACATATTGGACATACAACTTGCATGGGCTTGGTTTTGCTCCCTCTTTGGATAACCTGTGTTTTAAAATTGGAGAGCTTACTTCTTGAGACTAATATTCAGAGTTGTTTAAAGAAGGGGCAACATTATTGAAACAATAAGAAAATTTCAGAATGATAATTTGAGCACTTCCATTATTATCTAACAATAATATTTGGAAAAGCTCTTATTTTTGTGAACAGAATGCATTAATCTATATTTGAAAATAGCCCAATAAAATCTAGTGAAATAATTTGTTACTACTTGCAAATACTTTTCTGCTATGCTGAGTTCTAGATCAGCTTGTGTGTTTAATTTTTACTGTACAAAAAGCACCTGAAACAATGCACAATTTTCTTCAAAAAAAATACAGCAGAGATGAAAAGAAATGACCTGGTCCCAGGAGTGGTTTTACACAATGTGTGTAATGCAAAAAAAATTCCAACATATACCAACGTGTAGGCCTAATTTAAGTGACAAAAGTAGTTGGAAGAGGACATTGCAAATCATGGTTCTCATCAGTCACATGCTGGTGTTCACAGCTCTGCATTAACTGGGGTTTCATGCTGTAAAGTAAATTTCAGTGCATGTGCACACACGTGCACTCACATGCATCATGTGTCATTTTACTACCAGTGTCACTGGCATAAATCCAGATTTCTTGATTTTTGTAGATTTAAATAATTAAATCTTTAGGTAAGTATTCAATATTGTGATATAAATGTCAGTATACTATGCAGATGCTCCCCTGACATAATACTTCAACTCAGGATAATAAAACTCAACTCGGATTTCAGAAACTGTTGTCAAATAATTAGCACTGAAATGTTTTTTTTTTCATAAAGTTTAAAACCAGCAGAGACAATTACATTATCTCATTAAACAAGCAAAATTTTGTGGGTTTTTTGTGACTAGTGGTTTGTGACTAGGTTTAGCCTAGTCCTTTAGGCTAAACATTTTGACCAAGACCAGCAGAACTTTTTCAACTAAGGCGATATTATGGTGACTGATGGGTCCTTTTGTAGGTTTATGGGTGCTGTATATATAAGAAGTGCCTGCAGAAGTGGTTCTAGGTTACTTCAGTGTTTCATTATCTGGCATCTGAAGAGCAATCTGAAGCAACCAACATGCTTGAAATGTTGAGATGTGTAAAACAAAAAGCTGACAGTTCTGGATGTGTATATGAGACATACTTTCAGCACTTGAATTTTTTTAAAGAAGACAAGTGTCATGGTTTGGGCCACCATCGTTCATGAAAAAAACAGGGATATGTTAAAATACCTATTTTGTAAAGTGGAAGTAAAAGATCGCAAAAATCTGGTGATCATCATGATGTTATAAAAGTGTCCCTTTCCTGATACAATTGCCCCAAGTGTCATACAGCATGAATATCCTTGAGGGACAGATTTTTTTTCTCTGATGGGATACATGCTCGGTCCATAGCAAAGCTGTCCAATGACGTTGTCAATTGCCTGGGGAGGGATGGGAGGAAGGTAGCCATGGCCCTGCCCCGCAGCTCCTGCTGAAGGTAGGAGGCTTTACTCAGGCATCTGGCAGACCCAGCGCCCATCAGAGGACAGATGTACAAGAGGAACATCCCTGCCAACTATGAGGTGGCACATATTATCTGGTATCAGGGCCATCTGCTAGCCAACAGTGAGAAGGAGTCAGGGAACATGGACCTTCTGAGCTTCTGTGGCAGGAGAAAAGGAGACTGGAGCATCTAGGGTAAAATTTAAAGGATTTTGGGAAAGAAGCCATAGGCTTAGCATTATCTATCTTATGGAGTGGCTGGGAGGGAAAGGTCAGTTTATGCTGATTGACTTCAAGTACCATTATCCTTTTGTGGGTTTAAGAATAATTTATTTAACAAGTGTCCACAGTGAGGGTTCAACAGCAGTGGTGCAGCAACCAGGATCTCTGCAGTGACCTTCCCTGAGTTACAAAGCAGCTAAAAGGGAATATTTTCATCTATAACTGCAAAAACAGCGTAAGGAGAAGGTTCATCCGTAAGAGAAACCAAGGAGACCTTTCGAATATAGGCGATTGTAAAGAAGGGTTGACACTTAAATTGAGATCACAAGTGAGTCTACCAAAAGAGTGGGGAAAAGGTGGAGTAGAGCATATGGTTTGAGATGATACGTGTACTGGGTGAAATCTGTAAGAATGAGTTGGAAGGACAAGACTGAGTCTTTCAGAGAAAACTAGATTGAACAGAGTGACATTTACATATATTACAGTAAGTTTCCTTAGAGTGCTTCTGACACTAAATTACTGATTTTCATGGACCAGATAGTTGAAGATCCCATGAGAAAAGAAGCAAAAGCCAGGTGGATGTGGTTCAAAATACTTCAGCTGAATCTCTCTCTAGATTCAATATCCTTGCAAGGCTGCAGAAGCCAAATTTCCCCAGAGTTGTGCTCAACTTCTGAAAGAGCAATTATAAACAAGGACTCTGGTAATGAAGAATCTGAAAGGAATCACTACATAAGTTAAATCATGGCAGATGGCACAGAGACCATTTAAAATACTATATTGAAGGCAGAGAGCAAATACATCCTGCTTAGCAAGAAAGGCTTGAGAAAGGGCAAAAGGGAGCCCACATGGTTAAACAGCAGGATATCAGAGACTGCTGAAAGCAAGAAAATATCCTTCAGATAGCTGAAGACTTTTAAAGAAAATGTAAGAACTGTAAACTTCTTAAAATTAAATATAAATTAAAAAGAAAAAACACACACAAGGCAAATCAAAACAATTGTGAGATACGTAAGAGATTTGTTAACAAAAATAGTTGCAAGACACATAAAAGTTAAGAAATTCTATTTCTACAATAACAGCAGCAGGAATTCTGGCAGAGAGTCTGTAGCACCAAAAGATAATCAAGGAAAACAGAAGCACTTAGAAGAAGTTTTAGGAACAAAATTGTCTTAACATTTTAATTCTGCTTTTGCCATAGAAGGGTTTTGGTAGATTCTTGTTCATGAATTTTTGTCTATGGGGGAAATAATCTGAAGTCATACTTTATCAGTATGAGGTGGTACAAAACAAAATGAAGAAATTATCAAGACCAGATGGCATACATCTGAGATTTTTAAAGGCACTCAGGTGTGAAATAGTCAAAATGGTAACTCTGGTGTGCAATTCGTTGTTTAAAAATACTTCCATAGATTTTGAGATGTGAGGTTGCAAATATGTTGTCAATTTTAAAGTGTATTTGAGGGAGTTTGAGAGTATAGACCATTAAGTAAGTACTGGGCAGATCAGTTGAAACTATAGTAGTACTTTTTTTTAAAGAACTAGAAGGTATTTAAGAGTGTCAATGTCATCAAACACTGCAGGAAACCACAACTGGCTAAGAGGAAACAGAGGAGTTTCCTCCAGCTGAGCCAGCGCAGCTGGCTAAAAGTAAGTGCCTGCATTCACAAAAGAAAAAAAAAAAAAGAAGTTAAAATACAGGAGAAAAGGGTGATTTTTTATGGTCAGTGGAAAGAGGCCAGGAATGAGGTTTCATGGGACATGTACTAGGATCCATGCTTCCCAAAATATATGTGAATATGCTGGAACAGTAGTGAACAGTTGTTTGGTAAATTTGCTGATTATACCAAGTTATTAAAGGTATTAAATATTAGTGGCCTGAATGACTGGTTATTAAAATAGAAGATGAAATTCAGTGAAGATAAATGCAAACTGATCAGTATGAAAACCAATTTTTATTTCACATATTCCACTTAGCTTGATATTTAGCAGTTAAATGTTTCTATGAAAATGTCAGTCCTGTCGTTAGCAGGTCACAAAAATGCAAATATGCAGTTAAGAATTATTAGGAAAGGAGCAGAGAAAAGAAATGAATGTCAATGTATCAGTCAATAGATGTGTGGTAGGCTGTTATATTTAACTCTTTCAATACTATGTGCAGTTCTGATCCTCATCTGGAAAAAAAAAAGGATGTAATCAAACTGGAAAAGCTTCAGAGAATGGGTGACAAAGGTAGACAAATGGTAGGATTAGATTCTGTCTGAGTGACACTGCTGTCAATGATTCTTCTGGTGTGAAGAGGTGTGAAAGAGGTGTGAAACAGAGGTGTGAAAAGGAAATATAATAGAGATCAAGTGTGCAGTGGCAGGGGAGGTCAAACAAAGCTAGCCCTTTGCAAGCTCAAAAACAACAAAAAAGTGGGTATTTAAGCAACGTGGAGGAAAACTGTGGAACTCTCTCACTGAACACATTGCATATGCTGAAAGTTTATGGGACTCAGCAGAGCCTGTGAGAAACCAAGTGAAAATAGTCCTTGAGAGCTACTAAATGAAACAATCTCATATTTGGCTCAAACATGACCTATTCCTCTCAGACAGGGTATTGTGAAGATGCATTTTTACATGCATGCTTTTGATCACTATTGGCTGCTTTTGTGGGCCAGCTATGCCATTTTATCTTATGGAAAAGTAAATACTCGGTATTTGTGTGCAAAACTTAACTAAAGGGACTGTCTTTGATGTAGGTTGTTTGGACAGACTTTAGTAAGAAAAAGATAATTTAGAATATCTTGGGAATGGATCAGAAGTGTTTCCATATACCTGGTTATTGCTTTGTTCCCTTTGAACTAACAATGTGATGTTTTGAATGGAATGAATTGGACTGAATGAAATCACCACTATATAACTAATATGTTTCTAGTTTGAAAAATTTTTACTTCTGGCAGTATAGAGGACCTTAGCTCACATTAAAACAAGGTTCTAATTAAGGTTTAAAATTTCTTCATGGTTTTTTTTTCATTGTATGCAGAGAAGAGAGTAAACAAAGAATGATAAAATGTAGAGTGGCAAAAGTAAGATCTTTATAAAAGTAAAAAAGTAGGAAAATTCCATTTGTTTTGGAAAGTTGCAGTCACAAATGAACTGAAAATGCATTATAAGACCCATAGCTAAGAGTACTAAATTGTGACATGGAGAAAAGTAACAGTAAAAGTCAAACTGAATATTAGGTTCCTGGAACTGAGGCCTGCAAAATGTGAATTAATAAATGGTAAAATAAAAGACATATATATAAATGCTGCCTTCAAACTTTCAGACTTCTGCAGTTAGGGTAGCTGTGTCTCCAGAGAATCTAAGGAATGAGGAAAATACTGGTTAGAGGTATTTCTGGATATAATCTGTTCCAGTTTTCCTTTGGAGGTGATCAACCGAAGCTTTGTCTCCGTAACCTCTGATGGTGTGTCCACACTTTCTGTGGATATCCTAATGTAGTGCTGCACCGTGAAGAAATTTTTCCATATATGCAACCTGATCTGCCCAGCTCCTACTTTGAGGTCAGTATCCCTTGTATAGTCCCTTATATATTGTCTGCTACTGCTGCAAAGGGTTTAGCTCTGCTATTTTTGCAACTGTACTTCAAGTATGGCCGTTGGCTTTAACTTTGCCAGACTAAAACCAATTCAGCTCACTCTATCTTTCCTTGACAATCATGTGCGTTAGGCCTCTTACCATCATTGTAGTCGTCTGCTGAGTATTCTGCAAAGTTCATCTAGTTAAGGGCAAGCACATGTTGTTCGCCTTGTTGTCAACCATCACCCTCAAGTCCTTTTAGCCTAGCTGCTGGTCACCTAGATAGTCCCCATCAATGACAACTATTCCACTACAGGTGCAGAGCTTGACCCTTCTGCCTGTTAAACTTCATGAGGCTTCTCTCTTTGCAATCCATAAATTTCCCAAATCCTGCTGGCTTGAATTTTTGACATTCATTATGTCAGTCACTCCTCTTAATGAAACATCATCCAGAAATTTGATGAGTTTGCATTCTGTGTCATCATCCAGGTCCCTGATGAAGGGACACCAGTCCTGATCCCATGTGTGATCATGGAATTCATTAAGGTTGGTGGAACATGATTTGCTATTGGTAAATCTGTGTGTATGGTTCCTGATGGCTGCCTTGTCTTTCATGTGTTTGGAAATGAATTCGAAATGAATGCCAGCTGTAATCTTTCCAGTGTCTAAGGTAAGACTGTCTGATTTAGAGTTCCCCTTGGAGTTCATCTTAAGATGGACGTAATATTTGTCTTTTTTTTAGTTGTTGAGGACCTTTCTTGATTACTGTGATTTTAATAGACAATAGTAGCATTGTGCTCACTTCAGCCTCAGGTGAATTGATATCATGTACTTGAGTGAGTCCATCTTCAAGTTGTTCCTAACTTGTTAGTCTCCTGTCTACCCCCTTCCAAAACCAGGCTGATCCATGTAGAAGTTAAAAAATAAGCTTTGCCTGCAAAGGCTGAGGTGAAAAAGGCATTAAATAATTCAGCTTTTTCCAAATCATGTGTTAATCATCTCTGCCATTCATTAGCACTTCTTTTCTGTGAACTCCCTTCTGATACTATCACACCTGTAAGAATTCTTCTTCTTACCTTTTATATCCCCAACTAGTCTTAGCTCTAATCAGGGTTTGATCATCATGATTTTTATCTTTAACAGCATGAGCAATGCTTTTATAGTCTCCCTTTGTTTCCTGTCCTTGTTTTCATTTCCTGTATGATTTCTTCTAGCGTTTCTTTGCCTAGCCATTCTGGCCTTTAGTTTAAATTCCTGGTCTTCTTTCATGAAGGTGTGGTTTGCTCCAGAGCTCCAACTAAGTTTTCTTTTAAAGTCAGCTCCAACTAAGTTTTCTTTAAAAGTCATTCTGGGTGCCCCTTGTAGAAAATTCCAAGGGAATTTCCCCTGCAATTTTCTAAATAAGCCAAAATCTGCTGTTCTGAAGTCTAGAGTCTAAGTCCACGGCTTATCTTCTCAGCCTTTCTCCAAATCTCAATCTCAGTCTTCTCCTGGTCACTGCAATTCAAACTGCCATCTGTGATTACATTCACAACTATTTCTTCCTCATTGAGAAGCAAGTCAAGTATACTATTTCCCTGGTTGGGCCCTCTAGCATTTGAATGAGGAAATCATAAGCAGTGTGCTCTAGACACTTCTACGGTAAATTTAAGAATTGTATTTCCTCTTCATCAGATGTCCAGATGGTCAAAATCCTCCATATGGACCGACGCCTGTGATCAGGTGATTCCTGCTATTGTCTGTAGACAGACTCAGAGACATGATCTTAGTTAGGTGGGCTGTAACAGACTTTCATCACGTCATCAGTGTTGCGTCCTCCTTGACCTAGACCTGGACGGTCTTCACAGACACCTCCTTCATTTCACACCAGGTCTCTGCTCAGTCAAGGATCTCCTTTGCATAACACACATCTCCTCTGCTTCTACTTTACTGCCTACCTGCCTTCAGCAGTCTTTAACTATGTATTTTGTGAAGACAACCAGTTCAGTCTTCTGGAAGTAGCAGCCCTGTGGAACTGAAGAGGACAAGAAGTACTTACCAAATGGCATGAAGACCTATTCAAGCTGGATATGAGGAGAAAGCTTAGGACAGAAAAGCAATGGAATATGTCTCACGCTCTTCATCTTTGGAGGTCTTGAAGCACACATTAATCTGACAGGAAAGATGTATGTTCAAACACAGAGGCAAGGAGAGTGCCCTAGATGACCTTTATATTAATGGGAGAGAAGCTGGGATATCAAATGGGACATGTGGCTGGGAATTTGAATATCACTAACTTAGTAATCAACTGGGAACCCGTAACATGGTAAAAGCGTGTGGGTAGGAGCCCAAGAGTAAGTGTGAAAGTTACACTTTCGACGTACTTGTGAGGATTTCAGAGAGCTGTGTGGTGCTCATTATGGAGCACATGAATATTACTGAAACGGCTACCTGACACAGCAGCATGACTCAAGCAGACAAAATTTCGTTGTCAGATTTTATAAAGTATATAAAAGTTATAATCACAACACTGTAGGAAAGCTTAAAAGAATGTGAAATTTGCAAGCATTGAGTATTCCCTGTTCTGCTAAATGAAGATTTGAGACCAAAACAGTCTGTCACGCAGGCAAGCACAGAATCCCTTTGAACATGTTATCTGCCTTTGCTTTTAATTCATTTGTGCTCAGCCCATATGCATATGAAAGTAGATGATTATCTGTGTGGACAAAATCGTCGTGAAAGGCAGAAAAAAATTAAATTGCCTGCGACTTGATCATCACTTCCACTTAATCTGGATACCTAGCAGGGTGAAAATATGCACATCCTGCCACAGGTATAAAGAAAATTTGTTCTCACTTTAATTCTAATTTCTGTGGACAGCATAATCACAGAATCACAGAATCANAAGGGTTTACTTATAATAAAAATAAGACCTTCTCTCCTTAACAGTATTGCTTTTTCCTAGTCAGCAGCAGATTGAGTAATTAATATCTGTTTAGCTACTTGTAGGTTAGCTCCTGAATTAAAGAAGAACCAGGATCATTGGTTCCTGGGAGGATCTCAGTGAGACGTGGGTGGAAAAAGGGCTGGGAACAAATAATGTTTCTTTCTTATTAATTGAGATGTATTATGTAAGAATTAGAACTATCTTCTGGACATACATCCTTCCACTGGCACAAAGCATGAGCAGATGGGACACTTAACCCTAAGTTAACTGAATCTGCATAAAATAAATCCTTCTTTATTCAAGAAGATCACTGGAATAAGTTTTGACCAATGATTCATAGTCATGTTCAAAAATAATTTAGTAATTTACAGGTAGATTCACTGAGAATAAATAGTAAAGGTAGAAGATAATTTGGCTTTTACCAGGACTTTTGCAAGACACAGTGAAAAAAAAAATATTATTATGACCTTGTCATATTTACCACAATGAGAAACCACAGTTATGCCAAAAAGACAAAGTTTACTTCACCCAGATAAATAGAAGATAACAACTTCATAGCTTCTCATATTCATTAGATTCCAACAAATATTACTAGCTCATCATCTCTGCTTGGTTACATTAATATTTAATAGGTCTTTTTTCTAGAACCTACCCTAGCAACTGGTATATTTTTCTTTTGGAGGGATCACATTGACAAAGCAGAGACACAGACAGATGCATTTACTCAGGATATGTAATTTAAATGTGAACATTTCTAAGCAAAAAGGTGTCGTAAAACCTTTTCAGACTCCCATTAGTATGAAATGGGCATTGGTATAATCCTTGAGGGGTGATATTTTAATTTTGATTGGAACAGGAAATGCAGTTTAATTATGCCTCTAAGGACTGAAAGACTGGGGCTCCAGGCAGAAATATAAAGAACACAGGAAGTTTCAAATGCATGAACTGCAGAAGTAATACATTCTGTTCTTCTACCCTCTGGACTCATGTCTTTGATAAAAATGTACTTATTACATAGATGTAGAAGGATAAAGACTGCAGACATCACCTGCTGTTCTCCTGCTGTGGATTCATGTACTACTTTGTCTTCATAGGAACAATCAATTTACCGGAGGGATGTCTTTTTTATTATTATCAGTTTTGAAATTTTACCTATTAGGGATTTAAATATTATGATATTTTAAACTACCATTTATTCTGATATCTGAAATCTTTAATTCCCTAGTACAAATACATTGAAAGTATTTTATTTTGTTGAAATCTTAAATTCTCAGGTACAAAGAACACTTGTACCAGCTAATGCGAGTGGCCAGGTTTATCCACATAAATTCCTGTCTACTGTTTTTTGGTTTGGTATTAATCAGATCTCAGGTTCTTTTTTACATTTATCTCTTTTTTTATTTTATTTCATTTTCTTTTTAAACCAAAATAAGCATAATTTGCTTAACCATTTTGAATAATCTACTTCCCCATTGAGAGCTGGCCACCAAGATAGCATCATGCCAGTTTTTGTTACACTGTTATTTAATCTTTTTATATAGAAGTATGTTTATATGAACATATTTTGTGCTGAAGTAGAAGTTTCACAAAAATACAAATCCTATGTTTGAAATTTTTAGATCATATTTTATTTAGAGCCACAAAGATTTCAGAGCTTTATGTCTAGATACTTTTTTTTTTAGTTTTGGATGAAGCAGTTTTGACATTTATCTTCATTGTCATTCCGCCAAGGGCGATTCATTTTGTTTAATATCTTACTGAAGAATGGAATGACAACAAGTATTGGAATCAAGCAGTAGGCATGATACATACTGCAGTAAAGGAGTACTCCTCAGGCAACATTCATGAATCAATAATTCTGTAGAGTACAAAATTTAGGATTATATTCCTTTAGACTATTTAAAGAAATTTTTTTGTCTATTTCCGATATCAAATCCAGAAATGATGCTAAGGGTGTTTACTGAGCCTTCATGAGACTGCAGTTCCAGAAATATGTACTTCTCAGAGAGTGCTTGTATACAAGTCATGATCATCTGAAGACAGAATATGCTCAATATCAGTTAGAACTGAGGTCTCAGTGTAACTGTGAAGCACTGAATCCCTGGACGTTTACTCCTTGGAATCCATGATAGTCATTGATTTGATAAGGACGCTTTTTGGAGGAATGTGATTTGTGAGCTAGTGACATGTGCAAACCACTCAGAAAGAGGCATATTTTTACCATTGCTAAAACACTGCTAAAATAGTGTAAGTGGCAAATGAAATTAACATGATTTTTTTTAACACATAAAGAAAATTTTACTTTCACTGTAAATGGCAAAATGCTAGTCTCATATAAGTACTGTAACATCCTTTAAAGCAAGCACAGGGACTGGAAACTTATTTGCTTGACTGGCCTTTACTCAAATTCCCCCACAACCACCACCCAGATCAATATTCTGCTTCTTGGAAGTCTGTGCTATTATATACTAGTGAATAGCTTTGGTAATAGGCCCCTATTTTACTGAGTGCCTTAGGATCCAACAGAAAGAATGGTGTCTGCTGAATTAGACTAGGGTTCCTTAGAAGGTCCCCCTTTCTTTTTTCCCCATGTACTCTCACAGCCTTAGTTTCTAAACTGTGTCCAGTGGTCTCCCCCAAGCCTTCAAAAACCCCAGGAGAATATTGGCAGCTGAGTCTCAAAGTACCAGCACTGTTTCTTAGATCCTTCATTAAAGCTGTCATTGATTTGTGTTTTCCCTAAAGAAAAGTTCCTTTGGAGCTTCTGAGAAGTAACTGCAAAACATCTGGTTTAAGTCCACTGCATGTGCACTAGTTTTCATCTTATTTGTAAGAAATGATCCTTTGGAGTATCTGCCTCATACAATATTGGTATCACTACAGGCATGTCACAGCTACTCATTTCATCTCCTGCAGAGAAAATGTGGGTGGTTCTGAACAGATATTCACAGAATATTCCAATGCTGTTGAAAGTATAAAAGAAGAAAGAAAGAAAAAAAGATTCCTGTGAATCTAAATCCACACCCAGTTTGTCCAGAGTGTGTTTTCCTATGTCTCATGTACTGGAATCCAAGAACCTCGGGGTAACCCATATGTCATTTGGGAGAAACAAAGCTCTAGGCAAAGGCAAATTATTTAACAGTTTTTCAGAAGGATATATATGGGCATTATAGAAAATTACTTATATGGTAACTAGGGTCCTCCATAGACATAGAAAGAAACCTCTCTGGTTAAGTCTGAGAAATAATGTATGTCTTAATGGATGAATGAAGGATATAGAAGTTGGCTTTTTCAGAATGGGATCACGTAAACCAGCATACACAATGAGGTACACTCTAACAGAAATACTTCACTCCGGGACATGCCTTGTATAGAGGTGACATATCCAGATACGTATACACATGGAGTTTTGATTGCTGCTCTTTCCACTTCAAGGTCTCTCCCTATGCTTAGGTATCTTCTTGCTTCTTTTCTTTTCAGGCTGATTCCTTCTTCCTGTCTAAAGTGCCTAATCTCTTCCCTACTGTTTAATTCAGCTGATGATTGTTCTGTCACTTAACGTGCTCAGTTTTGTATATTCAGTCCACGTACACACTCTTTATGCCCACATTCATTTCTTAAGAGATGAAGTGGTGTTATCCAGATTGTTTGCCAAGGGTGGATCCTACAATATACTGGTGGAAGGAGTGTCTTGCCAATGCCCAAAATTTTAATGAAAATAGGTTCACTTTCTTGAAGACTCCTTTTGTATAAGAGAGAATATTTCTTGCAAAGAAAATACACAACTTCTATGGCTATGTAGAGGATGTAGAAAACTTGGTTTCACCTTTTTTCCTTGCTCTCTGAGAAGAGTGACCAGGCAGCAGGGAGCTGTTTATTTCTTAGGAGATGGAAGATCTTTGAGACAGCTTCACTTTGTACAAAACAAATCTTTTTGAAAGAAAAGGAGATTGCACAGAATTTCCTACCTAGTAATGCCTGGTCTTAGGAGGCAGACTTTTATGCAAAACAGTCCTTTGTGTGTGTCTAGTGCAGTAAATTTTAGCTACATTTTTGACACATGGTCCTTATTTACGTCACAGTGATCCACCCTCTTAATGAAGACAGGTCTACTCATAAAGCATATGTATCATACATACCTGAAATGAGCTGGGTGTTATGACCACCTGGCAGTAGAATGGGCTGACTGTCCATAATATGGGAGTCTCAAAGAATATAAGCAAACAACTGTTACATCTCTGCTTCTCTTGGTCCAAATTTCCTCCTTGAAAGCAGTACTCTAAGTGATAGTTACGAAGGCTCAGTGCTGTCACTAAGCATTCACTGAATAAAGCGTGAGTTTTATTTAATTTGGGGTAACCTTGTGGAGTGGGTCTGTTTGCTAACAGCCTTCATTTAGGGCTGATTTGAAAGAAAAAATAAGTTTAAAATTAATCCAAATACGAAAATGTTCATGGCTTCAAATACTCTGGATATCACGGCTTTGACTCCATGCACATATGTGCATACATAGAAGAAAGTCAACAGAAGAGCAGTAACAGCATCCAGAAACAGAATTGGAAGACTGCTTTCAGCAACACTGATGTATGGCCAAGTGGGAAAAGTAATTAAATTAATAAATTTCATTTAGAATACTAATGAAGAGGCAGGAAGGAAAGGCAAGCCTGTTTGCCTAAACAGAACTTTCCTTGAATCTCAGTTCCGCCAGAAAAAAAACTGATGCTACCATCACATTTATTTCTTATTGAACAGCGCTGTGAGACCCCAGTGTTTGTTTATAGGCTTGGTTCTTCTTCTAATTTAATAAATATTGCTCAGTTTAGCTTGATATTGGGCCTAAAGATACATATCTGATTTCACAGTGCATGTACCATATAAGAAGTAGACTGCTGGTTTTGACTCAGTAAGGCTACATATATACTGAAGGCAAAACATATTGAATTTTATTTATGAAGGTGGCTGTGCCATTATTGTTCAGAAATAAATCAGTACTAATTGCTTTCTTATATGCAGCTTTCCTACAAAGACAGCTAGATGCCAGATTTTATTATTCTTGTGTTTTATTGTTCTTGTATATAACTCTAAAGCTGTATTTTTACATGCCAAATGAGAAGGATGGGTATGAGAGGAACAGCAATCAGCATCACTGATTTTGTAAGACATTTGCACTGATCACTACTACTTTCTTAACCTGCAAGAAAAACCCCAACAGCATTTCAAACCATCCTGCAATACAGGAGATGGCTATTCAGGAAGTACTGACTCCAGCTGTCTTAATTATAGAAGCTTAAATAAGATAAAATCTGAATCTCAGGTACCCAGCTATAAAAAGAGGATAGGGAAATAGCGGGTCAAAGTCAAACCGTTCTGGCTTTAGTTCTGTTGTGTTTATACCATTTAATGTTTCTTTGCTTTATTCTTTTAAAAAGGCTCAGTGTTCTATCACAGCAGTAAAAGTCATTTGACTTCAGCTGTTCCAAACAGCCTTCCAGCAATACAGCACCCCTAAGTAGCAAGTCCCTCTATATGTGTCAGGTTCAGGAAACCATATACATTTGAGTTTCTGGCTAACAGTCTAAATTTGACAGGACACCGTACCCCGATTTGTTGAACATCAGGCCCTTAACGTAAATAAGAACAATATCTCACTGGTCCAGATCTTCTTGTCAGTCTACTGTCAAAATAACTCACGTTACATGAAAATATCTGGAGACTAATTTTATCAAGACTAATTTTATTAAGTCATATTAGAATGTGGATTAAAATACCAAGATCTTTCTCTGATGTAGGTCTTGACAAGCATAAAGTAGATAATTGTTGCTTTCAGTGAATTTCCAAATTTACTTTATTATGATAATTTGGAATTTTTGCATATTTACAAATTACCCACCAAGAAAATAATTATTTTCTTCCATACCCTTTAATTCTATCTAATCAATTCCATGTAAGAAATAGCCATTTATTTTTCCAGGTCCTGTTGAGTAAAAGAAGTCTCCAAAGTAATAAAATTTGAGCCCTGGGTTATTGCTGAACTTTATCAAGTGAAAAGCTTTTAATCAAGAGTGCATTTTACTCAGCTTCACCAAGATAGGTACATACTAGCTGCAAAGTTACATCATGTAAGTAGTGTAGCGTACCTACTACACATTTGGGCATACGAGTCAGGTTGAGAATTTAAATTTAAAACCTATGTAGAAATACGCTCTTGTCTGTCTGTCCACTTGAATGATCGCTGGCTATCTTGTGAATCTGTTTTTGACTCAGTAAGACTTTCAAAGTCACTCCATGATAAAACTAGCGTATCGTGGCAGTGATGCACAGCTAGAAAACCATACCTAGATTGAATGTGAGAGAAAAGAACATTTGCTCTTTTGGATCAGTGACATCTCCATGGTTGTTGGGAGATTTGGAAGCAGGAGTCACTCTACTAGAGCTCCAAATAATGCACCATCTTGATGGTCGAGGACATGCATGTTCTGTTTTGCCAAATTGTTACAAGTGCCTTCAACAATTCTCAACAGTATAAATCTCAGGCATTTTTCTTGCTGGCTATAGGAAGAAAAAAGACTGTAATCAAAATGGCTTCATTGACCTGAAAGTGATATTTTGATGACAGTGGATTTGAAAACATCTTGCACCTACCTGAATAAAGTAGGTAAGAAAAGACAACTTCAGACAAGAATCTGTACTGACTACCTGTAAGACACAGACAGCTATTAACAAAGACCTCTAAAAGTCTCGTGCTCAGTCAAATGCGTACTTTACAGATTGTTTAAAGAGTGGGTTTTTTCTTTTTTTTTTTTTTT
>VXBH01006349.1:223066-233963 GCA_013400035.1 Rynchops niger
GTGTTTTTAAGCAGTCTGACAATGCCATTAATACTGAAATTATATTGTGTGCAGTTGCAAGGTATTTCTTAAATGCACTACTTCACTAACCTAGGACATCATCATCTTTCTGTTAAAAAGTGTATATTTCATGTTAAGAGCCCATTATGTTCTTACGTAAAACTTTTGGTGTAATAACAATGGTTATCTTTTCTTTGGCTCTGAGCCCTTAATTCCTCTAACAGATTAGTAACAGAATTGTAAAATCATATCCCTCTACAGAGAAAAAAATTAAAAGCATAATGTATTGGTGACTTTGCAGTAAGTGTACAAGGGAGCTATAATAAAATCTGCCAGCTCAGTCTGCAGCCGGGATACTTTGTATTAACACTGTAGTAAGAGGCAGAGACAGTTGCTGTGGTGTAAGCACATGAAAATTAGCCTGTGTTTTTAGACAGTGTACTGTTTTTGAAATATCATCTCAAAGAAGTGATCCATAGAGTATTTTCTGGTGGTTTGTGCAACGTTATCTCATTACAAGGTGCTGGCATGCTTCCTGGATTTCAGCTGCTGAACTGTATTTTAAGATAGATTAAGCAACGTAGAACACTTGCTTAATATTCCTTTCCATGTTAAAAATTTCTTAGCCGTTATGAAGGCACAAATAGGAAAAGGAGTGTCCATCAAGTAGTCTCCCTTTTGGGATCTGAACTGTCAAAAAAAGCTTTTGCAGTTCACCCCTACATATTTATAGTACCTGAACTTTTTCTTTCTTATTTAAAAAAAAAATCTTCAGCACATCCATTTTGGTGTGTTCTTTATGAAATGGTCTATTCCACCAAAATGGAATATTTAAAATGCTTCTTTTCTCCTAGAGCACAGAAGCTGCAGAAGAGGTTATTAGCAAAATGCTTAAAGAAATAAATCACCTGGTTCACTATATTATAGCTATCAGACTTGTTAAAAGGATGAATGATTCATCCTAATACACACTATTTCTGTCAGGTTATAAGTACACTTTGGAAAGTGTTCTTATTGACTTCTAATTCTGCAGTTATCAAAGTAGAGGTTTACCCAGATATAACATCAACTATTATTCTTGGGAGCAAGGAACTTCTGCACCTCAATTTTAGCTCTGCTAGTGGTTATGTTATTTATTTTGGATGTCAACATATAGCAGTTTAGCTGGCAATATATAATATGACTGCAGCTTTTCAGCTGTTTGGCTAATGAGCACTGATGACAGTATATTTTCAGCCCAAAGCTTTTTTTGTTTGGATTCCATGTGGTCACTATGTTTCCTGAAGTAATGGTCATCCCAAGGTTAGAGTAACTGTAGAATGCAATTATTCCTTATAGCAAGAAGTTGTAACACTGCACCTAAATTCATTTTCCCCCAATGTCCTGGTGTTTTCATGCGAGGGAAAATTACCACTTCATCTCCTCACAAGGAGACTGAACATAAATGTTGGTATCTGTTTCAGTTCTTTCTGTTGAAGTAAAGAATGAACCTGATCATGATACCATGGGTTTTAAAATAACATTAAGAGCTAGAAAGAGAATCTGTTTTCCTTTCTTACCTATCAATAACTGTATTTCAGTGAAGAATATTGCTTTTGAGACTATTCTACATATTAATACAACCCAAAACTTATAATTCTGAAATTTAATTTTTAGCAGGAATGAAGTAAAAGCAATGCTGTTGTATCTGTCTTGCTTTAGGACCAAGCAGAATGCGTGTAAATTAATAAAACGAAGCTAGTCATTCTATTGAGAGCTCTGAATAGCTCTCTTATTGTACTAGATGATATGCTATATGCCAGGAGGGGAGGGCATGTGGCACGGGGAGGGAGAGGGCATAGGAAATAGAAGCTTGGCTTCCAGATGCTATCACAGTGGTCCTGACTTTGTAATCAAAGGTCCTTCATTCTCATTATTTTTACGCTTTTCATCAAACTAGGCAGAACAGGCATTAGTTCAGATTATTTTACTTAATGTTTGATCTTTTTAATCCAGCTGTGTTTATTTCAGGTTTTGGATTGTTTTCAATGTAGCAGCCAGCCATTACAGCTTAGATAAAATCCAAACCATCTGTTAAATCTCTGCCTAAACCACCATAGATTAAAAAGCAACTATAAGTAAATCAGAAAAATACAGGTCTGGCCCTCTAAATGAAATGCTAATCTGTGTAGGTTTAAGTGAGTATAATTTTTACTTTTTTATTGAAACCTTGAGAGAAAAACACACATATTGTTCATATTCATGGTCTGTTCTTTAAAGTTTGTCTCCATTGAATGAGCTTTCACACACAGGTTCTGTGATTCCACAGGTTATTTTATTTTAGTTGAAATTTGTGCTCTTCACTTGGTTTCCTGCCTAGTTCTCTGAGGAAACAGGCCTATGAAATTGTGTTGTCTGCCTGCATGTCTCACTTTTTGGTCTCTTGGCGACCACTAGCCGAATCTGACATAAGGCAAGGCGCTTAATGATGTGAAGCTACGATGAGAGGGAAATGCAACCTTTGTGGCACTGCCCAAAGGTATAGCTCAGCTTGGTCCTGGGGTGCAGCTGAGGCACAGTGTGTGCTGCAGACAGCCAGGTGGCTAAGGAGGTGGGAGGAAGGAGAGAAAGTAAAGGCATTCTTTGGAAACTACTGATTACTGGATTCTCTACCTAGGAATCCACCTGTTTCCTAGCATCCCAAATTTGGAAGGTTGCAATGTGACTATGGTTCAAAAGGTGCATCCCAAAGGAAATTGATCTATCAGAATACCAGTAAGTTTTTATCAATACAAATTAAACTATGCCACATTTTTTAATTAATTACACTGTCTAGCCTCTTTTCATTTACTGGAGTCAGTACAGTTTCAACATTAATAATAAGTAGAAAAAATCCTGGCATGCATGTTAAATTCTTTTGTCCCATAAATAAAAAAATTAAAAAATTGCCAAAATGGTGTGATACTATTGTACGCTTTTTAAACTGCCATGTGAAAACACTGCAGTGCTCAGATGGGAATGAAGGCAGACTTGACTCTTCAGTGAGAATGTCCTTACCAGCCTATTTCATTATTTATTTCTATTCTTTTAGACAAGTTGCATAAAATCAGTTCACGTAAAAATAACAATAAAATGTATTTAACTTTCCTATGATTTCTTGCATGAAAATATCACAAGAAAAAGCCTAGGTGGGTAGGAAATGGGAAGGGGAATGAGGACTGGAAGTTATTGATATGGTAATTTTCCTATATCTGAAGTATATTTTAAAGTAATGAGCATTTGTAAACAGTGACTTGAGATCAGTACAGAGATACTGAGTCATACAAAGGATCATGCCCCAAATTATCTTAAATTATACTTAGAGTAGAATTGAAGACCATAGAGATAAACTGATAGGTTTTTGTGTAACTTAGGGCACAATTTAATCTATTTTTCTCTAGCAGGACTATTCATTATAAATACAATTTTCCATAAATCACGTTGGACTTGCAGGCTACATTTATCTGATAGAAAGATACATAATCCTGAAGAAAATGGGCTATATTCTCTGAATTACAACTGAGCTGCAGTGGTGCAGCAAAATAAAATATACCACATTCTGCAAGAGCTTTTCACATGATAAGTGACAGCAATGTATGAGGCATAAAAAAAGCATTCTGACCAAATACACAGAGTTACAGAGACTTCAAGTAGCAACTGATGCAAGATTCAGGGCTACAGATAACACAGTTATCTTCAAGGGGGGGAGAGAAAAAGGAAGATGATGAATGCTGGCTTGTCACATCTTTATGCTTTATTAAACATTTGAAGGCATTTAATCACAATGGTGGAATACCAGTATTGAGGAACCCTTTGCCATCTCAAAGTCTTTGCAGCTCTAGAAATCTGTGTCAGATATCAGAAATATTTCACAGATGTTGAAGTCAGAGTGTCACTGCTTTGTATCAAATTAGATGCCAACAAAATTCTGGAGGAAATCTGTGCCTGAGTTAATTTGCTGCCAAAACTAAGTTTAACTTAAGTTTAACTAAGTTTACTGCTAAGTTTATCAAGTTTTTAGCTTAACTTAAGTTAAACTAAGTTTAACTGAAAATCCTTTGATCATTGTTATTGAACCAATGCATCTGAAATGAACGCTTTGTATCTTTCAGTGATCTGTGAGAAAATAAAATTGTGCAGCATGAAATAGAAGTGCCAGAAGAAAACAACACCTTGTAAAGTGTTGCTTCCAGCAGTAGAAGTAGTACAATATGAATATAGAAGTGCGTTTCTTCACCATGTTAAACAGAGAGTTTGGGCTCTCAAAATGCAGCTGAGCTTCAGCTTACTAAGAATTGCCTGTCCTGTACAGCCACAACTGGCAAGTCTCTGTGTACGAGTATCCGTGTGGAATGCAGTTGCCTTAGGAGGCCAACATGATCCTGTTTCTCAAATGAGCAACACATTCTGTTACATGGGTAGTTTATGTCTTTCTGTAATAACTGACATCTGCATCAGCTTCCCTCAGTGAGAAAGGTAGAAAAATGGAAAAAATCCCTTTGTCTCCTTAAAAGATGAGGGGTCTTCACCATAAGTGTGAATTAATTTCATCAATGGGAAGGCATCATGATGACAATGGCAAATGTGTGTGATGACAGACAGGGGAGTATCAGTTTTATTTTAATGAACAAGATGCCTGCTTCTGTAGGCATATCCATTTTAGTGGGTTATTTGCTACTTAGATAATCATTAAAGGAGATGCACAGGCAAGGGATGGAAACAAAAGAGATTAAGCTTAACTGAGCAGAAATGAGTAAATTCCAATTTGGCTACAGGACAGGTAAATTCAGACTTCTTTTTTTTTTTTTCTAGTTTGAAATCTAGGATCTATGTTAGAACGTTACAAGCCCTGTAGCCTAGAGTATGTCAGAAAGATTTATGAAGCCTAGAGAAACCGACAACACAATGTCAGTGAGGGCTTGTGTGGCGTATGGAATTCATCTGTACTAACCCTAGCCTGGAAAGTACACGGCAACATAAAGCAGAAGCATTGAGCTGTCAGGTGTAATCTAGGTTATGTCCAGACATGGTGCAGAGATGTAACGGTTCTGGAGCCCTGTTGAGACTTGGCGATTATTAGTTCAGATGTAATTCTTGAGTTAATTTGCGTTTCCAGCATTTAGACCTGATCTGACATGGCATTTCTTTGATCTGTGTGGATTTGCTGCTTTGGGATTCTGCAAGATCAAGCACTGAATCTGCAGCAAGAGGTCCATCACTTGGTTTGCAAAATAGTCAAGGACATAAATACCAATGCATGTTTGCATAAAGAATGGAATAAACCAGAAAGCATAGGTAAGATAGATTACGTATAAAACTCACTTGTTTAAAATCTTTTCTCAGAGGAGTGGCACCTTTTGGCCAATACTGGCACTTTGCGTTTTAAAAAGTCTTACTGTGCCTCCATATTCCACTGCCATTCACACTATTTTCAGTGAAAACTTTTGGAAATGCCACATCCCTGGGGACTCCAACATACTACAGCTAAAAATCAGGTAAAAATAATCTAGAGACTACAACGAAGACAGTCCTAGAGGAGGCTCATGTATTGCTTTCTCAAGGAGAAACTGAAAAGCAGATCTGTTATTTCAAAGGTGTGTACTTGGGAGTATGGAAGGAACAGTCTCAGAAGGGTCATCCTACCTTTTAGGCAGAGAGATACCCGGCATCAGGTTGTTTACTTGGATTATTAGAAGATGATATTCAGTAACACGTGGCACTGTGCTTACTGACACAGTTACAAGCAGAACAAGGCACTTGGGGAAAAAATTGAACCAAGGAAGAACATTCCAAAATATGCAACTATATTTTTCAATAGCTACATTTGAAATTTCGATGTTCGTTTTTTTATTATAAAGATATACCTTTCTTAGTTCTGAGTAGAATTCTCATTTTGTGCAGTATTTACAGGTCTTGATGCAACCCTGCAGCTCTCAAAAAATTACCAAACTTACAAATTGTGACAGAACTTAGCAAAGAGAGACAAAACTTTGACTCCTTAGAAAGATTAGAAAATAAGTTCAGATTTAGAATTTACAAGCTTTTACTTTTTATAAACTGTTTAAAAATTACTACCTTCTACAAAAGGTTATAAGAATTATTTATCATTTCAGTATAGGTTGTTTCATAATTTTAACTAATCAAGTTGGGAATAGAGTTCTTTTAAATTCTCTTTCAATACTTTCAAATTGACAAGACAGAAACTAAGATACACATGAAGAACTCTCTCCGACAAATAGAAGAACAGCTTTCACACAACAACTATTACTGCAAAGTAATACCGAACAAAAAAGGTTTACCATTAGAAAAAATACTTGTTTATCCCTGTTCTATGACACGTTTACGATCCCAGGTTGGCTGGGAACACCAAAGCAGTGCTTCAAATCATCCATCAAATTGAGCAAATTACAAAATATTTTGAATAAGTCCTGAAAAAGTAGCTAAAATAATCTATTTTTCGGGTCTCCCTTTCACCTACTCCACATTCTTTCTACGTGCCCTTTCCACTTTTCCAGCAATGAGGCTTTTGTCTCTGTCCCTGCAACAATCAGGCCTTATTCATCAGCTTGACCTCTGCTCATAGCAGTCAGTAGAACGTCTCTGACCTCTCTGATCCAGATCTGTGTTCCAGTCAGTCAAGGACACTGTTGGATTTGTTTGGGTTTTTAGTCAAAGTAAACACAAGCCATGTGACTTACTAGCTAAGACTTGTCTGAGAATGCTTCACATAAAGCTAGTACAGGAAGAGCTCTGGAGTTTGTAAAGGCTGATAGAAGCCTTTTCAGAGACCAGTGCACACATCCAGCTATCATATAGCTTCTGGTTTCATGTGTGAACCTGTTATTGAAATATTCTAAACCAGTTTGACCAGCTTCTAGTAACTACTGTATTAATGTGAAAAGAAGTGGTGATATTTACAAGGTCTTTAAAATTAACAGTGTTGTATTTTTATTTGCAGCAATCTTTGGTAATATATACAATAGGCTGTGTTCCACTTGAAGGATAAAAAAGCTCATAGAAAACTGTGTAGTAGCTTGTTCTGTATTTTTATGACACAGGTTGTCTCCAGATGACTGTTTTACCACTATCAAAAGAGAAAAGCTGCAAAGAATAAAATTCTGCAATTTTTAAAATTCAAGAGCACAGATGTTTGTGCAAATCCTGCCCTTCCTTGGTCTAGGCATGTCAGAAGTAGACTGTCTCTTCTGTGAAGAGATTTTGCGAGCAAATCTCTGAGGGTATCACGGAATCACAGAATGGTAGGGGTTGGAAGGGGCCTTTGGAGATTATCTTGTCCCCGCCCCCCGCTAAAGCAGGTTCAGCTAGAGCAGCCTAGAGCAAGCACCTTCTGTCTCACCTAGAGGAATATAGTTTCATAAGGTGACTTGTGCTAAATCAACAGCTCTTCTCCACTGAAAGACACGTGACGTGTTTCCTTCTCTCCTACCTGCCCACTTTGCTTTACACTCTCTGTGGTACTTGTCTGATCACATAACAATTTGATTCCGCTCCCCAAAAGAGCAGAAAGCTAACTTGGCAAGCAAGCAAGAAAAGGAAACATTCTTTGTTGGGCTGGTTATTTCAGCTCACTGTGTGATCGCAAGAGTAGCAGAGGCCGTCTCCTCCCATGACCACCCAACTCACTTGAGACCCTACCAGCTTCCTTCTGATGAAGACTAGCTGTGCTCTTATATTTATCGTTGCACATATCATCAGTTCTTGTCCTTTACTTACATCAGTACTGAATTAGTTTTATTTCCCAGCTGGTATTGTGACACATAATTCTTCTCTCACACTCTTTGCTCTTTATTTATTTAACATACTCCTGTCTCAGCAAATCCTTGTCAGCACTTCCCTTATGTTTGGTTTCCAATAGTTTTATAGCTTGGTATCATTTAAAACATTAATATTTAGTCTGAAGAGATGGTAAAACGCGTCTGAGCATATATTATGAATAAATCCACTGAAGATTTACACAATTTCTGTCTACGACACAGGTTTAGATTAACATTAAAAAAATCAAAGGCTGATTCATTTTCAAAAAAGAAAACTGCTGAACTGACAGAAGAGCAAAGCATTTTGAAAAAAAAAAAAAAAAGAGCAAAATATAATGCAACTTGCTGCTATAATACAAAACAGACTTTCAAAAAAAAGCAGTAACAGCTCAGTGATGGATTACTAAACTTTTCAAAGACTCCAGCTTTGGTTTCATCGTTGAACTTACGGAGATTCACCCAATAGTATCCAGCAAACAATGTCGAATTTCTTTTAAGATTCTGATCATATTTTTTTTGCTTTTGACACAGTAGAGTGGCACAGTAGAGCCTCTTCGAAAGCCAGGCTTCAATTTTTTGTGCCAGACAGAGGTGAACAGGGCTTGTCAGCTGCACGGTGTGTGAAACTGTGACTGGTGCAGTCCATCAAGAAGCACTAGATAACACCATCTGGGCCCCAGCGTATCCTCAGTTTTCTCTTTGCCAGGGCATGGGTCAGCCTGAGTACCACAATCTGCAGTCCACCATCCCATCCCCATCACTACAGGGCCCTGTCGGAGCTAGGGGGAGTGGCACACAGCCAGGCCCTATCATGATGAGGAGAAAAAGTTTTTCCTCAGAGCTGAGGGTGAGCGTGCACACTTTTGGGGCCCCATAATCTACAACTGGTTGTCAGCCAGCTGTTTGGAGTCCCCTCGTGTTGCCTGGGTTGCAGGCACAGCCAGATTTTTCTTTCTGCATGGCTCACTTTCCATGGTCTGGGAAACACTTTGACTTTCTGCTGAAACCTTTTCCTGCCTCTGTTCATGCTAATCCAACCAAAAGCTGCTGCTATATTTTGGAGTGTTGACTTCAAGGGCATGATACTGGCAGATCTCCTAGCTGCTGTGATATTTGGTATACAATCTTTCTCAGAAGAGCACCTCTTTCTTCATTTTTGTGGTAAGAGGGGAAGCACACTGTAACTGAACAAAAAATAACATAGGTAAAAACCAGGAAACCACATGCCTACGTAAGTTTTATTCCCTTATTCATCAATATGTGATACTACAGAGTATACAGAGTAACCAAAGCTGTGAAATCTACCAGGCTTCATTTGTTTAAAATGCCACATGTGAAAGAAAATTTCACATATTATCTTTAGGAACAATGTTTCTATTTGTTTTAAGAAGGACTTTATACCCTGAGATTCATATCTTCAAGAAATGTGGAATGGCCAAACTGGTGGGTTTTGCAACCTGAAAAAACACTACTTGGACTACAAGTTGAAATTATTCATACAAAAATAGCTCCAATTTTTATGCTTTGGGGAACACATCTGTTTTGCCCTCAGCCACTTAAATATGCAGCACTTTTAACAGAGTTGCACAGATGCGTTGTGCTTGTGGGTGAAATTGCAGAGGTAGAAAAAAATTCTTATTGTGATTAAAAATACTGAAGGCAGATCTGTAGTCCATTTTCCCAGAATAAGTTCTCATCACACATAGGGAACGAAGAGCTACTCCACTGTAGCTCTTGGGTAGGTGGATTGACTGCACGTGTTTCTTTGAGCTTTGGGAATATCTAAGTTTTCACCTCATTGGCCAAACAGGCCCAACAATAATTCTAAAATGTATTTCTAACTGACTTAATTTCATTCAATATATTTGCTTAAGATCAAGCAAAACATTTACAGACAATCAGAATTTAAAAAAAGCTCAACTACAACTATTATTACAGTGTGTGTTATAGGTTATAAAAATATACTCAAGTATATTTAGTCAAAAAACTTTAAGTCAAAATTGAATTTGAAATTTAAGTTTTTGCATATTTTAACTCTTGAGTGTTACCTTAGTAGTATTATTTAACATGGTTGGGTTTTGTGTGCAGACTTCTTCTGGCTCTCATTGTTCATCCTTGAACTATAATTCAGTTCATTCCCAAATTATCTGGTTGTATTCATGTTGGCACTCTATTGCTTTCATGCTGAGAGATTAGTATCTTAACTATTTTTAAAATGAACTTCTCTCATACCTATAGTCCTTCTCTCCTTTTGATTTGGCAATAAATTTCTATGCACCAAACCATTCAGATTCTCCCATTAATATGTCAGGTTAAACAGTGTCAACAACTTATTAAAAGAGATCTGTATGGAATATTAATTTGAGGTTTAGGTTACATTGAGACCCTTTGGCTTCATGTTTCTGCAAAAACATATCTAATTTTCTATCTTCACACTACCTTCTGAGAATCATTTTCCATGTCCCTCTTATTGACTGCCAGCTATAAGAATTCAGAATAAAAGAATGTGATACATAACAAGCTGGAACAACCGGGGGCAGCGTGCTAGTATAACAATAATGAATAACACTTTTTAAGCAGATTATATGTATCAATTCCATATCAGGGGACTGATTCCTATAGCCCAGAAATCTGTCTTCCCTTTTATATCATAAAACTTTTCTGACCTTCTGCATGTGGTTCTCATTTCTGCTAATTTATTGTGGGAGGCTTTTGGGGTGTTTTTGTTTGTTTGTTTGTTTGTTTGTTTGTGGGGGGGTTTGTTTTGTGTGGTTTTGTTTTTTTTTTTTTTTTCTCTCCTCCCTGATATTTACAAGACTGCTCAGTTTAGAATCATCTACAGATTTGATTGAAACAGCTTTCTACGTCAAGGTTTATTTAATGTCTTCACTAATGCTCTGCAAGGGGACTAAACTATTTCAATGAAATCTGAGACACTCAGTATTCTGGCTTTAGTCTTTACCATTGTTTATAATTTTTTGCACCCACAACAAATGTTATAAGGAAGTAAACATTTTGTACAGTCAGAACAATTGAATAAAAAGCACAGCCTATTTCTCTCATGGTTAAATCAATTATATGAGAATTAAAGAAAAAAAAATATA
>VXBH01006349.1:246611-260054 GCA_013400035.1 Rynchops niger
CCAGCCTGAGATAGCTTCTTTTTCATAACTGCCTTCTATAAAATTGTTGTATGATTCACAGCCCTCTCAGGATGATCTTCAGTGAGTTCACTGCTTAAATAATGCAAAATGTCTGAAACTAACATTTAAGATAAAGAATTTTCATAAGATTCTTCCAAAAGAGGAAGACTTTTACAAAACGAAACATTCTATTTGACAATCTTGCAAGGGTATAATGAGAAATGATAACTACTGAAGTAGTCAATAAATACAGACTGCAGCCAGTGGCAAACACATTAGTCTTTGGTAACACGCCATTGTGTTAAGAAACCGCGATCTTTGTGCCTGTTGCTTTTTCTCTTGTAGGCGAATCTCAAACGCTTCCTGCAAATCTCCTTTTCCCTTATACACTGTCTGATTCAATATCTTCTGTTAATCTCACTGTAATCTGCTTTTAAAATGCCATTGTCATCAGACTTGTATTTAGAAAAATAACTTTGAATGCACCTAATTAAGACAATGACAGACAACCAAAGCAGGAATCAAGCTGGAGGCTGTGAGCTTGTCAGCCAGACTACAAGTGGATCACAGCATACACTCTGTTGCAATTATTTTTCAAGAAAAGCAGCGTTATTGTAATCAATATAAAGTACAATCTCAAAATCACCACCTATACAGGAATGTGCTGCTTGTGAAATATTGCAATACAACATTCATTTCTTCTTTGTGAAAATTGGTGAAGGGTAGGAGCAGGAAAATGAGGATATAATTTGTCACTTGATATTATGAAGTAATTGAAAAAAAAAAAAATCGTGCCATAAATCATCTTTTTTTTGTCCTAAACCCCCGGATCTACCATATACTGTTATCTCATTATAAAGTTTATTTTTGGTCACTTCATCTATTAACTAGTTTTAGAACAGAAAAGACATAAAAATCTATTAGTCAAGCTGAAGAGCCCCACTGCCTTACTCACTATAAAGAGCAACAGCCTGTCTGATAAGGAGAAGAATGTGGTGAGGGAGTAATGAGGGCTAAATCACTAGAAGGTTTGTTAGTTGCAATGAGTAGTAACTTACCTCTGACATTCGGTTCAAATGAGAATCATAGAAGATGAAGTACTGCTTATCGTTGGTAATAATGGTGAGATCTGATCTAGAGTTTGCAGAGAGTTTCCATTTGTGTAGTGTTTGATTTTGGTGGTGCTTTTTTTCCGGAAAGAAAAGTGTTTATGAGAAGCATCAGACTACGTTTTCTAGAATCCATGGTGCATATACGAAGGCTAATTTTTCACTAACCCCTCTTCTTAACTTTCTGATAATATTGATTTTTTTACCTAGCCGAAAATAATAATCCAGAGTTTTTTTCAGAGAGTAATTTTCAAGAGTGTGATTGAGTCAAAGTCTCAAGCAATGAAAACATTATGTATATGGCCTGTTAAACTACTATTTTATTTGAAGTAAAGCAATACTTACTAGTGGGCTCAAAACCACTGTCTGACTTTTCAGTTCAGCTGTGCTACTGAATAAATAGCAGAAGGATCTATTCTTTGCTCCAGCTAAAAATGATGCTTTGTGTTGTCCCTTAGGCATTTACAGTTATGGAGAAGACCAAAGCAAAGTCTAAAAAGAAAACCTTCAACAGCTTGAAGATTAAACTGAGATTTGCTGTTCAAGTTAGCAACCGAGTTAAGCATATTGCAGGAAGGAAATGAATATGCATTAAACATAGGACATTCTCTGTCCTCGTGGAAATAATACCTGGTTCAACAGTGGCTAATCTAACTATTATTCATATCTCATGTACTTATAAAAGAAAAAATAAATGTAAAAAGATAACAGTGCTTTCACAAAGGTATGTAATGCTGCTTAATAAAGAGGAGACTTCTTCTATAGCTAATTAGTGTTTATCAGAATAAACAGGTGCAGGTTTTTACATAGGCATCACGAATTTCACAATTATTCCATAATTATATTTGGAAGGAAATGTAATACTTTATTACGTTCATTTATTGTTTCATTAGTTTTCGACAGAAGAAGGTCACCACTGTGTTTTATGTTTGTCTGTTATTTTCTGTTTGCATTACTGCCTTTAAATTAAAAGAAAACAGTTTACCTAAACAGGACAAGTGTGCTGTCTAGAATAGATTAACTGAGCATTGGGTTATATTTCAATCTAATGGTTGAAATGGAAACAAGTTGTCTATAACTGTCAAATTTATCTTGTCAAGAAACCTTCTAATTTTTAACCTCTCAGTTCTATGTTATTGTTTCTGTTGCTGTTGTTGTCATTATTGTTGTTGTTGTTGCTATTATTATTTAACTTGGGCGGTGATTGGATTGTGAAAGACAAATCATAATGGAAATCAGGATTTTATAGCGCATGGTCTTTGTTACAAGAATGATACAGTAGACAATGAAATTTTGAAGCGATATATTAAGATGAAGGATCTGCTAAGTCTAGATCAGAAATAAATGGAAATAGCATTTGTCTTAACCATTTGATTAACAGTTGATTTTGTCAGGCTTTAGATTTAAAACCAGTGGGTAAGTAATAAAGTAAGAAGTGACAGAGCAGAAGTATTCATTTCAGCCCTGTAACACTAATGACTTTCAGCAATATCTTTCTCAAAAATCTTAGAACACTGCTAGCACCTACCCCAAATCCTCCTCAGCTGATCTCCTACATACTACTTCCTGTGAAAATTCACAGCTACAGACTACTTCAACACTTACTTGTTGTGTGTGTCTAGAAAAATCCATACTACTGAACTATTTCATACCTTAAGATAATACGGGTTGGGGTTTTTTTGCTTGGTTGTGTTTTTTGGGGTTATTTGGTTGGGGAGGGGGAAGGTTTGGTTTCTTTTGTGCTTTTTGTTTGGGTTTGAGTTTTTTTAGGGTGGGTTTTTTTTTATGTCTATGTGGAATGATCTGAATTTCAAAAGGCAGAAAAAAGCAGAGCAGTGTGATTTTGCTCAGTGCCATTCTTGCCATAATGGACTATGGTAAGAATAAGAGTGACACTCTCTTCCAGTCTGTATTATAACGTAATTCTGACTTGGTTCTACTATTATAAATACAATTATTACTACTGCTACTACTGACTTGCTAGTATTAAAAGTCACTAAGAAATTAATAGTAGCTCCTATCTCTTTCTCTCAAATAGTATTTTGAATTGACAGGACTTTGATCTGACAGACCAGGGTCCACCCAAAACCTTTCCTTTTCCTTCATTATTAAAATATATACAAAGCATATGCTTTGCAGAAATTATTATAGTTTCAGTACTTTTATTACTTTTAATTAAGTGTAGGTACTAATACCAACAAGTAAATATGGGTAATATTAATTGTAAACTGTTTTGTGGATTATTTCTTTTCTTCATCCGTGCCAAGAAGATAATTACATGTCAGTAGTCACTATGTAGTCAGAAAAAAACATCTGGAGAATTAGGCAAAGTACAGTCACAAAAACAATGGCGTGTTTGTCTCCTTACAGTAAGAACATAAAACTTTCTTGAGCTATATGAGAAATCTGCTTGGCCACAGTATACACCATTAAATATACACATTATGGGACATTTCAAAAAATTTATTTAGAAGGGCATAGAAGAATCAAGAGTCTAGGTGATTTTGTCATGGCTATTTTTGTCAGCAAAAAGAAGAAAGCGGTGAATATGGGGAAAAAATTGATGGCACAACTTGACTCACACTGAGAATTTGGTTTTATAGAACATTGAAATTCATTACAATATGAGAATTGGCATCCTCACAAGTGGAGGAAGGAGGGGACTTAACACTAACATTGAAGAGGGACTTAAATCGACAATATATATTTCATGCAGATGTGTGTATGTATGTGTACATAGAAGTGGATATATACACACATATAAGAGTAAGCATTAAATGCTGTACATGTTTAGGGTGTTGCAAGCTCATCAAGCTAATGTGGTAAGAAAGTTTTAGAGTAGTTATTTTCTTGTTTCTGTCCAATACTTGGAGTCTCAATACATTAGCAAGAGGCATTGGGTACTCTCATCATTGAGAATAAATGTGGTATAATTGACAAGTTAAAAAGTTGATTGAATCTCACTTGTATATTAGGATGTCTACTTCTATATCTGTTTGGACAAAATGAGGTGATTGCAAGTGGTAGCAATGCAGTCATGTTAAAAACTTGTATTTTTGAACTGTGTTGATGAGTTTACCATCAATGTATCTTGAATATGTCTGTGTTCAAGTGAGTGGCAGCAATGTCAAGTGATTCATTTAAAGCATTCTGCCAATTAGAATATTGATTGAATATTTTACTCCAGACCTGCGCTTTAAAATTTTAAGAGAACTTTATGGTTAAAAGGAACTTCAGCTTAGAGAGAAATAAGTTGTAGGTTTCAGCTAAGCAATAGGAAATAATTATTAAAGATGCTAAAAGTTTCTAGATCATATCTAACAAGAACTTGCTGTAGTATTTAAAAATTTATTTAACAATTATATTGTTAAATTGTATTAACAATTATAACAATGCAGAATGAGTATTTATTCACTGATCTGAAAGTTGCTTGTTGGTTAGAAATCAGGAGTCATGGTTCCTTTATATTCCAGATGGGCAAAGAATGAGGGAAACTGCACATACACACAAAGGAAAACACATGTTTGATATTACACAAGAACTAATTCAAATAAAGAATTAATAAAATTACATTATAACATTATTAGGATTTGTCAGTAGGGAAAGAAAAGCAGAAAACCACAGATGACAACTGGGAAATCTTCAATTCTTTGTGTGGACAAACATTCATGATTCAACAAGAATAAAAAGGAAGTAATACATCTAAAAACTCATTCTGGTACACTAATAATATTACAGTTAGTAAAAATATATGTAACTAACTGTAAAAAAAAGTGAAATATATGATGATATTGTAAAAGTTGAGAAATTTCATAAGCTATTGTAAAGACATCAGAGAACAGGTGACTGTAGTTGCTGCTATGTTGCTATTAAGGCTATTTTAAGTTATATTGTGGTAAAAAATTAATCATACCACTGGTATACACATGCTTTTGATAAAGATGACTGTGGTGGATTGACCCTGGCTGGAGGCCAGCTGCCCACCAAAGGCACTCTATCAATCCCCTCATCAACTGGACAGGGGAAGAGAAAATATAACAGAAGGCTTGTGGGTCAAGACAAGGACAGGAAGATCACTCGTCATGGTCTTCTCCAGGGGCTGCAGGGGAATCTCTGCTTTGGCAGAGCACCTCCTTCCCTCCTTCTTCACTGACCTTGGTGCCTGCAAAGTTGTTCCTCTCATATATTCTCACTCCTCTCTCTGGCTGCTACTGTGCAGGTTTTTTTCTTCTTCTTAAGTATGTTCACACAGAGGTGCTACCACCGTCACTGATGGGCTCAGTCTTGGCCAGCAGCAGGTCTGTCTTGAAACTGGCATTGGCTCTATCAGGCACAGGGGAAGTTTCTAGCAGCTTATCACAGAAGCCACCCCTGTAATCCTCCCCACTATCAAAATGTGACTACGCAAACCAAATACAATGACAAAATTGAAAAGAAAAATTTTAAAATTATTCAATAAGTATTTGTGTCTTATATTCGGAATTAAACAGATACCTGTCAGGATTAAAAAGTAGTTTGGAGATTTTTATTAAATAAGAAGGATGTTAAGCATAGTCTATAAACAGAAAATCTGAATAAATGGCCTCTGAAAGAGATGGCTGACAAAGTCTACGATTCACTTTCTCTAATCCTGCAACACTGAGGACAACCATGAAGTCTAGGTGAAAATTAATGCTGTATTTCCATTAAAAAGCTGTAAGCTGACGAGGATAACTGCTAGCTAACTTTTATCCTAAAGACTGGTGAATCATTTATATATTTGACAAGGTTAAACAGTTGGCCCATGTGGGTAAAAAAAAAATAAAGTTGAAAATGTTCTGATCCATGACTAGGTACGTGGGAATAGAGTTGAAAGGACCTGCCTTTCTAACTGTTTATTGTAATGACTTTTGAAATATAATAGCTGTTGAACAAGACACTGGATTTAGCAAAGCTAATGAAACAATCAAATGGGAAGAAATTAACCAATTCTAGATACTGTGTCCAGTTTTGTGCCTCCAATACAGGAAAGACATTAATAACTGAAGCAATAGGCACTGATGTGGTCAGGGCCACAGCACTTGTTGTTTGAGAAGAGGCTCTACAAGCAGATCAGCTAGTAGAACTGATCTGAAAAATTGTCCACTCATAGGAGCCCTACTTTTTAAGTGTATTGGGTCTGGCTGGTATAAAGTTTCCTCATAGCAGCCCTTAGAGTGCTGTGTTTTGTATTTGTAGTGAAAACAGTGTTGATAACACACCAGCGTTTTGGCAGCTGCTGAGCAGTGCTTGCACAGCATCAATTCTGTCTCCACAGCACCCAAAAGGCTGGTAGGCTTGGGGTGGGCAAGAGATTGGGAGGGGATGTAGCCAGGACAACTGAACCAAGCTGACCAAAGGGATATTCTGTACCATATGATGTCGATCTCAGAAACAAAAGTTAAGAGAAAAGGGGGGTGGGAGAGCATTTGTTATTAAGGCAATTGTCTTCTGAAGCAACAGCTACTTGTATTGGGGTCGTGCTTCTCAGGAAGAGGCTGGACATCACCTGCTGATGGTAAGTAAAGAATAAGTCTTGTTGCTTTGCTTTGCTTCCATTCCTTTTCTTTTCTTTGTTAAACTGCCCTCTTCTTGACACAAGTGTTTTTCATCTTTTCTCCCCGCTGTTCTGCTGAGGAGGGGGAATGACAGAACAGCTTGGTGGGCACCTGGTGGCCTGCCAAGGTCAACCCAGCACAGTCTTTTTTTGGCACCCAAGGTAAGGCCTGAGACAATGGCAGTTTTGAATTGGGTGTGCTGTAGCTATAGTAGTTATTAATTACAGAATCACAGAATCATAGAATGGTTCAGGTTGGAAGGTCCTTAAAGATCATCTAGTTCCAACCCCCCTGCCATGGGCAGAGACACCTCCCACTAGACCAGGCTGCTCAAAGCCCCATCCAGCCTGGCCTTGAACACTTCCAGGGATGGGGCATCCACAACTTCCCTGGGCAACCTGTTCCAGTGCCTCACCACCCTCACAGTAAAGAATTTCTTCCTAATATCCAATCTAAATCTATCCTCTTTCAGTTTGAATTGGCAGGTTTCTGCACAGGTCTTTATTGTATATTTGTCTTTATTTTGCTAAGATTGGAAACATGTTAATACAAACAATGGCTGTGTGTTTTGCCCTCGCATTGATGCCCTTACTGTGCTGTGGTAGCTATGTTGTGGAGAAGATAAGAGAATACACCTCCGTCTTCTCATCCGGGATTGATGTGTGTGGTTTTGTTGTGCAGGCTCCTGATGTCTTTGTTCACTCGTATGTCAACCATCTAATACTCCTAACACTGTCAGCTTATTGCCAGGCTTGTGGAGCCTGTTCTCATTCTGGTGTAAGGGGAGACAACTTTGGGGAGGGGTGATACTGAAACACGCCCTGAGAGAGGTGGTCCCTGGGTGGCAGGGGGTGTGGAAGTATTTAGGTAGGTGCTCAGGGCAGTTATCACCTCCTATAGCCTGGGATTTTACACCTGAACAGGCAAGTAACCATATTGGTGGATTTATGCACCAATTGTTAGACCAGTAATGTGCCTACTCCAGTTAAAAACAGCAGTTTCTACCACAGTTTTGAAGCTTGGCCTGTGTGTATCAAGCCACAGTTCAGTACTATCAGAGCACTGTAGTTAAGACAGGGATCTAGACCACCTCTGAAGATGCCATGACTGACACAAGGAGCCAAACTACAACTGAGAACATGACAGCTGAGATAGGGACCCAAACCCCAACTACAGTAATAACCTCAGTAGTGAAAAAGAAGCAGTGGACATCGAGGTTAATGGGTTTATATCATCAATCAGTAAGGGAGGAGGAAGAGTCTAATCAGGAAGCCAGTCCTTCAGCAAAGAAATGGGAGAAAGAAGCAAGAACCCAAGAGGATGACACTACCTAGTCCCTGACTTTGAAAGAACTTCAAGACATGCATAAAGATTACACCTGCCAGCCAGATAAGTGGATTGCTGCCTGCCTGCTCCAATGCTGGGACAGTGGGGTCACCATTCAGAAATTAGAATGTAAGGAAGCCCAACAGCTGGGAACCTTCCCTAGGGACCACGGAATTGACAGAGAAATTAGAAAAGAGGCAACAATTTACCTGCCTCTGGAGGCAGCTCCTATCAAGCAAGAAAGACCTTTTGAATTACCAAGGGAAGTGTACTACTTCTGAGAAAGGCATCCAGTATCTGGGAGAATTAGAGGTGCTGAAAGTCATCTATAGTTACCTAGATGACAACAAGGTCTCCAAAGATCCAGATGACAGCCTGTGTATATGGGCCACGTGGAGGAAGGTAGTCCAAATAAACCATCATCAACTTCCAAAGAACTTGACAACAATGTGTTTCCTAGATTCGCATACACCAGCTGTGTGAAGAGTTCTGGCTCCTTTCTGGCTCTGAAATTTTGAAGAAAATGTTTCTCCCTCCTTGTTCCCTAGGACAGCACTTTGGTTGCCAGGGGATCCCCATGGAGCCCCAGTGCCCCTATGAGAGGAAAAAGGAGCCCAGGCACACGCTGCATGTCACTTTCTGGTTCTTCCTGCATGACCAAGGAGAGGACATGAGGAAGTGGGACGGTAAGCCCACCTTTAAGCTGGAGGCCCATGTACACAAACTGAAGGGAAAGACAGCTGCTAAGGACAGGCCTTCTTGAAACATGAAACTATTTCAGAGATATTTGTGGAACACATGAATACAAATAACAAAAGTTCTATTTTCTTGGTGTCAGTCACCTAGTCCAGTACCTGCTTTTGTAGTGAGAAAATCCATGCAAAAAATTGTAACTGTTCAATATGTCTGCCAACCTGTTTATCGTGATTGTAGGGGCCGCTTTAAGCTGAAGTGGAAGAGATGCTGCCTTGGATTTTTTATTCAACACTTTGGTATTTTTTATTTTTTTTTTTGACACTCACTCCAAATTTAGAATTGACTCATATAGCTACAAATGTAAACATTATTTGGAATCTGTGACTCTCATATGACTAAAATAATAAAGTTTGGCATGTTAAAGCTTTGGAAAGGATGAAATTGTTATGTGTGCATTATTTCTTTTGAAATAATGCTTTAGGACTTCTTTGATAAGAATTTCTTTTTGGAATTTCTTTTTTGTGTATTTGCAAGTAGATTTCTCTGTATTCCTAGCAACTTTGGTGGACAGGAGGTGGTGGATTTTCAAGGTAACTGCTTCCTGGAGAAGTAATTAGTGTATTACTGAGGCTGAGAGCTCAGAAGAGAGCTCAGCATGTTAGCTAGGGTTTGGTGAGACTCAGAATTAAATTTAGTGGGTTTGCTTGGAGAGGGCTAATATAATGGATAACTGATGGAGAAAAGAAGGGGTTTGGGACCCAGCCCAAAGTTGTAACTAGAATTCCATTCATAAGTTGTCACCACTGTAATGCCACATTTGCATGATATATTTTTCTTATTATACTAAAATAGGTCATTTATGTCACGTTCATAAACTTTGAAAGAAGTAAAGAAAGCCTACCTCCATCTGTCTCTGGGATTCTAGCTCATTAGCTTTGCAACTACATCTTTTGAAATGATGACGTAGAGATATAATAACATCAGTCTTACCTTCTTGAAACAAGAAGGTGTTTCTGTGAACTGATTTAATTCAATGACTATGCTTTTCCTTTGGGAGTTCTCCCTTTACTTCAGCATTCTATTGCTACAAACTGCTATGTCCCTGACAGGGAATAAGTGTGCAATTTAGACACGTGTAAGCAGTAACTAATAAACAGCACTTACCAGCCATGAAATAATGCGATTTGAGAGTATAATGAATTAATGCTTCTGGAAATTACTGGATAAAATGGTTTTAAGAGTTTTATAGAACAAAATAAATGAACACCATGCCATGAAACACTGGATGATCTCTCCAGACATGCATAAACATTTTATTCCCGGTCATAGCCAAGCATGACTATACTAAAAGCCTTCATCAGAATTTCTGAGGAGTGGTTATTTAATTTATGCTCTAATAAAAAAAAAAAATGCCATGTGAAAAAGCAGTGCTCAAAAAGAACTTTGTTTCATAGTACAGTCTTATTACTTAGGCTTATATTTTGCTACATTCGGATGGTTTATAAAAATGTACATTTCAGGGGAGCAAGGCATACAGTCTGAAATCTTATTAAGATATATTCTTAAGAGCCGGACCACAAAACAGCATACAAATTCGAAATTCATTTTAACTTATATGTGCATTGTTTCCATGTTCCAGGAGATTGGTAATTCACATGTCAAAGAGTTGGTAGGATGCCTGCCTCTTCTATGCACTCTTTTTTTTATGTGTCAATGTGAACTGCTACTCATTGGCTGTAACTTTTTAGGGTGGACATAAGGGTATCCAAATTATTCTTCTTCACCAGGCTTTCATATAGTTTTAATCAATGAGAGAGGGGAACTTCAAACTGAAGAAAGAATGAGTAATGAGGAAGAAAAAAGAAAATGAAATATCCTGTTTTAATGTAACTACATCTTCCAAAATTTCAATTAAAAAATTCAGATGTCTCAAGTGGTAAAGTGATGTATATCTAAAACAAAATTTATCTGACCAGAAATTAATTATTTGGTAATTAGAATCTTTGAGAAACAGATTCCTAAACAGAAGCTTCACTTACTGAGAAAGTTTCATCTCACATTGCAATTTACTGAGGTTGTACATCTTAGTTCAACTGATAATGATATTAAATGTTGTTCTAGAGGATTTCCCAGCTAATTAAGAAGTACCAAAATTACCAAGTTTTGGATACCTGTGTTTGCTCTCACATTTAGAATCTCTGTTTGTTTCTCATTGAAACTAACACAATGGGTTTATTTTTCCCAAGTACAAATAAATTGACTGGAGTTTTATATACAGTGGAGAATACTTAAACTGGATTTTTTTTTTAATGTTTCTGAAAAGAGTTAGAAATGTCAGAAGTATTAGTTATTTGATGTATTGCCTTCTAAGGCTGGTTTCCAAATTTAAGTGCAGGTCATGGTAAATGACTCTCTCACTCTACCTAAAGAGAAAAGTTTTATATAGTGTGCAGATTTTCTAGAGGAAACTTGTATTGTTTCACAGTGCTTGAAACATGAATAAGCACTAATCTGTAAATAGTTCTCTGTATAAAAATATGGGGAAAAATGTTAAAGAGCCCTAAGTGGATACATTTAATGATATTAAAAAAGAAAGATGATCTAAATGGAAAATGAAGCAGAAAGGACTTTGAAAGACATGGGTATATGAGATCTAGAGATTCAGAATTACTGAAAGAGTACTTAATATTTAAGGATTACAATTTACATTACACATTACATTAGATTACACATACATTTTTATAGTGTCTTGAGCAGTGAAATATATCTACATTTAAAATAAAAAGACATTAAAATGACTGGGCTGATCAAACTGCCCAGGCAAATGATGCCCCCTCTTCAGTCTTTCTTATGCTTCCTGAAAAGCAGGACTTCATTGTTCTGAAGACCTCTAGGTCAGGATCTGAAGATTCTATTCATGTCTTCTAGATGATGGAAGAAGACCAGGCTGCCTAGTAGACAAAATAAAGAAATTTGAAAAAAATTATAATGCAGGAAGAAAGACTCTTCTATCCTTGTACAAGAACTTTATGGCTTTCAGGAGATGTTAGTTTTATCACTTAAAAAAAACCCAAACACAAACACAAAACAAACAAACAAATAAAACAAAAAACAAAGACAAAAAGAAGAAATAACTGAAGGTTTTGTAACAGCTTTGAAATGTGTGATTCAGAAATGTAGTTGTACAGTGCTTGTGAATCTTTAATGTGGCAGCAGTGTTGAATCTCTAAGCTGAAAAAGGAATATTTTGAAAATTCTGGGTTTAGAGAACAAAAGGGCAATATATATGGCTCTGGAACAGAAACTGTCCATACCAAAAATGGTAGAAGGAAATCAAGAAAATAATAAGGTAAGCTGATTTAGCCATCCACAAATCCACACTAATCTGCCAAGTAAGAAAATTAAATAAGTAAAAGCTGAGACTCCATAGAGAAATATGCTGAATTAATTGTTTTAACAATATGTTATAAAATACTTCACTGTCATAGAAGAAAACACAAACAAAAAACCAAGTCCAATGTTTGGACACATCCTCTATTTTGCAAAAATCAAAATTAAAGACTGTTTAACAAAAAAATGCCTGACTTCAAGTACCTAAAGTAATTCTAAACTATTCACCTTAAAAGTTATCTACAGTAAATACAGAGAAATAGCCATTTTAAGCAATAGTTCATGTGATTTTAGATGTCTGCCTTATGGTGAGATGCATACCACTTTACAAACTCTCTTCAGTTTACATTAATGACAGGGGGAGATATTAGCTAGCCTGAAGGAACCAGCTCATATATAGGCATCTGTACTCTAAGCGAAGTTTACAGATAGACAAATGAATCAGATGATAGACAAATATCAAGATAGACAAATGAATCTAACAGCTGGTGACTGAAATATCACAATGAATATAATACCTCTGTTACTACCCATAAACGGGATTCTGGTGCAAAGCTGAACGAGGTATCAGAAAACACAATGCAGTACTTGCAGAGAAAAACCTAATCCTCTTAAATACACGCAGACAGAAAACAGAGCATTCTGCTGGGCAATAATGAACTCCAAATCTGCCAGTTAGATGTAATTCTAAAGGAAATCTGGGAAAAAAAAAATAAATTAAAAAGGCTCAGAAATGGGATTATCTATTCTGAGGTTGAAAAATAGTCAGATATAATTAATAGCTCTTACTGAGGAAAGTTGTTCTAGGGCCAGGGCCATACAAACTCCTACAAACTCCGCTCTTCTAAACAACACCCACTCTATTTTTTCAATACAGGAAAATTAAGTACAAGAAGACTTCTAATTCTAACAAAGTGCAAAATGGTACAGTATTATGACAGTGATTAGAATTAGTGATACCCGACTTGCTACATATTCAACCATTTATCTTTTTATACTTGATCTTTAGTTTATCTCCAGAAAATGACTAAAGACTTGCTGTTTCTTTAGTAAAACATAAGTGAAAAAAAGGAGAATTGATTGTTCTGCAAACTATTATCATTGCAAATCATATTTAAATAATATTTCTTTAAGGAATTAGGCTTTAAGGAATATTTATTTAAGGAGTAAGACTTATTCTGTCAGTTTTTGTCAGCGCATAAAATATATCAGTGCATGTATACTACATTCAAGGTATTTTTCTTTAAATTAATGCTTCTAATCGTAGTGTGGAAGCACATGATTACTCTTTGTATGTATCTTCACTTGTTATTCCCTGTAGAACTTGTGTAATAATCAAATTCCAT